>LR738710.1:359059892-359178850 GCA_902687465.1 Secale cereale
GGGGGGGGGGGAACCATGACTTGGGGACGTGCTTATCCGAAATGTAGGGTGTATTACAAAAGTACCCCCACTTATTTGAACTAGTTGTCCTTTCGGCTCAGGGTTAGAACGGGATTTCGCATGTTGGGTTTTGGCAGTAGGAGGGAGTTTTCGCGCGCATTGTAATTTCGGGATAGCAAGGCGCGGGGAGCGAGTTTTCGGAGAGTACCAAATCCAATCGCACTTCCCTCTACGAGAAAAAAAATAAAATAATTTGCACCACACAAAGAGAGAGTATTGTCCCGTTTCATTGTATGGATTGTTACAAATGCTATTCAAAACTTTGAATCCATGTTATGTCCAATTAATTTTTTTCGTTGGCTGTATAATGCATGTAACCTACTCATACGAACATTTTAGTGCATTCCAAATGTCTATACTACTGCTGCAATTCAAACTAAATTTGAATTCATTTTTCTATTTGTATAAGAATCTACAATCATGATTGCTATAGAGATAGATATTTGAACTATGTGCACTATATGAACTCGAATTCAAATATTTGAATACACTTGATGTCGACTCCAAATAATAGTACATTTGATGTACTAACTAGATCTTCATAATATGAACAATGTTTCATACATACACTATGTTTATCACACAAAATATAGTGCCCCGCCCCCTACATTATGACAAGTGTTTAGCCCTGGGCTGCAAAAGCCACACATTATCACAAATTAAAAAAATTGTTTATGTAGTAAAACTTGCTCATAACCACACCATGTGTATCACCATTATATTCATGCATGCATGGGTTAAAAACACTATGATCTCTTATTCAAATTAAATATTTGAATCCTCCCTCAGCATCATCTTCGTTGTGCATGTTCGTTATTTTTCTTAGGTCGTTCTCCCATGGTGTCTGCATGTCTCCCCACCCCTTCTTTTCGGCACACACAACGATCGTTATACCTCTCTAGCCCGGTATGGGTACCACAAACACAGATTTTCCCTATTCTCTTCTTAGCGTCCATGCTTCCATGTGTCTAATATGGTCCCACACAAATGCACACTCTCGCCCCTCTTTTCATCGATCTCGCACTCACACATGCCTTCCCCACTCGACATAGTAGGTCTCTCACACTGGCCACCTTCTAGCCGCATACCTCTCTCAGTGTCCATCTGTCTAGGCCTTGTTTGCCTCTAACATATGCATGTATACCGGTTGATCTCCCTACATATAGCTAGGTCGACTATAACTCTTTTTCCCCACACACCGACCGATGTACCTTAGTACTCACTGGTTATGTCTCTCTATCACACACTGATTTTCATGCCAGAAAACTTACGATGATAATCATGCTAAAATGTGGTGTGACAAAAACTTTTGAGTGTTTTTGACTTTGCTTGATTTAGGTTTCTGTTTGCGGTTTGCAAGTGCTCTAAAAATAAAATAAACACCCCTACTTTTATAGTACGTCTCCTTGATCCAAAACCTATCCCCAATGATCAAGCCATGTGTATAGGACATAATAGTATTTTCTTACAAAAATATTTTGGCCAAAAAGTATTTTCTAAATTAGCTTTTCCAAAAAACCCCTGAGTTGAGACTTGAACTACAAGTACTTTAAGGGTGTGAAAAATATTTCAAATAGTATATTTCACTCCTATTAGGTATAGGACTCCCATAAACCAAAAACATATAATTTTAAAAGTTATTTTACTATTTTATTGAAAGTCTTTTTTATTTAGGCCAGAAATAGTCTTTAATAGGTTAAAATTATTTAACTGTTTCAAATATATTTGAGAAAATTTAGGGAAACTCCTAGGACATATATTGTCCATAGATAAGAGTTTCAACACATAGTCATGTTCAAAATATTGGACAAATCCCTCAAAAACCCTTTCCGGATATTCAAGCTTTTGAAATATTTACAAAGGAAATATTCCCTAAAAATTCCAATAAATTCTAGCATGTCACATATGACATATTTGATAATCTTGCCAAGCCTCATGCCTTGAAGATCAAGAAAACACCATCAAAACCCCCTCAAAACCATTTTTGTCCATTTTGAAGTTTGAGCAACTTTACATTGTCAAACATGTCCAAATGCTCTCAAACTTGGTGCACATACTAAAATCGTCTAATAATGAACCTAAACCAAATAGCACAAGTTGGAGAGAAGGATATCTTGATCAAAGTGCCCCAAAACTCTCTTTGACCAGAACCAAATTTGAACAACTCTACATTGCAAACTTTTTACCTGTGACCACAAAATTTGTGGACATGCTTGCAACCGAAAATGATGACACCAAGGGGTGCATCAAGGAGGAATGATTCGTGTGACTAAATCTTGGAAAAGCCATTTCTATTGATTTCTAGGGTTTTCAAAAGTTGCATCGACAACTTTTCCCAAATGAGCTCAAATTTGGTGGAGCGCCCTATTTCTATGTGGCATTTCTTCCTGTTAAGTATCATGCCAAATAGAATTCTTTTACCTTCCCAAAACCAACAACAAACACGTTCTACGCTTTTATTAAAACAACTACTTGGACCTCTTCCAGTCTTTCCCTTGGGCTCAAATTTTTACCAGTGCCTCTCCTAGTTCCCTTCTACCTCAAGTAAGTTTAGCATGGCCATGGCTCAATCATTGGTGGGCAAAAATCCTCTCTTTCTCTCTCTATACAGCCATTTTCCCTCTCTCCCTCAACCCCTCTCCTCTCATACTAGCCGTCTAGGGCATCCAATGCCGTGGCATGCAATAGGCACGGTCTGGAGCACGCTACAGTGCGGCCAGACATTGTAGCAGCCCTCTGCCCGGCGACCTCGAGCCTCTCCCTCATTCCAGCCTATGCTCCTCGACGTCCGCAGCACAGCACGCCTCTGTCCCCCTCCTCCTTCTCGCTCCTGTTGCCTCCCTCGCACGTGCGCCGGCCGCCCGCAGGCTCCAATGCATTCCTCACACGCGCAACCTCTCTGACGCCATCGCCGCTCCTTCTCTTCCCTCCCCTGATCGTAGACCTCATCCACGAACAGCCCAGCCTCACTCATGTGTGCCCTCACGGCCTCTGGCCTCGCCGTCACCTCGTCGGCACACGAATCCATGATGGACCGGCGCGATGCTAAATAAGCTCGCCCCGGTACTCTCTCTTGTCATCCAGCTCCCTCTCACACCCCCAAGAACGTGCCTGCGCCACCGATTCATCCCCGGAGAGCTTATGTGCTCAGGATGCACCAGAGCTCCGCCGCCTCTGGTCACCGTCGATCCAGAGGTACGAGCCCTCTCCGCCACCACTCTCGCTCGATATAGATCTGCAATAGCCCACTGATCATTTCCCCTCCCTCTTACGCATCGATTCCAGGCCGAGCGGAGTAGATCATCCACCTCCGGAGGCCCCGCCACCCTGCCACCTCGTCACCGGCGAACCAGGCCACCCCGGCGGCCAACTCCTCATCCACCAGAACGGCGACACCCTCCCAAGCTCAACGGTACCACCCTCATCTCAAGCCACGCCCCACATCATCGCCGACGAGCTCGCCAACTTTTCTAGATGGAGGAAGACGACGACGGCCGTAGGCCCCGTCCGTCGGCCTCACATCCTGACGGGTGGGACCCACTCGTCAAGTTAAAACACGCACGCTCACTCGTCAAGTTTGGCGTATTTTGCCTTTGCGCCTCGACGTGGCAGCCTCGCGCAGGCTGAATCCCTACTGGGCCTGCTGCACTCTGGCCTTTTTGGCCTAGTGACACAACGCCAATTTCTGTTGACCTTCAAATAATTCCGCAGATTAAAATATTTATCTAAATTAAATGATTCTACCTCCTAAATTTAAACCAGGAGCAAGAGAAATAGGCTAGAAAATCTTAGATTAATTGTAAAATACTAGCCCTTTATCTGGTGAGCCTCTTATAATTACGGTTATGTAGCTATTCAATCTGCGTAAAAAACTGATAAGAAAAAAAATTACATCTCCCAACGTACAAGCATATGAAAGAGAAAAAATGGACCACCCAATAAGGTGCAGCCACACGTACATACATATGACAAAAAATCCTATGTTGTACGAACAAGCTTATTAGGAGGTGTGCTCTCGAAAAAAATCTTATTAGGAGGTGTCCTAATGCCAAACGGAGTAAAAAGGACGTGTACTAATGCCCCCTAAAAAAGGCTTGCAACAAAGAACCAAAGAAAAGAGATCGTGGGTTGATGCCTTCCTTGAAAAAAAACTAGCCTCACCCCTTACTATATACGTGCATGTAAAAAATTAAAACAATGTATGTCGGTTGCCTTGCTATATGCCTGCATACATTTTTTCTATTATGTATGGAATGCATGAAGAAAAGGCTGGATGTGTTATATGCGTGTATGCATTTTTCCTATACATGGATGCATGAGTTTCCAATCCAAGGTAATGACGTATGTTTCCCTCATAGATGAGCCATCTATCCACCATTACGGATGACATACATATATGATTAAGACTATCGTGTTGATGGCTTGAAAGGTGTAGAAGCGGATGTTTACACAATGATAAGAAACAAATAACCTATTGATTTGTACATTATTCTTCTGCAATATGTTCCCTATAGGCTTTTTGCCTACGGCTCCAACTACAAGAACAAAGTGGATGAACATTTGGATAAAGAGAAACTCAGAATGATAGACAATCCACTAATTTATCAGTGTTTCTTCTACAATTGATTCTGCAAATTTATTCTAATATGAGATTTATGCCAAATTCAGTTGATGAAATGATTAATCCCAATGGTTATTAACTCATTACAATACTACAAACAACTTTGTACACCAACTGTTCAAGTGCAGGTGGAAGAACAAAGGGTCTGCATGAAGTGTATGCACCGAAGAAAGTATAAGAGACTTGTTTTATCAGGAGTATTACCACAAAGAGAACGTCCAACAATTTGTCGAAAAATGATAGAGGCAATGGTTTCCCGTCTTTCGATGAGATGGTTGTAATGCCCAGTATGAGATTATACCTCCTACGTGTTGAGGCACGACTTAAAGGTATAAGCTCATACTATAATGATCTCAAGTATACTATCTTTGCACGACTCATGTAAAAGAGGGATGAAATTGCAAAAGAGTAGTTGCCTTACACTTGCCACGTCACACAATACATTACATAAGCAATCATCATCCAAATAACACCACAGTCCGACTACGGACTAAGATCCAAATGAAAGATACCATAAATAAAGCCACAAGGTCCGGATCACCCCTAGTAGAAGCAACTACTGATCCTCTAGGTAAGACACGTAGTATCGCCCACGTTCTTCATCGAACTCCCAGTACATCTCTGTGCCATCACATGTGTAGTTCACCATGGTACCTGCATCTGGTGTTGTGTAGAATCTGTGAGCCACGGAGGACTCAGCAATCCCGTTCCCGGGTAGCAAAATTATCTAATCTTTGGGTGTGGAACAAGGATGAAGAACCAAGGTTGCAGCTACACTAGCACTAGCTTACGTGTTTAGAGCGAGAAGAGAAGTGCCACGAGCGTCAAAGTGATCAGGAAGTGATCGTATCTAAGCACGTCAAACATAACCCCACCGTGTTCACTTCCCGAACCCCTTTCAGAAAATGACCGTCATGGTTACTCACGCTGGTAGTGTATTCTGAACATGGTGTCAAGTTTTTTACAACCGAATATTAACCAATTCCCATCTGCCACATATCCACAGGCACGGCTTTCGAAAGATCAAACCCTGCAGGGGTGTCCCATCTTAGCCCATCACAAGCTCACGATCTGCGGAGTCGCAACTCCAAGGTGGGAAGACCCGAGTATTCTCAGAATCCCGTGCTCAAGATATTCTGACATAGGTAAAACTAATCCAGCAAGACCTCCCGGCGTTCTGACACCCTGACAGTAGCCGTGCGTATCTAGTCTCAGGCCACGACCGGATGAGTCATCCTACATGTGTATACCAAATACCTCGGGTTTCCCCAAGGCGGCCCCGCAGTCTGCTCAGATTGGACCAACACTCATGTGGAGCACTGGCCCCGGGGTTGTTAATTAAGTCCATGAGATAGCTAGTCCCTATACAAAATTTTAGTTATTAGGCAAATGTAAAACCAATGTTTGGGCCTTGCTGGAAAAGCTTTAGCGCTAAGCGAGTTAACAAGGGGGGCCCATAAACCCCAACCGTGTTAGGGATGCATAATCAAGGAACATAACACCGATTTATACGGTTCCTAGGGTGGCATGGAACAAAACACCAAGCAAGAGGCTTAGCCTTCCACCCGTTACCAATATATGGATGATTTAGTTTAACAAATTAAATAGTGTGATATCCCAACAATAACTTCAACATGAAGCAAGAATCTTCAAATCTGCTCCTGCAACTAACAATGCTATAAGAGGGGCTGAGCGAAGCTTACGTAGCCAATCAAAGGTTTGCTAGGTTGGATGGTTAGATAGATTGATGGCTACAATAGGAGGCTAACAAACAAACATGGGAATCGAGGCAATAAGCAAAAGAGCGAGACATCTAGCAATAGGCAAAGATAGTAATGATATCTGGGTTGGGTCATCTTGCCTGTCGAGTCGTCGATGGGATCGTAAGACAACTCCTCGTACTCAACCTCGGTAGGACACTCGTTCTCGGTCTCGGCTCCCAACTCTACTCCACATAAGAACACAACATGGCACAATATCAAACATGGTGCAATGCGCAATCAACATGATGCAAGTATGATGATGCGTATGCATGTGGAAGCACATAAACCTAAGGAGAAGATGTTGAAGAAGGCCTCATCTTGGAAAACCAAGCGTGCCATTGGATAGAGGGGAACACTTCGGTTGAAATAGATATAAAGATCGCCGGAAACGGTCACACGGTTTGCAAATGGCAAGCAAAACAATATTCACACAAAGCTGCAGTTAACAGCCACATGGCTTCTTTGGAGCAAGAAATAATTATTCTACAACACTCAAACATGGAGACAATGGGCATGGACATGAAGTAGACATGATACTTAACAAGTATGAACATAGAACACACCCAAAAACCTACTGGAACACAATTAACCAAGCATGGCAAGTTGCAATAAAATTATCCAGACTTAGCCAAAATCTGGGAAGGCAAAAACATCATCACGATGCCGCCTTCGGAGGCACTAAACAACATGCATATCAACTCCACTAAGCATATAAAGATCATGGATATGTAGTAGACATATCCTACAGCAAATAACTCCATTGGAGCAACTCCATAGGAGGCATGGATCAATAGCAACAAGCTACACCAAATTGATCATGCTGAGAAAAACCTGACAGGCATAATTTATAGCCACTTGAGAGCAAGAAATAAATAAGCTACAGAAAGCCATATGTGCAATTGAGGGCATGGATGGATAGAGCATAACATGGACAACAAGGAATGACCATTGTCCACTCCAAAACAAGCATGTAATTGAGTGGGGCATCCAGCAAACATAGCATCAGGTTAAAACAGATTCCAGACTTAGCAGTTTTTTCACTAAGTATAAAACAGTAACATTGACATGGAATGTTTACAAGCTTGTTTAAGTCACCTCAAGGCATATCATGGAAAGTGGTTTGCACCACAGTAAAGACCATATGATGGTTCTTCTAAAACATATTGACATGTGACATGAGGAGAAACACATCAATAGCAATGAGCATGTCAAAACAGCATCTCACAACAAGTTTTAGCACTTCACAGCCACATGCACTTTTGCAACAGAGATTAGCATGGCAATATGACACCTAACATGAATGCTACAGCAACCATCATGTAGATCACTTCACAATGAACATTTTGACATATCATATGCTCCTTTTGGATAAACATGCACAAAGTTATCACATCTCAAACATGGCATCAAATTAACAAGTAACAACAGTTTTTAACAAGTAGCACTCTTGCAACAGAGATTAGGGCATCTAGATGAACTCAAACAAGCATGCCACAATCGAACAAAATGAAGAGCACTTCACCACGATCATTTTGATATATCACACACCCAAAACGGATCTACGAGCACGAAGTTACAACCATGCAAAGGAGGCAACAAAATATAGCAGATCTGGGACTTAGCCATTTTTATACCTCACAAAAAGTCAAACATGGCCAGGACGGAGCGGGACGAGGAGATCCGGGTCGGGGACGAGGCGTTTGGTTCAATGGTTTGGTGGATCTGGTCCCGATCCCGAACCGGATCGGGATCGCCGGAGAAGTCGCTGGAGGGACGACCGGAGGCGGGGATGAGGGCGGCGGTCCGGCAGGATGGAGCGGCGCCGGCGGGACGCTGGGGCGCGGCGGAGAATGGCCAACGGCGGGGCTGCCCGCGGGACGCCCGGGGGAGAAGGCGGCGGCGGCCGGTGTCCGGCGGCCGACGGGAGGCGGCAGTTGCCGCGTGCAGAGGCGGTGGAGGCCCTCGGGGCAGAGGAGCCTGCGGCGGCGGCGAAGCCGCGTGGTGGCGGGCGACGGAGGTCCCGCGGCGGCGGGCCACCAGAGGCGGCAGGGAACGGCGACGCGAGGTCGTCGGCGGCGGCGGAGGGGAAGCACGGGGCGGCGGTCGAGGCGCGCGGCGTCGGGCACGGGCCGGGCGGGCCGGCTGCGGGCCCACAGGCCGCGTCGGCGTGGTGGGAGAGAGGGAGTGGAAGCGGACACGTGGCAGCGCAGGACTGGCCAGGCGCGTAGGGGCGGACGTGTCCGGTCCATTCGGGACGTGTCCGGCAGCGAGAGGAGGGAGGAGACTAGGGTTCCCAAAAATGGACGTGGGGGACGTTTTTATAGGCATAGGGAGCTAGGAAACTCCAAATGGGGCGCGGTTTTCGGCCACACGTTCGTGATCCGACGACCGATATGATGGGAAGGGTTGTGCTGGGTTAGTGGGTTATTGTGGGGGGGGGGGTCTTGGGCCAAAAGGAAGGGGTACTTTTAGCCCACTAGGTTAACCGTTGGAGTACCAAACGAATTCCAAACGCGACGAAACTTGACAGGCGGCCTACACGTACCAAAATAATAACGCATGACAAGTCTCACCTCATTCCGGGAACGTTACACGGCCACACACGAAAGAAGGACTCGGGGGTGCCACGGCCACGTGTGTGAGTGTCGGAGCTCGAAATGGATAACGGGAAGAGGCGAGTGGGACCGAGTGCAAGTGACAACACGAATGCAATGCAATGCACATGATAACATGACATGGATGAAATGCACACACGCACGCGACAAAACGAAGAAACCCGAAAAGAAAGAAGAGCCCAGAATGGAATTGATGAAGTTAAAGTTGCATATATTACCATAATTAGAAGGTGTTACATCTGGGACATTACAAACTCTCCTTTACTACATAGCTTCTTGGTGGGTATGGTGTGACCACTTAACTTTCAAGAACTTGATTGACTTGTCGTGGGTCTTGCGCTCAGTTTCTTCAAGAATAGCAACAGGGTGCTCACGGTAAGACAAGTCTTGTTGAAGATCAGTCTCCTCGAACGGAATGGTGCGTTCAGGTGTCTTGAAGCACTTGCGGAGTTGAGACACGTGAAACACATCATGAACATTTGCAAAGTTGGAGGGGAGCTCAAGTTGATAGGCTAGATCACCTCTTTTGCCAAGAATCTTGAAAGGGCCCACGTATCTCGGAGCAAGCTTGCCTTTGATACCAAATCTTTGGGTTCCTTTCATAGGAGAAACACGGAGATAGACATGATCTCCAATGTTGAAAGCCAAATCACGATGCTTACCGTCATAGTAACTCTTTTGATGTGACTGAGCAGCCTTGAGATTCTCACGTATGACTTTGCACATTTATTCGGCTTCTAATCAAGTCATTGCCAAGAAGTTAACGTTCACCAGTCTCGGACCAGTTGAAAGCCAAATCACGATGCTTACCGTCATAGTAACTCTTTTGATGTGACTGAGCAGCCTTGAGATTCTCACGTATGACTTTGCACATTTCTTCGGCTTCTGAGATCAAGTCATTGTCAAGAAGTTGACGTTCACCAGTCTCGGACCAGTTGAGCGGGGTACGACACTTTCTGCCATAGAGGATTTCAAAAGGAGCTTTGCCGGTACTTGCTTGGAAACTGTTGTTGTAAGAGAACTCGGCAAACGGGAGACAATCTTCCCACTTCATGCCAAAAGAGATGACACAAGCTCTGAGCATGTCTTCGAGGATCTGGTTCACTCTTTTGACTTGACCACTAGTTTGAGGGTGAAACGCAGTGCTGAAACAAATCTTAGTGCCCATGGCTGACTGAAAGGAGTCCCAGAACTTGGATGTGAACAAACTTCCACGGTCTGAGCAGATAACTTGAGGAATGCCATGCAACAAAACAATTCTTGAAGTATACAACTCTGCCAACTGAGCTGCATTGATGGATTCTTTGATGGGAGGGAAGTGAGCTACTTTGGTTAGCTTGTCAATCACAACAAACATAACATCATTCCCCTTCTTGGACTTGGGAAACCCAGTGACGAAATCCATTTCAATGTGGTCGAATTTCCACTCGGGAATAGGAAGAGGTTGGAGGAGACCGGCTCGACGTTGATGCTTTGCCTTCACTCTTCTGCAGACATCACATTCATTCACGAATTGGGCAATCTCCCTTTTCATGCGAGTCCAATAGTAAGATTGCTTGAGGTCTTGGTACATCTTGGAACTTCCGGGATGAATCGAGAGGAGGGAGTCATGTGCTTCGTTCATTATGAGCTTCCTGAGAACACCCTTGGGAACCACGATTATGTCCTCAAAGAACAAGGTGTCTTTCTCATCTACACGAGAGCACTTGTATTTGGGAGTACCCTTAGCAATACCATGTTTCACTTTCTGCACGATAGCATCACTGAGTTGGGCCTCACGGATTTGATCTTCCAAGGTAGGAGCAACTTGAAGGTTTGCAAGAAAACCTTGCGGAACAACTTGGAGGTTGAGCTTCCTGAATGATTCACAAAGTTCAGGCTGGAAGGGTTTGAGAAGGAGACTGTTGCAATATGCCTCTCTGCTCAAGGCATCTGCAATGACATTGGCCTTGCCAGGTGTGTATTCGATGCTTGGATCATACTCTTGGATCATCTCAACCCAACGAGTCTGGCGAAGGTTCAGGTTCGGCTTTGTGAAGATGTACTTCAAGCTCTTGTGATCGGTGAAGATGTCCACTTTTCTGCCCAACAGAAGGTGTCTCCACGTGATCAAGGCATGTACCACTGCTGCTAGCTCGAGATCATGTGTGAGGTAGTTCTTCTCATTTGGCGTCAATTGACGAGAAGTGTATGCCAGAATCTTCTTGTCTTGCATGAGAACACCACCAAGTCCTTGTAGCGAAGCATCACAGAATACTTCATAGGGCTTGGACTCATCCGGAGGAGTAAGAACCGGAGCAGAAATGAGCTTCTCTTTGAGTGTTTTGAATGCCACATCACAATCCGGAGTCCAGTTGTACTTGACATTCTTCTGCAGCAAGTTTGAGAGAGGCTTGGCAATCTTGGAGAAGTTCTCAACGAACCTTCTGCAATAGCTAGCGAGACCAAGGAAGTTTCGGAGTTGCTTGACGTTCTGCGGGGGTTCCCAGTTGACAACAACTTCAACTTTCTCGGGGTTGACAGAAATACCCTCAGCAGAGATGATATGGCCAAGATATAAGACCTTATCCAGCAAGAATTCACACTTGGAGAACTTCCCATAGAACTTGTGTTCACGGAGCCTGTCTAGGACCAAACGGAGGTGCTTCGCATGATCTCCTTAATTCTTGGAGAATACCAAGATGTCATCCAGATAGACGAGAACAAATACATTGGTGTAGGGGTTGAATATGGAGTGCATCATCCTCGAGAAGGTGGGTGGAGCATTAGCGAGGCCAAAAGACATGACCATGTATTCATAGGACGCATAGCTCGTTCTGAATAAGGTCTTGTGAATATCTTCTTCACGGATACGGATCTGGTGGTAACCCATCCGGAGATCGAGCTTTGAGAACACCTTTACTCCTTTGAGCTGCTCGAACAATTCATTGATATTGGGGAGCGGATACTTGTTCTTTATTGTCTTCTTGTTCAATGGTCGGTAATCAACGCAAAGGCACTCCGTGCCATCCTTCTTCTTGACAAATAGAACACCATAGCCCCAAGGAGAAGTCCTATGACTGATTAGACCCATACTCTCTTGCTCATCGAGTTGCTTCTTCAGCTCCTTCAACTCATCAAGGGAAAGCTTGTACAGACGCCGACAGGCTGGCTCGGTACCAGGCTCGAGTTCAATGACAAATTAAACTTGACGATGCGGAGGCATGCCTGGAAGCTCTTCAGGAAAAACATCTTCATACTCATTGACCATCAGAATCTGAGAAATGGCATTAATCTCGCTCTTGTCATTGAGAGAGAATAGCCTGATTGTGTTATCTCAAGAGGCGAAGATAATCACGTCTTCTTCGGGATGAGTAAGCTTGACTTCCTTATTTGCACAATCAATGTTTGCATCATGCTTGGAAAGCCAATCCATCCCAAGAATAAGATCAATGTCGGAGTTGCCGAGAACAACCGGAGAAGCCAAAAAACGGTAATCACCCATACGAATAGATACATCCGGAGCCATCAAATTTGAAGTCATGTTTTTGCCCGGAGAAATAATTTGCAACTTCTTATCCAGAAATGCCAAAGTGAAATTATGCTTGGTAAAGAATGGCCTTGATATGAAACTAAGAGATGCACCAGAATCAAACAATACTTTTGCAGGAATAGAGTTAACTGGAAGATTACCAAGTATCATATCTGAAGAATTCTTTGCTTGAGCTGCATTCATCAGATTCACTCTTGCTGTCTTGGGATTGTGCTTGACAATAGCAGTACTGACAGGTGGAGGAGGTGGAAGGTGCCTTTGAGCACACTTGTTAGCATAGTGACCCTTCTGCCCACACTTGTTGCAAGTCACTTCTGAGAGAGGACGGTGATAAGGAGCACTTGACTTCGAAGCTTGAAAGTGATTCTTGGACTGATTGCTTGGGTTGGGTGGGTGGGAGAAACCACGGCCACCAGAGTGCTTGTTGTTGTTGTTGGGAGGGCGGAGCACTGGAGGAGGTGGAAGCCAAAACTTCTGTTGCTTTGCGACCACTTGGGATGAAGAGGAGGAGTTAACAGCATCTCTGATTCTCTTTTTGGAAGCTTCAACCTTGAGCTGGGCTGCCTCTTGCTTAAGGGCCATGTTATAGAATTGATCAAATTCATCCGGCTCAAACAAGGTGAGAGCTAGTTGGAGTTCATCCTTCAGACCACCACGGAACTGATAAATCTTGCTCTTGGAATCTGGGATGTCTTGCTTGGCATAGCGGGCAAGGTTGTGGAACTTGACATTGTACTGATAAACGGACATGGTGCCTTGCTTCAGGTTGCGGAATTGCTCACGCATTCCTTTAATGACACTAGTTGGAATGCGATGAGAGCGGAAATCCTTGCAGAAGCCAGTCCACGAGATTTCACGTCCTTCTCTGGAATCTTTGTACTGCTGCCACCAATCAGCGGCGTGGTCCTTGAGTTGGAAGGCGGCAAACTTGACATAATCCTCAGGTCTCACATTACTGCATTCAAAGTGCTTTTTGATGTCTGTTATCCAGTCTTCAGCATCTAGCGGATCCACACAGTAACTGAACGCCTTCGGTTGGTTTGCCAGGAATTGGTTGAGAGTAGCAAAGTGAGGTTGGTTGAACAAGTTGCCTTGGCCTTGGTTCCCATGACCACCTTGATTTGTTTGGTTTGCTTGAATGTTCTGCATCATTTGCATAAGCATCTGGGTGTTCTGGTTCATCGCTTGCATAATTGCTCTCCGGGCCTCAGACGGAGGAGGAGGGGAAGGAGGACGATCAGGAACTTCTTCACCCTCTGGGTTAGCGTTGGGAACCCTTTTAGGAGCCATCCTGAATGAGATGATAACTATTAGCCATTGATTGAAAATATATAAGCTAAATCAACGGCTAGAAATTGCAACATAAGTCTTCACAAGAACATTCGAACAACATGAACGAATGTAATCCACTGTTTAATGGTACAACAATCTTCTCGAGAAGCCACTTGGGAGAACAAAAGGTAAATAAAAACAACAAGGAGCAGATAGAATAAATAAAAGATAGAAGCTTCGTTCAACATATTCGTGCTGAAAGCTTATGGAACGTGTTACAAAAGGGTTTTGCAATCCCCGGATCAGCATAGCCAAGGACCCTTTAAGATGCAACTCCCGATCGGAACAATGCCCATAAAACTACCTCACTCAATGTAGAACCCCGAACTCCATATCATGCATTCGTTGGAAGAATGCCTACGAGCTACTAGATGAACCCACCTATTAATTTCCGAAAGTTTTCAGTTATGCAATCAGGTGTTGGGGATACAGGGGAAGCATCGTGCACTCAACTCTAATCCTACATCCAGCTATATCCATCCTTCAACACATAACCAGTTATTTCTGGAAACCGTCTACCTCGGACCTTCGAAACGCATCTGCTATACAAGCTATGGCAATACTCCCGAACTACCTCCCCAGTACTGGGTGATGTCGGGGTTATCTTGCCACAAACCGCATAGAAGAGTTTTCGATGTCGGCCGTCTTAAGTATTCCAGAACTGCTGCAATAGATTTGTGACGACAACACCTCGAAGCTCAACTCCCCGGGACACAGCCACAACCCCAAATGACAGGAGGCATCGAGAACAATGTTCTCGTCACAAAGACATCGGAACAATCCAAACAATACTCGCGTGATCCTAGATTTTTTTAGTGAATTTTGAGAGTAGAAGATATTAGTAATCGTCAGGAGTCCTCACCAGAGTGAAAAGGGATGAGGAGTAAAAATAAATCCTACTCTCCGATATATATATAGGACTCAAAACATTTTTAAGTGTGTGCCTAGACTCAACCGTCAACAATTCGATCAATCAGTGGGGGCTCCTAGGTCGGAGAAGGCTCTGATTACCAACTTCTAATGCCCAGTATGAGATTATACCTCCTACGTGTCGAGGCACGACTTCAAGGTATAAGCTCATACTAGAATGATCTCAAGTATGGTATCTTCGCACGACTCAATGAAAAGAGGGATGAAATTGCAAAAGAGTAGTTGGCTTACACTCGCCATGTCACACAATACATTACATAAGCAACCATCATCCAAATAACACCACGGTCCGACTACGGACGAAGATCCAAATGAAAGATACCATAAAAAAAGCCACAAGGTCCGAATTGCCCCTAGTAGAAGCCAGTACTGATCCTCTGTGTAAGACACGTAGTATCGCCCACGTTCTTCATCGAACTCCCAGTACAGCTCTCTGCCATCACCTGTGTACTTCACCATGGTACCTGCATCTAGTGTTGCGTAGAATCTGTGAGCCACGGAGGACTCAGCAATCCCGTTCCCGGGTAGCAAAAGTATCTAAGCTTTGGGTGTGGAACAAGGCTGAAGAACAAAGGTTGCAGCTGCACTAGCACTAGCTTACGTGTTTAGAGCGAGAAGAGAAGTGCCACGAGCATCAAAGTGATCCTATCTAAGCACGTCAAACATAACCCCACCGTGTTCACTTCCTGAACCCCTTTCGGAAAATGATCGTCACGGTTACTCACGCTGGTAATGTATTCTGAACATGGTGCCAAGTTTTCTACAACCGGATATTAACAAATTCCCATCTGCCACATAACCGCGGGCACGGCTTTCAAAAGATCAAACCCTGCAGGGGTGTCCCAACTTAGCCCGTCACAAGCTCACGATCTGCGGAGTCGCAACTCCAAGGTGGGAAGACCGGAGTATTCTCGGAATCCCATGCTCAAGATATTCCGACATAGGTAAAAATAATCCAGCAAGACCTCCCGGCGTGCCGACACCCTGACATTAGCCGCGCGCATCTATTCTCAGGCCACGATCGGATGAGTCATCCTACAGGTGTATACCAAATACCTCGGGTTTCCCCAAGGCGGCCCCGCAGTCTGCTCAGTTTTGACTAACACTCATGTGGAGCACTGGCCCGGGGTTGTTAATTAAGTCCACAACATAGGTAGTCCCTATGCAAAATTTTAGTTATTAGGCAAATGTAAAACCAATGTCGGGCCTTCCTGGAAAAGCTTTAGCGCTAAGCGGGTTATCGAGGGGGGCCCATAAACCCCAACCATGTTAGGGACGCATAATCAAGGAACATAACACCGGTTTATACGGTTCCTAGGGTGGCATGAGTGGAACAAAACACCAAGCAAGAGGCTTAGCCTTCCACCCATTACAAATATATAGATGATTTAGTTTAACAGATTAAATAGTGTGATATCCCAACAATAACTTCAACATGAAGCAAGAATCTTCAAATCTTCTCCTACAACTAACAATGCTATAAGAGGGGCTGAGCGAAGCTTACGTAGCCAATCAAAGGTTTGCTAGGTTGGATGGTTAGAGAGATTCATGGCTATAATAGGAGGCTGACAAACAAACATGGGCATCGAGGCAATAAGCTAAAGAGCGAGACATCTAGTAATAGGCAAAGATAGTAATGATATCCGGGTCAGGTCATCTTGCCTGTCGAGTCGTCGATGTGATCGTAAGACGGCTCCTCATACTCAAGCTCGGTAGGACCCTCGTTCTCGGTCTCGGTTCCCGGCTCTACTCCACACAAGAACACAACATGGCACAATATCAAACAAGGTGCAATGCGCAATCAACATGATGCAAGTATGATGATGCATATGCATGTGGAAGCACTTGAACCTAAGGAGAAGATGTTGAAGAAGGCCTCATCTTGGAAAACCAAGCGTGCCATTGGATAGAGGGGAATATTTCGGTTGAAATCGATATAATGATCCCCGAAAACGGTCACACGGTTTGCAAATGGCAAGCAAAACAATATTCACACAAAGCTGCAATTAACAGCCACATGGCATCTTTGGAGCATGAAATAATTATACTACAACACTCAAACATGGATACAAAGGGCATGGACATGAAGTAGACATGATACTTAACAAGTATGAACTTAGAACACACCTAAAAACCTACTGGAACACAATTAACCAAGCACGGCAAGTTGCAATAAAATTATCCAGACTTAGCCAAAATCTGGGAAGGCAAAACCATCATCGCGATGCCGCCTTCGGAGGCACAAAACAACATGCATATCAACTCCACTAAGCATATAAAGATCATGGAAATGTAGTATACATATCCTACAGCAAACAACTCCATTGGTGCAACTCCATAGGAGGCATGGATCAATAGCAACAAGCTACACCAAATTGATCATGCTGATAAAAACCTGATAGGCATAATTGATAGCAACTTGAGAGCATGAAATAAATAAGCTACAGCAAGCCATATGTGCAAGTGAGGCCATGGATGGATAGAGCATAACATGGACAACAAGGAATGACCATTGGCCACTCCAAAACAAGCATGGAATTGAGTGGGGCATCAAGCAAACATATCATCAGGTTAAAACAGATCCCAGACTTAGCAGTTTTTTCACCAAGTATAAAACAGTAACATTGACATGGCATGTTTACAAGCTTGTTGACTTCACCTCAAGGCATATCATGGAAAGTGGTTTGCACCACAGCAAAGACCATATGATGGTGGTTCTAAAACATATTGACATGTGACATGAGGACAAACACATCAATAGCAATGAGCATGTCAAAGCAGCATCTCACAACAAGTTTCAGCACTTAACAGCCACATGCTCTTTTGCAACAGAGATTAGCATGGCAATATGATACCTAACATGAATGCTACAGCAACCATCATGTAGAGCACTTCACAATGAACATTTTGACATATCATATGCTCCATTTGGATAAACATGCACAAAGTTATCACATCTCTAACATGGCATCAAATTAACAAGTAACAGCAATTTTTAACAAGTAGCACGCTTGCAACAGAGATTAGGGCATCTAGATGAACTCAAACAAGCATGCCACACAGGAACAAAATGAAGAGCACTTCACCACGATCATTTTGATATATCACATGCCCAAAATGTATTTACGAGCACGAAGTTACAGCCATGCAAAGGAGGCAACAAAATATAGCAGATCTGGGACTTAGCCGTTTTTATACCTCAGAAAAAGTCAAACGTGGATGGTATATTAGTTTGGGGGTGACAAGTAGTACTAAAAAGCAGTTTCGTCCCCAACTTAGCCCATAAACATCTCCAAAAGTGGCTAAGTAATTTATTATCACGATCTGGAACAATAGTATTTGGCACACCATGCAAGCGAATAATTTCACAAAAGAACAAATCAGCAACATTAGCAGCATCATCGCTTTTATGACATGGTATAAAGTGTGCCATCTTCGAGAACCTATCCACGACAACAAATATGCTATCCCTTCCCTTCTTTGTTCGAGGTAAACCTAAAACAAAGTCCATAGATATATCTTCCCAAGGAACAATAGGGACAGGGAAAGGCATATATAAATCATGAGGATTGAGTCGTGACTTAGCTTTTTGATATGTAGAGCAGCGAGCAACAAAAAGCTCAACATCCCGTCTCATCTTTGGCCAAAAGAAATGTGTTGCAAGTATGTCCTCCGTCTTCTTCACGCCAAAGTGTCCCATTAATCCACCTCCATGCGCATCCTGCAACAACAAAAGACGAATAGAGCTAGCTTGAATCCATAGCTTGTTAGCATGAAACACAAATCCATCATTAACGACGAACTTGTTCCATGTTCTCCCTTCTTTACAATTCTCCAATACATCTTTAAATTAACCATCATGCACATATTGATCTTTGATGGTCTCCAAACCAAATATTTTAAAGTCAAGCTGTGAAAGCATAGTATAACGATGAGACAATGCATCAGCAATAACATTTTCTTTACCCTTCTTGTGTTTAATAACATAAGGGAAAGTCTCTATGAATTAAACCCATTTAGCGTGTCTATGGTTCAGTTTTCCTTGACTTTTAATGTGCTTCAACGATTCATGATCAGAATGTATAACAAATTCTTTGGGCCATAAATAATGTTGTCATGTTTCCAAAGTCCGAACAAGAGCATATAATTCCTTATCATAAGTAGAATAATTCAGACTAGGCCCACTCAATTTGTCAAAAAAGTATGCAACAGGTTTACCATCTTGTAATAACACACCTCCTAACCCAATTCCACTAGCATCACATTCAAGCTCAAAAGTCTTATTAAAATCAAGAAGTTGGAGTAAAGGAGCATGTGTCAACTTATCTTTCAATACCGTGAATGCTTCTTCCTGTGCAGTACCCCAAACAAAAGGCACATCCTTCTTTGTAAGCTCATTGAGTGGTGCAGCAACGGTGCTTAAATCTCGCACAAAACGCCTATAGAATCCAGCGATGCCAAGGAAACTCCTCACTTGTGTGACCGTTTTGGGCTGCGGCCAACTCTCAATAGCTTCAATCTTGGCATTATCAACCTCAATTCCCTGTGGAGTAACAACATAGCCAAGAAAAGATACTCGGTCGGTGCAAAAGGTGCACTTTCCAAGGTTACCAAACAAACGTGCATCACGTAGAGCAATAAAAACATCACGTAAATGTTCCAAATGTTCCTCCAAAGATCTGCTAAAAATCAATATATCATCAAAGTATACTACCACAAATCGTCCAATGAAAGCACGTAAAACTTCATTCATTAATCTCATGAAATTACCAGGTGCATTAGTTAACCCAAAAGGCATGACTAACCACTCATATAATTCAAACTTAGTTTTAAATGTTGTTTTCCATTCATCTCCCAATTTCATACAAATTTGATGGTATCCACTACGCAAACCAACTTTGGAGAATATTGTAGAGCCACTCAATTCATCAAGCATATCATCTAGCCTAGGAATAGGATTACGATAACGAATAGTAATATTATTAATGCCTCTACAATCAAAACACATACACGATGTACCATCCTTTTTCGGCACTAGAATAATAGGAATAGCACAAGGACTCAGGGATTCGCGTATATAACCTTTGTCGAGTAGCTCCTGTACTTGACGCATTATCTCCTTCGTCTCCTCTAGATTGGTACGGTATGGTGCGCGGTTGGGTAGCGATGCACCGGGAATTAAGTCAATCTGATGCTCAATCCCTCGAATAGGTGGTAATCCCGGTGGCACGTCTTGTGGAAAGACCTCTGCGAACTCCCGCACAATGTTAGTGACAGCAGGAGGCAAAGAGGAAGGCACGTCCTCGAATGAATATAATGTCTCTTTGCACACAAAAGCATAGCAAACAGATTTGCTTAAATCTAGATCATCAATATTAGATTTGGTGGCAAGTAAACATCCACTTTTTAATTTAATTTCAGATGCAACATGAGATGATGGTGTGTTATTTGGCTTCATTTGTTGCTCAAATTCTCTTGCCACAATTTGATTTTCCCTCTTATTTTGCTCCTGTTTCGCTTTGTTAGCTCTATTAATATCATCTTTCAAAATGGAATCAGGAGACATAGGAAGCAAAGTAATACATTTATCCTTATGAACAAGAGTATACCGATTGTTTCTACCATGGTGTACAGAACTTTTATCAAATTGCCATGGTCTACCAAGTAATAAGGAACATGCTTGCATGGGTACCACATCACAATCAACATAATCAGCATATGTGGAGATACTAAAATGCACACGAACAATACATGTTACCTTAACCTTGGTGATGTTGTCGAAGCATTGGATGTAGTAAGGATGTGGATGTGGTCTTGTGGTGAGAGATAGATTCTCCACCATCTCCATGCTAGCCAAGTTGTTGCAGCTCCCTCATCTATGATGACGTGAACAGAACGTTCCTTCACAACTCCCTTTGTATGGAACAAATTATGCCTCTGATTTTGCTCCGCTTGTGTGACCCACACACTCAAAACACGTTGAGCAACTAAACATTCATACCTGTCAGCGTCTTCAGGAGCCATGTATTGCGTCTCATTTTCAGAATCATCTCCACCGTGTTCTTCACGTGTAATAAAAGCCAAAATCTCCTCATCGTAGTCACTAGCGGACTCATAACCACCATCCTCAGTAGCAATCACGACACGCTGAGATGGGCATTTGCACACATAGTGACCACGACCAGTGCAACGACGACATATAACATCATATATTGGCCCTATGGATGGCATGGATGAAGAAGAGCTCTGCGCAGGACCGGAAGGTGTACTCCTGGTTGATGGTGGTGGTGCCTGTTTGCTTTTATCACGGCTAGAAGTGATGGCTGAAGTAGGCGGTGGTGTAGCCGGACAGTTTGGCCAGGCTGAAGAGCGAAACGGCTCGCTTTGCGGAGGGCTGTTTCGTGACATGAAGGTGGTTGTTGTTGTGGTTGCAATGGTGCAGCAGTTGGACATAGACGCGCAAGCAGTTCAGCGAATTTTGCATCCAACTTGGTGTCAATTGACTTCTCAATGCCATCCATCCATGCTAGTGTGTCGCCAAAATTGGTCATCACATCTTCTACCTGTTGACCCATCATTTGCTGAAATTTATCATGCAACTCCTTGTTCGTCATGTTCTCCTAGTCAGTCTCATCGACTTGTGATCCTGGCATGGTTGTATGATAAATTTCAACTCCACCATCTTCACAACAATGATGACGAAAAGGTGCGATAAAAAAACAATATGATGGCACAGAATATTTTTGACGATTTTTTTTCTGAATCAGGGCATCGACGACGAAAAGGTGCGATAAAAAAACAATATGATGGCACGTGTCTCAAAAGACTCAGAAAAGCCCAACAATAGGATAGGGTAAAAATATTTTCACCTGCCGAAATTTTGGCCTAAAAATTGCCCGGGGGTCTCCAGACTCTTTTTTTTAGACTTACGCATGCAAGGAAACACGAATCTGAAACAAGATGGATCTCGAGAACAAGCCTATTATGAAAAGAACTTGGATTGGTGGTGGATATATGGTGGTAGGATATGGCAGCGGTTGTAGGTTATGGCAGCGTTGGTAGTATGTGGTAGCGGTGGTGGTATGTGGTAGCACTGGTGGTATGGCAGCAGCGATGCATATTGTGCGGCGGCGGCGTGACAAACTGTGAACATAACTCTAAACTCTAAAGAACTAGACGCTAAGACCAGCAACTCGACACGACGATGCAACCGCAAATTCAACAAAGCAAACACGAAAAAGTTTATGCAATGGCTCAGACTGGTTCGGATATGATGAACTAACCCTAATTATTTTTGGCTTTTTGTGAACTGTAGGTATGAAAAACAGACTCGATCTAATCTACGAAAAATTGTAAAATCTCACCGAGCAACCTGGAATTCTGATTCCACTTGATAGAGGCAGAGGTGTCCCGTCTTTCGATGAGATGGTGGCTATCGTTTTGGAGGAAGTCGACTTTGACGATCCGACTACGAACGTGCGAGGACGTCGGGCCTTAGCAATCGCTAAACCAACTCCAAGATGTTATTGACCACGCGGGAGCACGATCAACCTGACCATGAAGGTCTGTTTCCTGTAGGCAAACGAAGAACAAGCAAGAAACTGAGATTGCAATCTGGATATTGCGAATATAAGAGGAAAGCTTTATTGATCAAGGTGGGGTTCTATGACACCTTTGTCTGGTCGTTGAACACAAACGAAGTACGCGAAGTTGCAGCTATGGCAAACTTTAATCTAAACAAAACCCAAAGTCTAAACGATGCCTAAGGGCTGTATATATGGAGGAAGAGGGGGGGATTTCATGGCCCTTGGAGGAGTGGTCCGAAACCAACCCTAAATCCTGTTTCCCCACAAATACGGACACTAAAAACAGCCTGTACTCAAGTATTTCGAAATTACATGGGCCTATCCCCATAATAATGTGACGCAGCACCTATAATAGCCTCTAGACGGAATTTATAAAGTGGGATTTTGTATATTTCGTCCAAGGCTTCACGCACTCATTATGCTGGCTTCAAAGTCCTGAAATCATCACTTGTAACTCCGTTCTTGTTCCCCTTGTGCATGCCATGATCTCCATACTTGATCTTGCTCCAATGTTCATCCTTCTTGTCCAAGCTAGGCCCTTCATTTGTAAGCAAGACAAATGTATCCAATTTAGGCAGCATCATATTCTCATGAACATTAGAATCATTACCAAGAAACGAAAGTACCTGGTAATTTAATTGGCGTGCGTGAGCTCTAGTAGTTGGTCATGTATATGTATCAGTTGGGGCTGTGGGTGTAACCATGTTAGTGATGTCCTCATCAAACAGACACCCTTTTCTTCTAATAAGCACAAGCTAATTGTAATTGATATATTATTGGATGGACCAAAGCTATATAACCTCATGTACGAACAATTAATCAATAAGTTAGGAGAGATGACACTACTTTCACTGCTAGGTCATGAATGGTACTAGAACACTATGTAATTTCATCCATCTAGCACCAACATATATGATGTCTTATATTAAATATTTTTGGTCATGTACTCCAAGATTTTTTGAGGAAGAAAATATTTTTATCATGACATGCAAGTTTGAGCGTTTTTTGGCTTCACATATTTCCTCAAGTATCATACAGTTCCTATAGAATAGTTCATTAGTCCATATTAACCTATAAGGTTATAGAGGGAATGATTGTAGTGTGCTTATATGTGTGATTTAATTTATGTAGATTTGTTAATACTAACATCATTATTGCAACATGTGAAATATCAATACCATAAAGTAGGCAATAATCCCGATTGTACAACAATTTGCATTTATATAATTTTGATCAAAAAATTATATCTTGCATCTTAGTTATCTTCCACAAACTATTAATAAATGTGTGAATTAAATCAATCATTACTAGATCTCATCTAAGATTTTGAATATTGGTTAGAGCGGAATGAAATTGTTGAAAAGCCATTGATTACCGATTCATGTTATATAAACTATTTGAAGATAGTTGATTAATCCATACTTTTAGTAAAAAGAAAACAACCGTTATGGAAGGAGCTTACCATCAGGGTTCCATAGTCCACACAAACTATGTGTTCATGTAGTGGTATGCCGATGGTTCATCGCAAGGAAAGTAAATACAAATGATTTGGCTTGGGGCGAAGGACGGATAACTAATTCCAGACAAACATAGAAATATATCGAAGGAATTACATGTCTTCTTAAGTATTTGATGTTTTGATACCCTTCCACATCATTCATCAATTGTAATTTAAGTTCTAAAATATGTTTTATACCATTAAGAATTGTTTCATAATACCCATGTGAAAATTGAAGATGTTGAGCGCAAACAATATCACTTAATTATGGTAAGCAATACAAAGATAAAAATTAAATATGTCAATCCTTCTTAGTGTTAGAAAACTTATTGATGCCTATATGAAAACAGTGAGAACTAATGTATTTGTTTTAATGAAAAACTTACAATGCAACATGAGATAAATGCTTAAAAAATTGTACGAATATAACTAGCAAAACGTGAGTAGCCATAACAAATATAGGCCGTATGGCATGCATAGTTAGAAGGTAAATGATAAATATGTAATATATTAAAATGAAAACTGTCGGGGATATACCCCCGCGATATAAACCGGCCGGAATTATAACCCGGCCGTACTTGGTGGTTTACTAGACGGTTTACACTTGATGATTCATTGGTGATCCGTCTTAACCAGACGGTTTACAAGCAACCTGCCTAAATAATACCACTCACTGGTAACCCGGCTGGTGGATCATGGATGACAAGACTCAAGGCAAAGAAGGCCGGTTCATATTAATAGTGGGCCGGTTTATGAAGAAAGCACAAGGAATATTCTCTTACAAAGAAAGCAAGACTAGGACTCCTTGTAATAGATCAATCCTAGTCCTACTAGGACTAGTCATGTAACCCGCCCCTTCAACATATATAAGGAGGGGCAGGGCTCCCAAAAGGGGACAAGTTTTTAGACAAGAGAGACAAGTTACAAGTTAGAAGAGAAGTTTAGACAAGTTTCTAGGGTTAGACACAAAGAGCCGGTTACCGGCGACACCACGAGGATCATAATGAGACCTAGCCTCAAACAGCACGTAGGGTTATTACCGGATGATGTTTCCCGGGGCCCGAAGCTGTCTAAATCCTTGTCTTTGCGCCCCTCGATTCCGCTCAACCCCTCTCAAGCTACTACATATATGCGCGGCCTCACCACTAAGTCTGTTAATCCGGACATCTGACGTGTTAATTCCACGACAGTTGGCGCCCACCGTGGGGCCTGCGCACGGTGGTGTTGAGTTCTTGGAGGGATTTATTCCAGGGATCGAGAAGTTCATAATTTTCCGGTGAAGAAGAGCTAGTCAGGATCTACATCGACTCCAAGTTCATTGATCAAGATTAAAGAAAGTTTGAGTCGGCCTTCGCGATCAAGAAATTTAGAGATTAAAAGAAACTAGGGTTCGATGAGCATCATTACACGCGGCCGGTCGATCTGGCTGTCTGAGTGGGGCAGCCAATACGATCCGGCGAGACCGAGAGGGACTCAGAGCACGCCGTTGTTCACTTGACGTTTCCTAATGCGATAGCCGGTGTGCGTGATGCAGATCAAATCCCGAGGATGCTATCTTGATGTTGTGCGCTACATCAAATCAGAGTCAGTACTGGAGTACTAGTGGCCGGTTTAGTACTTACGTGAAAGCATTGATTTTTTGAGAGACCAACCAGATTGGAAACAAATCTTCGTGATTGGAGGGAGGACTCAGCTACGGCTCGCGAATATTTTCCTGCTTCAAGTCATCTCCAGAACATATCGTTTTCGGAGCGGCCATGGACTCGCCGGCCTGCGAGGCCGCTGGTGACTGCGCCTTGTTTCCTTCACCCTGCCCTGGATGCTCCGCCGGCTGCGCCCGAGCCACACAGTTGAGTCTCCCTCAGAGACACGGTCCCGAGCCGCCGACCAATGATCCATCAGCACGAGGCAAAAGTCAAAATCAAGAGCAACCCAGACAAGGACAGTGAGCGGATTGGATTCAGTCTCCGCAGTCGTGGCTTCGATTCCGAGCCGGCCCGCGTATATCCTTCATCAGGCCACCACCAGCATGCCTCGGTGATTGAGGGCCACGACTACCTGGGTCGCCTGCGGGCCATCTCCTGTCCGAAAGCCGCCACCTGCTCCGAGACACGCCGTCTGCGCCGCTCCCCGTGCTGGCCTTGCCTGGTACTTTTCCTACCTGAACAGAGAACCAATGCCTGAGACCATACCAGAAAAGAAACTGGCAAGCAAAGGACGATTTCGATTCAGCGAATCAAACTTGCAAGATCCATCGACAGTGGTGAGTCAAATTGAATTGGACTCTGTCCTCTGTGAGACTCCCGAATTGAGCATCATGTCAGACTCCAGCTACAGCCGGACTCGGATCCACCGGCCGCGCCTGCTCTCCATCACCCTCGGACTCGCCATGTTTCGCCGCCTCTGAGCCGCCCTTCCTACCGCCGCGCCGGGTCTGCTGCTCCGAGCCGCCTTCGCCTGCGGGCCTAAGTCACCGCTGCGACCCTGCCTTGCTGCCCTCAAACCCTGTCGGGGCCTGCGTCCGCGACCTCGCTTTCGCCTTGGGCCCTGCCGTGGTGACCCGCCTCGCTCCGCCGTTGAATCGCCTGGAGCCACCCCCCGCAGGTCCGCCTCGCCTTCCACTTCCGAGTCGCCGTCACCTCCGCTAAGCCCCCGCCGCAATGGATTTAGCTCGCGGCCACCCTCGTCGAAATGACGGCTACTGCCATCTTACCATGACCCGCCTCACCGGCATCTTCTACGCCCGAGGCCGCGGCCGACTTACCTCACTGGCACTGCCCCGTCCGCGTTGGCTGCGACCTGCGCCTCGCTTCCAGACTGCAAAGCTCAGAGTGGCCATCTCCGTAGTGGCCCTTAAGTCACCACCACCGCCCCGTTTCTCCGTTTAGCTGCAAAATACGGCCCTGTCAGCTCGCCACGGTGCGCCCTATGTCGCTGCTTCCGTGGCTTTGCCTGCGCTGGCAAGTCGCTACTGCTCTGCTGCCTACTTCTAAGCCGGCAGCGGCCTCTCCTCACCTCGTTGACCTGCCTGGGTTGACCTGCCTCATCGAGGCCCTGCTTTACCGCCTCGACCGTGAGCTGCTCGTTGATCCACTACCGTCAGGCCTCAAGACGACCCCGCTCGCTTCCGATTCAATTCCGTCGCTGGGGGCTGCCTCTGTTTCTGCCGCCAAACCGTCCCGTCTAAAACAGGTGCATAGGACAAAAATCAAAGATACAACGATCGCACGATCCGAAAAAAATACTAGGTGATGTTTACCTCATCTATCTTTTCTGCATTTTAAAATCCTTTTTAGAACAATTACCCTGCCTGTATTATTTTTCACGCAGGACAATCATTCATTACGAAAGTGGCGATATACCATAAAGGTGGAGCATGTATTAGCATCATGAGATGCCAGCGCCCCCGTCCGTAAGAGCAGTTCAACGGACGAGTACAAACCGCTGCTCTTATGGTCCGATTTACATCAACTTCCGGGCACTACAACTACGATTAACTTGCCCGTCCGCACTATCTTACAATACCACGGCCAAATCATCTGTTTTTCCACGCGAATCAGTATTTTGTGTGTAGGAGAGTCATTCATTACAAAGCGATATTATACCGCGAAGATGGAGGCACGTCAAACATTGTTCGACACAAGTGGTCGTTGTTAATCAAATGGACTCCCGCACTGTTGGGGAACGCAGCATAATTCAAAAATTTTCTACGTCTTCACCAAGATCCAAGTATGGAGACATCTAGCAACGAGTAACTAAGAGTGCATCTACATACCGTTATGAAGATTGCGTACGGAAGCTTTCAACGAAGCAAGGATGAAGTAGTCGTACTCTTCACGTTCTTCGTCACTGATGATCTAGCGCTGAACGGACGGCACCTCCGCGTTCAACACACGTACGGTGCAGCAACGTCACCTCCTTCTTGATCCAGCAAGGGGGGAGGAGAAGTCGTTAGAGATCCGGCAGCACGACGGCGTGATGACGGATGCAGTGGCTATCGCAGCAGGGCTTCGCCGGGCTGCCCTGCAAAGGAGTTGGGAGGTGTGACGGGAGGGGGAGAGGCGCCAGGGCTGAGGTGCGGCTGCCCTCTCCCCCCCCCACATATATATAGGGGGCCAGGGGGGGCGCCAGCCCCTTGCAGATCCAATCTGCAAGGGGGGGCGGCGGCCAGGGAGGAGTCCCCCTCCCCCAAGGCAAGTGGTGGCCCCCCCTCCCCTTAGGGTTTATCCCTATGCGCATGGGCAGGTGGGGCCCCCTTGTGGTGCGCCAGCCCAGAGGGCTGCACGCATCCCCTTGCGGCCTAGGGGCCCCACCGGGAGGGGTGGCCCCACCCGGTGGACCCCCGGGGCCCCTCCGGTGGTCCCGGGACACTCCCGGTGACCCCCGGAGATCACCCGTTGGCCGAAATTGGACTTCCCATATATCAATCTTTACCTCCGGACTATTACGGAACTCCTCGTGACGTCCGGGATCTCATCCAGGACTCCGAACAACTTTCGCGTTTCCACGTGCATTAATCTCTACAACCCTAGCGTTATCGAACCTTAAGTGTGTAGACCCTACGGGTTCGGGAGACACGTAGACATGACCGAGACCATTCTCCGGTCAATAACCAACAGCGGGATCTGGATACCCATGTTGGTTCCCACGTGTTCCTCGATGATCTTCATCGAATGAACCACCGTGTCAAGGATTCACTCAATCCCGTATGTTATTCCCTTTGTCCATCGGTACGATACTTGCCCGAGATTCGATCGTCGATATTCCCAATACCTTGTTCAATCTCGTCATGGCAAGTCTCTTTACTCGATCCGTAATCCATCATCCCGTGACTAACTACTTAGTCACATTGAGCTCATTATGATGATGACTTACCGAGTGGGCCCAGAGGTACCTCTCCGTCATACGGAGTGACAACATCCCAGTCTCGGTTCGTACCAACTCTACAGACACTTTCGGAGATACCCGATGCGTACCTTTATAGCCACCCAGTTACGTTGTGACGATTGGCACACCCAAAGCACTTCTACGGTATCCGGGAGTTGTACAACCTCATGGTCTAAGGAATAAATACTTGACACTGAAAAGCTTATGCATTACGAACTATACGATCTCGTGTTATGCTCAAGTTTGGGTCTTGTCCATCACATCATTCTCCTAATAATGTGATCCCGTTATCACTGACATCTCATGTCCATGGTCAGGAAACCGTGACCATCTGTTGATCAACGAGCTGGTTACTAGAGGCCTACCAGGGACTCATTTTGGTCTATGTATTCACACATGTATCGCTGTTTCCGTACAATACAATTCAAGCATGAATAACAGACAATTATCATGAACAAGGAGATATAATAATAATGCTTTTATTATTGCCTCTAGGGCATATCTCCAACAGTCTCCCACTTGCACTAGAGTCAATAATCTAGTTACATTGTGATGAATCGAACACCCATAGAGTTCTGGTGTTGATCATGTTTTGCTCGTGAAAGAGGTTTAGTCAACGGGTCTGCTACATTCAGATCCGTATGCACTTTACAAATATCTATGTCTCCATCCTGAACATAATTCCGGATGGAGTTGAAACGGCGTTTGATGTGCTTGGTCTTCTTGTGAAACCTGGGCTCCTTGGTAATAGCAATAGCACCAGTGTTGTCACAGAAGAGAGTCATCGGGCTTGACGCGCTTGGAATGACTCCTAAGTCGGTGATGAACTCCTTCATCCAGACTCCTTCCTGCGCTGCTTCAGAAGCAGCTATGTACTCCGCTTCACATGTAGATGGTGCCACCATGCTTTGCTTGCAACTGCACCAGCTGACTGCCCCTCCATTCAAAATATACACGTATCCGGTTTGCGACTTAGAGTCATCCAGATCTGTGTCGAAGCTAGCATCGACGTAACCCTTTACGACGAGCTCTTCGTCACCTCCATAAACGAGAAACATATCCTTAGTCCTTTTCAGGTACTTCAGGATGTTCTTGACCGCTGTCCAGTGTTCCGTACCGGGATCACTTTGGTACCTCCCTACCAAACTAATGGCAAGGTTCACATCAGCTATGGTACACAGCATGGCATACATGATAGAACCTATTGCCGAGGCATAGGGAATGACACTCATCTTTTCTCTATCTTCTGCCGTGGACGGCGACTGAGTCTTGCTCAATCTCATACCTTGCAAAACAGGCAAGAATCCTTTCTTAGACTGATCCATATTGAACTTCTTCAATATTTTGTCAAGGTATGTACTTTGTGAAAGACCAATAAGGCGTCTTGATCTATCTCTATAGATTTTGATGCCTAATATGTAAGCAGCTTCTCCAAGGTCCTTCATTGAAAAACTTTTATTCAAATAGGCCTTTACATTTTCCAAGAATTCTATATCATTTCCCATCAACAATATGTCATCCACATATAATATGAGAAATGCTACAGAGCTCCCACTCACTTTCTTGTAAATACAGGCTTCTCCATAAGTCTGTATAAAGCCAAACGCTTTGATCACCTCATCAAAGCGAATATTCCAACTCCGAGATGCTTGCACCAGCCCGTAAATCGAGCGCTGGAGCTTGCATACCTTGTTAGCGTTCTCTAGATCGACAAAACCTTCCGGTTGCGTCATATACAACTCTTCCTTGAGGAAGCCATTAAGGAATGCTGTTTTGACGTCCATTTGCCATATCTCATAATCATAGAATGCGGCAATAGCTAACATGATTCTGACTGACTTCAGCATCGCTACGGGAGAGAAAGTCTCGTCGTAGTCAATCCCTTGAACTTGTCGATAACCCTTAGCGACAAGCCGAGCTTTATAGATGGTCACATTACCATCCGCGTCTGTCTTCTTCTTAAATATCCATTTATTTTCTATGGCGTGCCTATCATCTGGCAAGTCCACCAAAGTCCATACTTTGTTTTCATACATGGATTCTATCTCGGATTTCATGGCTCCAAGCCATTTATTGGAATCTGGGCCCGCCATCGCTTCTTCATAGTTCGAAGGTTCACCGTTGTCTAACAACATGATTTCCAGTACAGGGTTGCCGTACCACTCTGGTGCGGAACGTACCCTTGTGGACCTTCGAAGTTCAGTAGTAACTTGATCTGTATTTTCATGATCATTATCATTATCTTCCTCCCTTGTCGGTGCAGGCACCTCAGGAACAGTTTCCTGCGTTGCGCTACTTTCCGGTACAGGAGTGGTGACTATCACCTCATCAAGTTCTACTTTCCTCCCACTCACTTCTTTCGAGAGAAACTCTTTCTCCAGAAAGCATCCATTCTTGGCAACAAAGACTTTGCCTTCGGATCTGTGGTAGAAGGTGTACCCAATAGTTTCCTTTGGGTATCCTATGAAGACGCATTTCTCCGATTTGGGTTCGAGCTTTTTAGGTTGAAGTTTCTTGACATAAGCATCGCAACCCCAAACTTTCAGAAACGACAGCTTCAGTTTCTTGCCAAACCAAAGTTCATATGGAGTCGTCTCAACGGATTTTGATGGAGCCCTATTTATAGTGAATGCGGCAGTCTCTAAAGCATAACCCCAAAAAGATAGCGGTAAATCGGTGAGGGACATCATAGATCGCACCATGTCCAACAGAGTACGATTTCGACGTTCGGACACACCGTTACGTTGAGGTGTTCCGGGCGGTGTCAATTGTGAAACAATTCCACAGCTTCTAAGGTGTGTGCCAAATTCATGACTCAAATATTCACCCCCACGATCCGATCGCAAGAACTTTATTTTTCTGTCACGTTGATTCTCAACCTCATTCTGAAATTCCTTGAACTTTTCAAAGGTCTCAGACTTGTGTTTCATCAAATAGATATACCCGTATCTACTCAAGTCATCCGTGAGGGTGAGAACATAACGGTAGCCTCCGCGAGCCTCAACACTCAATGGACCGCACACATCGGTATGTATGATTTCCAGTAAGTTGGTTGCTCGCTCCATTGTTCCGGAGAAAGGAGTCTTGGTCATCTTGCCCAAGAGGCATGGTTCGCACGTGTCAAATGATTCATAATCAAGAGACTCTAGAAGTCCATCTGAATGGAGCTTCTTCATACGTTTGACACCAATATGACCAAGGCGGCAATGCCACAAGTATGTGGGACTATCATTATCAACTTTACATCTTTTGGCATCTACACTATGAATATGTGTATCACTATGTTTGAGATTCATCAAAAATAAACCATTGACCAGCGGGGCATGACCATAAAACATATCTCTCAAAAAAATAGAACAACCATTATTCTCCGATTTGAAAGAATATCCATCTCGCATAAGACGAGATCCAGAAACAATGTTCATGCTCAAAGCTGGTACTAAATAACAATTATTCAGGTTTAAAACTAATCCCGAGGGTAGATGTAGAGGTAGCGTGCCGACGGCGATCACATCGACCTTGGAACCATTCCTGACGCGCAGCGTCACCTCATCCTTCGCCAGTCTCCGTTTATTCCGCAGCTCCTGTTTTGAGTTACAAATGTGAGCAACTGCACCGGTATCGAATACCTAGGAGCTACTACGAGTGCTGGTAAGGTACACATCAATAACATGTATATCATATATACCTTTGACGTTGCCGGCCTTCTTGTCTGCTAAGTATTTGGGGCAGTTCCGCTTCCAGTGACCCGTTCCCTTGCAATAAAAGCACTCTGTTTCAGGCTTGGGTCCATACTTTGGCTTCCTCCAAGCAACAGGCTTGCCAGGCGCGGCAACTTGCTTGCCGTCCTTCTTGAAGTTCTTCTTACCCTTGCCTTTCTTGAACTTAGTGGTTTTATTAACCATCAACACTTGATGTTCTTTCTTGATGTCTACCTCCGCTGATTTCAGCATCGAATACACCTCGGGAATGGACTTCTCCATCCCCTGCATATTGAAATTCAGCACGAAGCTCTTGAAGCTTGGTGGGAGCGACTGGAGGATTCTGTCAACGACCGCTTCATCTGGGAGATTCATTCCCAGCTGAGACAAGCGGTTGTGCAATCCTGAAATCTTGAGGATGTGCTCACTGACAGAACTGTTCTCCTCCATCTTACAGCTGTAGAATGCGTCGGAGACATCATATCTCTCGACTCGGGCATGAGCTTGGAAAACCATTTTCAGCTCTTCGAACATCTCATATGCTCCATGGTGCTCAAAACGCTTTTGGAGCCCCGATTCTAAACTGTAAAGCATGCCGCACTGAACCAGGGAGTAATCATCACTACGTGACTGCCAGACATTCAAAACGTCTTGGTCAGCATCGGGAGCAGGTGCATCACCTAGCGGTGCTTCTAGGACATAAGTTCTCTTGGCAACTATGAGGATAATCCTCAGGTTACGGACCCAATCCGTATAGTTGCTACCATCGTCTTTCAGCTTGGTTTTCTCTAGGAACGCGTTGAAGTTGAGGGAAAATGGAGCGTGGGCCATTTGATCTACAAGAGATATTGTAAAGAATTTAGACTAAGTTCATGATAATTAAGTTCATCTTAATCAAATTATAATGAACTCCCACTCAGAATGACATCTCTCTAGTCATCTAAGTGATACACGATCCGAATCGAGTAGTCCGTGTCCGATCATCACGTGAGACGGACTAGTCAAAAACGGTGAACATCTTCATGTTGATCGTATCTTCTATACGACTCGTGTTCGACCTTTCGGTCTTCCGTGTTCCGAGGCGATGTCTATACATGCTAGGCTCGTCAAGTGAACCCTAAGTGTATCGCGTGTGTAAATCTGTCTTACACCCATTGTATGTGAACGTTAGAACCTATCACACCCGATCATCACGTGGTGCTTCGGAACAACGAGCTTTAGCAACGGTGCACAGTTAGGGGAAACACATTACTTGAAATTTTAGTTAGAGATCATCTTATTTACTACCGTCGTTCTAAGTAAACAAGATGCAAAAACATGATAAACATCACATGCAATCAATTATAGTGACATGATATGGCCAATATCATCTTGCTCCTTGGATCTCCATCTTCGGGGCACCATGATCATCTTGTCACCGGCTCGACACCATGATCTTCATCTTCATCATCATCATGATCTCCTTGGACCCTGCCTTGCTGCCCTGAAACCCTGTCGGGGCCTGCGTCCGCGACCTCGCTTTCGCCTTGGGCCCTGCCGTGGTGACCCGCCTCGCTCCGCCGTTGAATCGCCTGGAGCCACCCCCCGCGGGTCCGCCTCGCCTTCCACTTCCGAGTCGCCGTCACCTCCGCTAAGCCCCCGCCGCAATGGATTTAGCTCGCGGCCGTCCTCGTCGAAACGACGGCTACTGCCATCTTACCATGACCCGCCTCACCGGCATCTTCTACCCCCGAGGCCGCGGCCGACTTACCTCGCTGGCACTGCCCCGTCCGCGTTGGCTGCGACCTGCGCCTCGCATCCAGACTGCAAAGCTCAGAGTGGCCATCTCCGTAGTGGCCCTTAAGTCACCACCACGGCCTCGTTTCTCCGTTTAGCTGCAAAATACGGCCCTGTCAGCTCGCCACGGTGCGCCCTATGTCGCTGCTTCCGTGGCTTTGCCTGCGCTGGCAAGTCGCGACTGCTCTGCTGCCTACTTCTAAGCCGGCAGCGGCCTCTCCTCACCTCGTTGACCCGCCTGGGTTGACCCGCCTCATCGAGGCCCTGCTTTACCACCTCGACCGTGAGCTGCTTGTTGAGCCACTACCGTCAGGCCTCAAGACGACCCCGCTCGCTTCCGATTCAATTCCGTCGCTGGGGGCTGCCTCTGTTTCTGCCGCCAAACCGTCCCGTCTAAAACAGGTGCATAGGACAAAAATCAAATATACAACGATCGCACGATCCGAAAAAAATACTAGGTGATGTTTACCTCATCTATCTTTTCTGCATTTTAAAATCCTTTTTAGAATAATTACCCTACCTGTATTATTTTTCACGCAGGACAATCATTCATTACGAAAGTGGCGATATACCATAAAGGTGGAGCATGTATTAGCATCATGAGATGCCAGCGCCCCCGTCCGTAAGAGCAGTTCAACGGACGAGTACAAACCGCTGCTCTTATGGTCCGATTTACATCAACTTCCGGGCACTACAACTACGATTAACTTGCCCGTCCGCACTATCTTACAATACCACGGCCAAATCATCTGTTTTTCCACGCGAATCAGTATTTTGTGTGTAGGAGAGTCATTCATTACAAAGCGATATTATACCGCGAAGATGGAGGCACGTCAAACATTGTTCGACACAAGTGGTCGTTGTTAATCAAATGGACTCCCGCACTGTTGGGGAACGTAGCATAATTCAAAAAATTTCTACGTCTTCACCAAGATCCAAGTATGGAGACATCTAGCAACGAGTAACTAAGAGTGCATCTACATACCGTTATGAAGATTGCGTACGGAAGCTTTCAACGAAGCAAGGATGAAGTAGTCGTACTCTTCACGTTCTTCGTCACCGATGATCTAGCGCCGAACGGACGGCACCTCCGCGTTCAACACACGTACGGTGCAGCAACGTCACCTCCTTCTTGATCCAGCAAGGGGGGAGGAGAAGTCGTTAGAGATCCGGCAGCACGACGGCGTGATGACGGATGCAGTGGCTATCGCAGCAGGGCTTCGCCGGGCTGCCCTGCAAAGGAGTTGGGAGGTGTGACGGGAGGGGGAGAGGCGCCAGGGCTGAGGTGCGGCTGCCCTCTCCCCCCCCCACATATATATAGGGGGCCAGGGGGGGCGCCAGCCCCTTGCAGATCCAATCTGCAAGGGGGGGCGGCGGCCAGGGAGGAGTCCCCCTCCCCCAAGGCAAGTGGTGGCCCCCCTCCCCTTAGGGTTTATCCCTATGCGCATGGGGAGGTGGGGCCCCTCCGGTGGTCCCGGGACACTCCCGGTGACCCCCGGAGATCACCCGTTGGCCGAAATTGGACTTCCCATATATCAATCTTTACCTCCGGACTATTCCGGAACTCCTCGTGACGTCCGGGATCTCATCCGGGACTCCGAACAACTTTCGGGTTTCCACGTGCATTAATCTCTACGACCCTAGCGTTACCGAACCTTAAGTGTGTAGACCCTACGGGTTCGGGAGACACGTAGACATGACCGAGACCATTCTCCGGTCAATAACCAACAGCGGGATCTGGATACCCATGTTGGTTCCCACGTGTTCCTCGATGATCTTCATCGGATGAACCACCGTGTCAAGGATTCACTCAATCCCGTATGTTATTCCCTTTGTCCATCGGTACGGTACTTGCCCGAGATTCGATCGTCGATATTCCCAATACCTTGTTCAATCTCGTCATGGCAAGTCTCTTTACTCGATCCGTAATCCATCATCCCGTGACTAACTACTTAGTCACATTGAGCTCATTATGATGATGACTTACCGAGTGGGCCCAGAGGTACCTCTCCGTCATACGGAGTGACAACATCCCAGTCTCGGTTCGTACCAACTCAACAGACACTTTCGGAGATACCCGATGCGTACCTTTATAGCCACCCAGTTACGTTGTGAAAGTTGGCACACCCAAAGCACTCCTACGGTATCCGGGAGTTGTACAACCTCATGGTCTAAGGAATAAATACTTGACACTGAAAAGCTTATGCATTACGAACTATACGATCTCGTGTTATGCTCAAGTTTGGGTCTTGTCCATCACATCATTCTCCTAATGATGTGATCCCGTTATCACTGACATCTCATGTCCATGGTCAGGAAACAGTGACCATCTGTTGATCAACGAGCTGGTTACTAGAGGCCTACCGGGGACTCATTTTGATCTATGTATTCACACATGTATCGCTGTTTCCGTACAATACAATTCAAGCATGAATAACAGACAATTATCATGAACAAGGAGATATAATAATAATGCTTTTATTATTGCCTCTAGGGCATATCTCCAATACGCACCGGTTTGCAATGCCGTGACTGTCTCTTGCACCTACGCCGGTTTACAATGCCGTGACTGTCTCTTGCATCCGCACCGGTTTACAACACGGAGGACAACTTACTCGTCTCCGCCGGTTTACAACCCCACAGCCGGTTCATCTGTTTGAGCCGTTTCTGATACTGCGGTCGTTTTACTGTCCACCCTGTGGTCCGGTCTATTCAACATACCGGTTCAAATTCACTCAGGTGATATCCATTTACAGTATTATTTCTCTTGTTATATATCATTTTTCATTAAGAAAATAAGATGCTTTGATTAGTCTATCTGGTTGTGCAGGGCGACTCCCATATATGTATGCTGGAGCAACAGCTCAGTGAAGGGCTTCCTGTTCAAACATAGGTCGTGGTCGAACCAAAGAAGACATGGCGCAAAGGCCCTCTGGACATGCGACAGCCATCCAGTGATTGGCTCAAGATTTACCCATGGTTCTATGGAACCATGGAGGCCCTCTGGACAGGCGACCGCCATCCAGTGATTGTCTTATGTTTTACCCATGGTTTCATGGAACCATGGAGGCCATCTGGACAGGCGACAGCCATCCAGTGATTGGCTTAAGTTTTACCCATGGTTTCATGGAACCATGGAGGCCCTCTGGACAGGCGACATCCATCCAGTGATTGGCTTAAGTTTTACCCATGGTTTCATGGAACCATGGAGGCCCTCTGGACAGGCGACAGCCATCCAGTGATTGGCTTAAGTTTTACCCATGGTTTCATGGAACCATGGAGGCCCTCTGGACAGGCGACAGCCATCCAGTGATTGGCTTTAGTTTTACCCATGGTTTCATGGAACCATGGAGGCCCTCTGGACGGGCAACAGCCATCCAGTGATTGGCTCAAAGTTTTACCCATGGTTTCATGGAACCATGGAGGCCCTCTGGACAGGCGACAGCCATCCAGTGATTGGCTCAAAGTTTTACCCATGGTTTCATGGAACCATGGAGGCCCTCTGGACAGGCGACAGCCATCCAGTGATTGGCTAAAGTTTTTTCTTATGGTTCCTATGGATGGTACCCGCATCCGTCGACCGGCCCTCTGGATGGTAAGCCCATTCCATTGATTGGCTGAACCTTGCTTTGAGCCTGGCAGCTCGTAAAAAGCCTCGACTACATGGTCTTATTTGCAAAACTTGCATTTCTGGTGTTTATGTTTTATGATTCTCTAAACCGGAGTGGGACAACTTCACAGTTGACCACATATCTTCAAAATCTGGACACAACGCTCCAGCATTATTTAAACCGGCAGTTCTTATAAACCCGGAATAATTGGGTACGCCCTAATGGAGCCAAGAGCTTCCTCGGAAACAACAATGTTCGCCGGATTAAGAATATCAAGCATACTTAATCACAGGTATGAAGTATTTTATTGGCAGTACATGATCAGTTATAATGACCGGTGTTTATTAAACCGGCCTGGCTTTGACTATAAGTCGCCAGTATGAGACAAAGTAATGACTGGTGTTTATTAAACCGGCCTGGCTTTGACTATACGTCGCCAGTATGAGATAAAATAATGACCGGTGTTTATTAACCCGGCCTGGTTGTGATCAAATATCACTGGAACCGGTTTTCAAACCGGATTATATTCTTCAAATCTTTAAATAGCCAACATGGCTGGATTTTTATTATGATTATCAATATTATGATTGAGGTTTTCAAAGTCGCTTTAAGCGCAATGGATATTATTTCATCGATGGAAGTGATTTATTCTACAAAGGAATAGTCCCGAGTCGCTGGAGGCTTACAACCCGGCACTTGACGGCTGCATTATTCAGATTGAGATTATATTAAATACACAAGTCTCATGTCGCTGCAAGCATGCACCATGACACTTGGGGGCTAATGCAAAGTCATTTTTGCTCACTTTATTGAAGACCCGACTCATCACATTATAATGAGCCGGCCTTTGGGGGCTACCAATCGCTCCTGTCAACAATTCAAGGTACACAAGTATTCATCCATTATATTGAAGGGTCCACTGCTCAGTTGGTAAAGCACAAAGCTCTTAACCTTGTGGACGTGGGTTCAAACCCCACTATGGAAGTTACATTATATAATGTTATTTTCAATGATTATATCTACAAAGTCCCTGCTCATTATTGCATAATGACCCGGCACTTGGGGGCTACATAATATGGAATATTCAGTTTCATAGTGATTGGGATGAACAATCCGGATTTCTTCAAGATTATACAATGCTATTTTCAATGAAGCATATACAAAGTCCCTGCTCATTATTACATAATGACCCGGCACTTGGGGGCTACAGGTAATATGCATATAAAGGAGGAACATCGTCAAATTATCAGTTTTGGGTAAATCCGGAAGATCAATCATAACCCGGCATTGGCAACAATCATAACCCGGCGTTTATAAACAGTCATGACCTGGTATCATCAGTTTTTATAAACCGGCAAAGGTGGTAATCATAAACCGGCATCCTCAAGCCGGCTGAATATCAGTTGAATATTTCAAAGACCAATATTTTTGTCAAGTCAGAGCATTGAAGGCCGATTCAAATGGATTCTTGATTTATAATATTTCTTATGCAAGCAAGTTGACTATGAAGCTGGTCTGTTGACCCGGATTTTTTAGAAGAAGAGATAACAAGGACATAAGGATGATCAAGTACCGATTTACAAGAAAATTCTTAACCCGGAGCACAGCCTGTCAGATTCGTTCTTGTGTTTATTTTGCAGCATAAGTTTACCATGGATAAATCCAAGCTAAACTTGGGGGCTAATGTCGGGGATATACCCCCGCGATATAAACCGGCCGGAATTATAACCCTGCCGGACTTGGTGGTTTACTAGACGGTTTACACTTGATGATTCATTGGCTATCCGTCTTAACCAGACGGTTTACAAGCAACCTGCCTAAATAATACCACTCACTGGTAACCCGGCTGGTGGATCATGGATGACAAGACCCAAGGCCCAGAAGGCCGGTTCATATTAATAGTGGGCCGGTTTATGAAGAAAGCACAAGGAATATTCTCTTACAAAGGAAGCAAGACTAGGACTCCTTGTAATAGATCAATCCTAGTCCTACTAGGACTAGTCATGTAACCCGCCCCTTCAACATATATAAGGAGGGGCAGGGCTCCCAAAAGGGGACAGGTTTTTAGACAAGAGAGACAAGTTACAAGTTAGAAGAGAAGTTTAGACAAGTTTCTAGGGTTAGACACAAAGAGCCGGTTTACCGGCGACACCACGAGGATCATAATGAGATCTAGCCTCAAACATCACGTAGGGTTATTACCGGATGATGTTTCCCGGGGCCTGAAGCTGTCTAAATCCTTGTCTTTGCGCCCCTCGGTTCCGCTCAACCCCTCTCAAGCTACTACATAGATGCGCGGCCTCACCACTAAGTCCGTTAATCCGGACATCTGACGTGTTAATTCCACGACAAAAACCATATGAAATTAAAATAAATTATGTTTCAAGAGGTCATATATTCGTAAATTTCATCACATTCAGTTCCAATTTTCTTTAGACAAATCAAAATATATGTTCCTATAATAAACTATAAAAAAATCCTAGCACGCGCATCGAGCGGGCCACTTTCCTAGTTCTTCTAAAAATCCCACATATTTAATGGTATAACTTTCATACCCATCCATCACACTTCCATGTACTATTCAAATTTAATGTTGAATTTGAACATATATTTTGCTCTCTAAAAAAGAATTTCTCCTAATCCATAACTCCAAATCCAAAACTAGGAATTTTCACATTCTTATCTTCCCCCCTAATATTTAACAAAAATAAATGAACATTTTTAGAGCACTTTTATTCTCTGTTTTGCTATTTCCTTATTGGGTGCCCGATACTTTGGAACGTTAGATCTTGCGAAGATTCACGAAGGAGTTAGACCAGAAGGATTTGAAGACCTCAAAAACTTGGTTGAGCCAGGCAAGTAGCCCTTTGACCATGTCGAAGAAACCCTTTTATGCATGCCATATATCACCTTACCGTCAATGATTCAGAATCATGTTGAGGTGGTGACCCCTTTGGTTGGTTACCTTTGTTATTTTCCTATTGAAACTTGCATCAAGCATGACCCTACCTTCCTATGAGCATTATGAGGGTGGGACTAGATAGGATGCTATGGTAGTGGCTCTGCAAGTGGGACGGGAATATGCATGGTGATGGAGGCAAAGTGCTTTTAATAGACTTTCCGAAAACCCCGTCGGGTGCCACTTATGCCCGAGGGAGATGACGAGTTTGGTAACCACTTGATGACGAAGTGGTGTACCAAGGCAAGTGGGTGTTTTGTTTTCAAAACAGATTGGTTTAAGATGCGACCATTACTCCAACCTTACACGTAAAACCACTCTACCCCTTATGGGACGGGGCATTATTGATTACTTAGGCTGATACTAGCATGGTGCCCACATTACTAGTGACGGGGGGGACTTGAGGTCACTCTCGGGATGGGGTCGTGCTTGGATAGGTGGCCATCACTATTTTTATAGGGCACTTGACACACTGTTGGTCCCTTCCTGTATGTGTGATAATGTGAAAGGGCAGAGTCCCACGATCTTTTGCTTATACACGAGGGCCGTGTATCAATGAGTGGACCCTATGTTAGTGTCGTCTATGGAAAGGTAATGATCGGGTGCTTCCACCGAGTACTTAAGGTACTGCGGGATTGTGGATGACACGAAGGCTTCCCGAATCTTGTGGGTAAAGTGTGCAACCTCTGCAAAGTGTAAAACTATTCGAATAGTTGTGTCCACGGTCAAGGATAGTTGGGTAACCGCTCTTGGGCTATGTCCAATGTTTGCGAAACCTGGTGTGTGTGTGTGTTGGGAACGAACTGGTTGAGTCAAGTCAAAAGACTCGACGTGTTGACTGAGTTGGAAATGATTTAAACTTGGTTATGTTGATATTTGTAACCTATTTACACGGACAACTATACTCTTATGATGCATGCTTCACTAGTAAGTAGTTCATGACTTTGCACTAAAAAAATTTGTTTCTGCAAACACATCCTATTTAGTGCTATATCATGCCTTGTCATGCTTGTTCAAAAAACCCGGGTTGCTTGCGAGTACATTCAATGTACTCATTGCATCGCCACTGGTTATTTAATTGACCAAGCATGGAAGAGCAGGAATTTGAAGAAGACCTCTTTGGAGACGAACATTCGAACTAGGACGCTTTCCCAGTCAGAATGCCTGTAGGGTTAAGGAAAATGGCATGGGTTCTACTTATCTATGAAGTCTTCTGCTACTCGAGTTTATTTGATGTTCAACCCCTGAGGCTTTATCTATGTAATACTTGACCATAATGGTTATAATTTGTGTAAGATGGTCTGTATGGATGTAAGACTCTTGTTATTCAGCTTCTGTGTGTTCAGTTAGCATTGCTCTCTGGGATCACTGTACACGTGCACTCGGTGATCTCGACTTATGAGTCAGGGTCCCCACACTCTCACTTTCTCCAACACACATCGATTGATTTACCTATCTAGCTAGGTCTGCTTACCACACACACATCGTCCGCTCTCGTCATCCATGCATGCCTCCCAACCCATCTCTCACACGCACGTGTGCACACAGAGACACATCCCCTCTCTTATTGTTATTGCAATCGTCCCCACTGTTTGTCTAGTAGGCCTCTCCCACCCTCTTTGAGAAGCAACAGCACCACCAACTCTCCAGCACTAGCTCTATATCTCTCCCAACCCTATTCCTTTCATACATATATGCATGGATGTCGATCGATCTCCCTCAATACATAGTCGGGTCTCTCTCCTTCTCCCCACATATACCAGTCGATCTACCTCTATATAATCAGGTCTCTTCCCCCACCCTTCTCTCTCTCTCACAAACACACCGACTGTCGAACGTTGTAGGTAGGTATCCATGCCACACAGAAAAACTATAGCTCTCCCCTCTTATGATCCATTAGGCCAGCCGCCCTATATCTTTGACGTGGGCACACACAATCTCGCTGGATTTCTATGTCGTTAGTGCACCCATACACTTCATCCCTCTCCTCAATTCTATTGATATCTCACAGCGGAGATCCCTCCACTCTCTTCTGGTGGACCACCACCTCTAGATATGATATATCCCTGCCTCTGTTTCACACACATTGCATATGTTACATTTGTTGTTTGACATATCATCGACACATATTCCGTGTCTATCTCTCACACACAAACCCACACACCATCTCTCTCACACACACCCACATAGGCGAGGTACGTACACGAAGAGGAGACGTGCACGCATGATGCACGTACTCACGTCTCATTCCCCGCAACACCCACGCGGGTACACACGGTGGAGCTCATTTCTGTATGAAAAGGCAACCCACGTGCTAATTTGACTTCTGTAGCGTTTATTTACTTGAAGGAGGATTGTTGTCGGTGTCAAAACAGGTAGATCTCGGGTAGGGGGTGCCGAACTGTGCGTCGAAGGATCAAAGGTAACATGAGGCAGGGGACACTTTGTTTACCCAGGTTTCGGCCCTCTTGATGGAGGTAAAACCCTACTTTCCTGCTAGATTGACTTTGAGGGGGCTAGGGTTGTAAAGAGTCGGTTTACAGAGAAATGAATCTTCATATCCGCAAGCAAGCTATCGTTCCACGCAAAGATGAGTCCCATCCGGATACGGGGGAGAGTCTTCCATCTTGTACCTTCATGGCCCATTAGTTCGGCCTGTATTACGTAGCCCGGACGCCTGAGGACCCTGTAGTCTAGGACTCCCTCAGTAGCCCCTGAACCAGACTTCAATGACGATGTGTCCGGCGTGCAGATTGTCTTCGGCATTGCAAGGCGGGTTCCTCCTCCGAATACTTCAAGATGGCTGATCAACATTTAGCTATGTCCCGATCTATTCAAACAATTACAACCCGCTACCACAAGGGTATTACACTTAGTTTAGAGAACATAATATGTCTCTACTGACAGCTTTTGTTGCCGAGATGTCAAGTCTGACCTTTCCATCATTTCGAATCGTTTTTCAGCTTTCTGTTTCACGTTTCGAGACACTGCCTCCGGTGACACGTCTTGTCAAAACAGAGATCGTTTCCCCTTATCATGGGATTTTCATCAATACGGGTTTGGGTAATGCAACCGTGCCGCCCGCATGACCCCTTGGGAACAGGCGAGTTTTAAGACTGGTGGGAGGGACGCTCTATATTCTCGGCCCATATAAGGGATAATAATCCACCCTACTGTCCCATGCCTTTCTTCTTCCTCAGCCCATAAGCCCCTGAGCTCTAGCGCCCAAGCTTCGATTTCCCCCGTCCCCAGAAAACACTCTAGCCATGTCTTGGTCCGAATCTTAGGGCAAGTTGATGCCCTCCTCCATCACAGAGGAGAACATCAAGGAGCTCTGGGAAGCGGGGTATTTAGCCGAGGCAATCGCCCATCGGCTTCCAGCCAAGAAACAGATCGTTCCCACTCCAGAGACTCACGAGAGGGTAGTATTCATTCCCCATTTTCTTCGTGGACTAGGGTTTCCCCTCCATCCCTTTATCCGCGGCCTTATTTTTACTACGGGCTAGATTACCATGATCTTGCCTCGAATTCCTTCCTCAACATCTCGGCATTCATCGTCGTGTGCGAGGCATTTCTCCGCATCCATCCCCACTTCGTCCTTTTGCTCAAGGTTTTCAATGTAAAGCCAAAAGTGGTGGACGGGCAACACACGGAGTATGGCGGCGTTTGATACGTCTCCGTCATATCTATAATTTTTTATTGTTCAATGCCAATATTCTACAACTTTCATTTACTTTTGGCAACTTTTTATACTATTTTTTGGGACTAACATATTGATCCAGTGCCCAGTGCCAGTTCCTGTTTGTTGCATGTTTTTTGTTTCGCAGAATAACCATATCAAACGGAGTCCAAATGGAATAAAAACGGACGGAGATTTTTTTTGGAATATATGTGAATTTTGGGAAGCGGAACCAACATGAGACGATGCCCGAGTGGGCCACGAGGAAGGGGGGCGCGCCCACCAGCTGCAGGCGCGCCCTGGCCCCTCGTGGCCACACCGTAAGGCGGTTGAAGCCCTTCTTACGCCACAAGAAAGCAAATATCCGAATAAAAATCGTGCCAAAAAATCAGCCCAATCAGAGTTATGGATCTCCGGGAATATAAGAAACAGTGAAGGGCCAGAATCTGGGAACGCAAAAACAGAGAGAGACAGAGAGACAGATCCAATCTCGGAGGGGCTCTCGCCCCTCCACCACCATGGAGGCCATGGAACAGAGGGGAAACCCTTCTCTCACCTATGGAGAAGGTCAAGGAAGAAGAAGGAGGGGGGCTCTCTCCCCCTCGCTTCCGGTGGCACCGGAGTGCCACCGGGGCCATCATCGTGTGACGGCGATCTACGCCAACACCGCCGTCACTTTCCTAAACATCTCCATCACATTCCCCCAACTATCTACAGCGGTTCTCTCTCCCGCAACCAGCTGTACCCTCTACTTGAGCATGGTGCTTTATGCTTCATATTATTATCCAATGATGTGTTGCCATCCTATGATGTGTGAGTAGATTATCGTTGTCCTATCAGTGATTGGTGAATTGCTATGATTGATTTAAATTGATTGTGGTTATGTTGCTGTCCTTTGGTGCCCATCATATGAGCGTGCACGTGGATCACACCATAGGGTTAGTTGTATGTTGATAGGACTATGTATTGGAGGGCAAGAGTGACAGAAGCTTCAACCTAGCGTAGGAATTGATGCATACGGGGTTGAAGGGGGGCCATTATATCTTAATGCTATGGTTGGGTTTTACCTTAATGAACATTAGTAGTTGCGGATGCTTGATAATAGTTCCTATCATAAGTGCATAGAATTAAAAGTCAGGGATGACATGCTAGCAGTGGCCTCTCCCACATAAAACTTTCTATCGGTCTAGTAACGTAGTCAATTGCTTAGGGGCAATTTTGCAACTCCTACCACAACTTTTCCACAATCGCTATATTAACTTTATTGCTTCTTTATCTTAACAGCCCCTAGTTTATATTTACGTGCTCTTTATATTCTTGCCAACCTATCCCACAAAAACTACAAAGTACTTCTAGTTTCATACTCGTTCTAGGTAAAGTAAACGTCAAGCGTGCGTAGAGTTGTATCGGTGGTCGATAGAACTTGAGGGAATATTTGTTTTGCCTTGAGCTCCTCATTGGGTTTGACACTCTTACTTATCGAAAGAGGCTACAACTGATCCTCTACACTTGTGAGTTATCAAGACCTTTTTCTAGCGCCGTTGCCGGGGAGCAATAGCATGGGGTGAATATTCTCGTGTGTGCTTGTTTGCTTTATCACTAAGTAGATTTTATTTATTGTTCTAAGTTGTTTTCTATCTTTAGTCATGGGTAGGAAATGCAAAATACCAAAAAATTAGTGGTACCTGCTGAACCAATGGTTGAAAAACCACTCAAAATCTATCACACTCGTGAAGCTTTTTACTTGGATCATCTTCGATCCCTTTGTCCTTGGGCTGAAACCCCAACTAGCTTAGTTGCGGGAAAATCTTTAGATGAACATGCTTGTTATGTGCGACACCGCATATCTGAAAAAGGAAAACTTTTACTAGATCAAATTCATCGTTTGCAATGCTATGCTTGGAATTTATGTGAAATCTATGATTTTACTTGTTGTTCTGAAGACCCTAAGAAACACCTTCCCTACCAATGTGAGTTTAGTGATAATGGAATCATATCTTCATATGCTAAGGGTGTTTAAAGTTACTATGATGTTCAACAAATTGAAGAATTTGTTGCTTTTAAGGGTGCTTATGAAATTGCTTCTTTGATTGAAAAGTATGATGCTACTCTTTACAAATTTGAAAATTTTGACATATTTAAATATTGTTATGATAATTATGCTTCTAATGCCTATGCTCAACAATATATTGAGGACTACTCCGCTGGCCAAGAAGAGACTAATATTTTGCAGGGGCATATGGAAGAAGCAATTAATGACATTGTGAGTTCATTAGATGAAAAAGATGAGGAGGAGAGCAAAGAACAAAAGGAGGAAGAGCGGATTAGCTACCCTTACCCACCTTCTAATGAGAGTAACTCTTCAACTCATACATTGTTCAATTTCCCTTCGTGCTTACCAAATGATGATTGCTATGATGATTGCTATGATCCCGTTGATTCTTTTGAAATATCCCTTTTTGATGATGCTTGCTATGCTTGTGGCCAAGATGCCAATATGAATTATGCTTATGGAGATGAACTTGCTATAGTTCCTTATGTTAAACATGAGATAGTTGCTATTGCACCCACACATGATAGTCCTATTATCTTTTTGAATTCTCCAAACTACACTATATTGGAGAAGTTTGCACTTATTAAGGATTATATTGATGGGTTGCCTTTTTATGTTACACATGATGATTTTGATGAATATAATATGCATCTGCTTGCTACTGCTACTTGCAATTATTATGAGAGAGGAACTACATCTTCGCTTCTCTATGTTTCCAACACGATGAAATTGCAAGAAACTGCTTATACTGTGCATTGGCCTTTACTTGATGTGCATGAATTATTCTTGTATGACATGCCTATGCATAGGAAGAGAGTTAGACTTCGTTTTTGCAAGACACATATCACTTTGTGCTCACTAATAAATGCCAAATCATTTTTAATTAAAATTGGCTTTGATATACCATGGGATCTGGGTGGATCCATTACTTGAGCACTATATGCCTAGCTTAATGGCTTTAAAGAAAGCGCTGCCAGGGAGACAACCCGGAAGTTTTAGAGAGTCATCTATTTCTGTTGACTGCTTTTATTAAGTTTAAAAACAAAAAAATAAAGAGGGGAACCTAAAACTTTTTCAAAAAGAAAAGTGAAAGTGAGAAAGACGAGCATTGTTAAAGTGGGAGCTAGCCTTGAACTTTGTTCATGCCCATGGAAACTTTGTGAACCTTGATTACAGGAACTTTTTAATAAAAATAATTATCCCCTTGTACAATTCCATTTTATTATAAAAATAAAGTGCCAAGAGTTTCCTTTAGGATGATTAAACTGCTTGTTGGTTTGTGCGGTGCAAAAAAAAGAAACTTTGGCTGTAGTGCGCGATTTTACATTTTTTTACTGGAACGTCGAAAGGATCTGAAACTTTTTGCAAAGTCTTGCTATACAAATTGTTGATTTTTCCTAACTTTTTCATGATTTTTAGGGTTACAAAAGTATGGTTAATGTTCAGATTACTACAGACTGCCCTGTTTTCACATGTTGCTGTTATAGCTTCATTATTTGCATATGTTTGAATTCTTGTTGATGCCTCCTTTACTTAGGGCCATAGAATTATGATAGCATACAGTGCGTAATGTTTTTTTATAATTATACAATAATGTTAGAGCAGTACATGATGGGACTTTATTGATCATATGCACTAACCCCGCCACTAAATGTTCGGTTAAGTTTTGTGTGGATGAAGTGTTCGAAGATCGAGGAGGTCTCGATATGAGGAGAAGGAGGAGAGGAAAGAGCTCAAGCTTGGGGATGCCCGAGGCACCCCAAGTAAATATTCAAGGAGACTCAATCGTCTAAGCTTGGGGATGCCCTGGAAGGCATCCCATCTTTCTTCAACAAGTATCAGTATGTTTTCGGATTCGTTTCGTTCACATGATATGCGTAAACTCTTGGAGCGTCGTATGCTTTTTTCTTTTTCTTTTAATAAATGCACCATGCTGGTATGAGATAGTCTTTAGTTGATTTATAAAATGATCTTTGCACTTCACTTATTTCTTTTGAGTATGGCTTTATAGAATGCTTCATGTGCTTCACTTATGTCATTTGAAGTTTGGATTGCTTGTTTCTCTTCACATAGAAAACCGCCATTTGTAGAATGCTCTTTTGCTTCACTTAAAATTGTTAGAGCGTGGGCATAACTTTTGTAGAAAGAATTGAAACTCTTTTGCTTCACTTATATCTATTTAGAGAGTTGACAGGAATTGGTCATTCACATGGTTAGTCATAAAATCCTACATAAACTTGTAGATCGCTGAATATGATATGTTTGAATCCTTGCAATAGTTTTGCGATATAAAGATGGTGATATTAGAGTCAATCTAGTGGGTAGTTGTGGATTGTAGAAATACTTGTGTTGAGGTTTGTGATTCCCGTAGCATGCACGTATGGTGAACCGTTATGTGACAAACTTGGAGCATGACTTATTTATTGAGTGTCATCCTTTGTGTGGAGGTCGGGGGAGCGCGATTGTTAACTCCTACCAACCTCCCCCTAGGAGCATGCGTGTAGTACTTGGTTTCGATGGCTAATAAATTTTTGCAATAAGTATGTGAGATCTTTATGACTAATGTTGAGTCCATGGATTATACGCACTCTCACCCTTCCACCATTGCTAGCCTCTCTTGTACCGCGCAGCTTTCTCCGGTACCATACACCCACCATATACCTTCCTCAAAACAGCCACCGTACCAACCTATTATGGCATTTCCATAGCCATTCCGAGATATATTGCCATGTAAATCCACCGTTCCATTTATTATGACACGCACCATCATTGTCATATTGCCTTGCATGATCGTAAGATAGATAGCATGATGTTTCCATGGCTTGTCCGTTTTTTTATGTCATTGCTACGCTAGATCGTTGCATATCCCGGTACACCGCCAGAGGCATTCATATAGAGTCATATTTTTGTTCTAGTATTGTAATATCGAGTTGTAAGTAAATAAAAGTGCGATGATCATCATTATTAGAGCATTGTCCCATGTGAGGAAAGGCCAAATAAAAAAAAGATATCCTAAAAAAATAGAGAGGGGCTAAAAAAGAGAAAGCCCCTCCAAAAAAACAAAAAAACAAAAAAAATGAGAGAAAAGAGAGAAGGGACAATGCTACTATCCTTTTCCACACTTGTGCTTCAAAGTAGCACCCATGATCTTCATAATAGAGAGTCTCTTGTTTTGTCACTTCCATATACTAGTGGGAATTTTCATTATAGAAATTGGCTTGTATATTCCAACGACGGGCTTCCTCAAATGCCCTAGGTCTTCATGAACAAGCAGGTTGATGCACAACCACTAGTTTTCTTTTTGAGCTTTCATACACTTATAGCTCTAGTGCATCCATTACATGGCAGTCCCTACTCACTCACATTGATATTGATTAATGGACATCTCCATAGTCCATTGATTTGCCTAGTTGATGTGAGACTTTGTCCCACCTTTTTTCTATCACCGCCTTGTATTCCACCCTTAGTACTATGTCCATTGCTCACGCTCATGTATTGCGTGAAAGTTGAAAAAGTTTGAGAATACTAAAGTATGAAACAATTGCTTGGCTAAAACTGGGGTTGTGCATGATTTAAATACTTTGTGTGGTGAACATGGAGCATAGCTAGACCATATGATTTTGTAGGGATAACTTTCTTTGGCCATGTTATTTTGAAGAGACATGATTGCTTTATTTGTATGCTTGAAGTATTATTGTCCTAATGTCAAATGATAGAATATTGCTTTGAATCACTCGTGTCTTAATATTCATGCCATGATTAGATTACATGATCAAGATTATGATAGGTAGCATTCCACATCAGAAATTATCTTTTTTATCATTTACCTACTCGAGGACGAGCATGAACTAAGCTTGGGGATGCTGATACGTCTCCATCGTATCTATAATTTTTGATTGTTCCATGCCAATATTCTACAACTTTCATATACTTTTGGCAACTTTGTATACTATTTTTTGGGACTAACATATTGATCCAGTGCCCAGTGCCAGTTCCTGTTTGTTGCATGTTTTTTGTTTTGCAGAATATCCATATCAAACGGAGTCCAAACGGAATAAAAACAGACGGAGATATTTTTGGAATATATGTGAATTTTTGGAAGCGAAACCAACACGAGACGATGCCCGAGTGGGCCACGAGCCAGGGGGCGCGCCCTGGGCCCTCGTGGCCACACCGTAAGGCGGTTGATGCCCTTCTTTCTCCGCAAGAAAGCTAATATCCGGATAAAGATCGTGTCAACGAATCAGCCCAATCGGAGTTAAGGATCGCCGGGAATTTAAGAAAGGTGAAGGGACAGAATCTGGGAACACAGAAATAGAGAGAGACAGAGAGACAGATTTAATCTCAGAGGGGCTCTCGCCCCTCGCCACCACGGAGGCCATGGACCAGAGGGGAAACCCTTCTCCCACCTAGGGAGAAGGTCAAGGAAGATGAAGAAGGAGGGGGGCTCTCTCCCCCTCGCTTCCGGTGGCATCGGAGTGCCACCGGGGCCATTATCGTGTGACGGCGATCTACACCAACACCTCCGTCATCTTCACCAACATCTATCTACATCAGTCCACTCTCCCGCAACCCGATGTACCCTCTACTTGAACATGGTGCTTTATGCTTCATATTATTATCCAATGATATGTTGCCATCCTATGATGCCTGAGTAGATTATCGTTGTCCTATCGGTGATTGTTGAATTGCTATGATTGATTTAAATTGCTTGTGGTTATGTTGCTGTCCTTTGGTGCCCATCATATGAGCACACACGTGGATCACACCATAGGGCTAGTTGTATGTTGATAGGACAACGTATTGGAGGGCAAGAGTGATAGAAGCTTCATCCTAGCGTAGGAATTGATGCATACATGATTGAAGGGGGGCCATTATATCTTAATGCTATGGTTGGGTTTTACCTTAATAAACATTAGTAGTTGTGGATGCTTGCTAATAGTTCCAATCATAAGTGCATAGAATTCCAAGTTAGGGATGACATGCTAGCAGTGGCCTCTCCCACATAAAACTTGCTATCGGTCTAGTAACATAGTCAATTGCTTAGGGGCAATTTTGCAACTCCTACCACCACTTTTCCACACTTGCTATATTAACTTTATTGCTTCTTTATCTTAACAGTCCCTACTTTATATTTACGTGCTCTTTATATTCTTGCAAACCTATCACACAAAAACTACAAAGTACTTCTAGTTTCATACTTGTTCTAGGTAAAGTAAACGTCAAGCGTGCATAGAGTTGTATCGGTGGTCGATAGAACTTGAGGGAATATTTGTGCTGCCTTTAGCTCCTCGTTGGGTTCGACACTCTTACTTATTGAAAGAGGCTACAACTGAACCCCTACACTTGTGGGTTATCAGTGTTATGGTGAGCAAGCTCCCCAATGTCATTTGGCACAAAGGCACCTTCATGGAGAACGTGATGGGGTGGCAGCAGGAGTGGTTCTATGTCATGGAACCCCGAGACTCCACATGGGCGGCTCCTCCTGAATTTACGTCCGGGCCTCCCCTGCGGCTGACATCCTGGCTCAATATGGGCCTGGACTGCGCGTCATATGATGAACTGACGATGCTACAGAAGCGCATCAAGAACACGCTAGACAAAGATACCAGTCTTCCAGCATGATCCGAATAATGCTTTTCCACCGGATTCAGCGCATGTGGGACTTTGACCCGGCTGGTCACTGGACACTGTAGCGATTCTTCGGCACAAAGCACAAAGATATGTGAAAATTGCTATTCAAGACTCAAAAGAAGTGGCCGAGGACAACCAAAGACCTTGGCCTCGATTGTACTCACACAACGTCTCTCATAAGTTTTCATGATAATTTTACTATCAGTAAATCCAAGGGGTATACTAAGCTTTCCATTCTTCCCATAGGGGTGGACAAAGAAAGCGGAGTGCATTCACTGTCCGTCTACGCTACCCGAAGATCCATACATCCCTCTGCTAATGAGGATGCTGGTTCCGGTGCCATATCAGGCGCTAGAAAAGAAAGACAAGAAGGAGGCCAAAAGCGGCCTCGGCCGTAAAGGTGCTTCGAATGTAGTGTCCGAGGACACTGAGACTCACTTCTCCCCCGCTGAAGACGAAGGGGAGAAAGAATAGAGTAATTCTCCCCTTAAGGGGGGAAAGAAGAAAAGGGGGCATCCACGGATCTGGAGGTGGAGAAGCCCACGAAAGGGGGGATCTCCCTCACGGACGACTCCAAATCAGGTGCCGATGAGTGGTGCCCTAGGATGAAGCCCCTTGGTGAATCATAAGTGCCCATAAAGGTATTTGCACTTGTATACTTTTCCGACTTGTGATTGTAACATACTGTATTGTGTGCCGCAGTCCGGCTCTCGTCCGCCCCCAGCGATCCTCGTCTTCGGGGAATTCGCTGGATCCAAACGTGATGGATAGCGAGTTGCCTCCACCGGCCCTTTCCCACAAAGCCGTGCATAATGCTGAAGTGTTGTCCCGAAGGACGGTTCTGGGTAAGGGAGAGGCGCGGGATGTCGTCGAGGCGGCACCAGAGGGCAATACCTCTGTTGCTGGAAACCCAGGGGCGCCGGCCCTGGCGGAGATTGGCGATAGGGGCCATGCCCAGTTCGGCCCGCAACCAGACAGTATTCCGGAGACCCATGTGACTCCGGAATTAGGCGAGCGGCCTCCTTTGAAAGAAGAGAGTGCGCAAATTCCACCGGCGCCCTCTGTCAATTCGGAGGCGTCGGACACATTCATATAAGCACATCAAAGTGTCGTCATTGTGGAAGAACACTGTACCCTTATGGGCTTGGTGGTTGAAAGAATTCCGTCCGCCAAGAGCAGATTGAATGAGGCTTTTACGAGCCTTCTGAGAGGCTTTAAGGTACGTAATATAATACCTTTTGGCTATATGAGAAAAAGGTGTATGTGTATAGATAGTAGCTCCTGAGACTCTGTTCGGTGTTCGGGAAGGTAGGCCGGGCAGAGGATCTAAGTACTCGTACAAAAGATTAATAGACATATCTATTTGAATAAAACAGGCTGCAATGCAGGCGTCAGCTTCCCATGCCGCCGAAGCGTCTGAGCTGAGGCGATAGTTGGATGAACTGCAAGGTATGAAATACCGAATATGTATCTAAAATAATATCAGTCATAATTTTTCATTTGAGTGAGCGCTATAACTCTTCTTGCAGCTGACGCTGCTGAGGTCGAGACCCTCAAGAGTACCCTGGTCGAGGCCAATCAAAAGGCAGAGAAGGGACGAGCCGCCCTCCTAAAGCATGAGTCTGGAGGAAGTCCAGCAGGAGGTCAAGGATGCTATCAGCAAATGTGAGTCCTTAGAGCACGAAGTGTCGGATCAAAAATCCGAACTTGCGAAGGCTCTCCAAAATGCTCAGGTAGCCCGGACTGAAGCTCAAAACGCTTGTCGGGAGATCCGGGAGGCGAGGCAAATTGCGGCTGGTAAGGCCTTTAATACGCAAAGCAAATTTGTGAAGAAGAAATACATTTTACTCACCTGGATATGGAATTCCCCAGGAGCGTTTGCAGACCTGCCCCGGAGTGTTGCCGATGCTGCGGAGTTCTTTTGAGCCGAAGAGGGGAGATTAACAAACAAACTGTTCTGGTCACACTATCTTGCACCTGAGCATCCTGTACCCCTCAGCAACTAGCTGAAGCAGTTGTCCGGACTGCATAGGGTGGCCGGATTGGCCATGAGGGATTTTATAATCCGTCTGTGGCCTGACGAGCCCATACCCAATAGCTACTTCGGGCTTGTGAGGTGGCTAATCAGTGCATGTCCTCGGCTTGATGTCGTCAAGCAGTCGGCCTGCATCGAGGGCGCGCGGATGGCCTTCGCCCGCGTCAAGGTGCAGTGGGCGAAGTTGTACACCTTCAAGCTTGCAACCGAGAGGCCTCCCTCAGGCAAAGAGCACCGCACGCCGGAGCGGTATTTCACTGATGTCCTAGAGGGATCCTGTATTGTAGAGGGCCAGTGTTCGAAGGACATTATATTTGGATGAATGTGTCCACGTTGTCCAATCCTGCGTTATGAAAATATGCCTTTATGTATGATATGGTATTTTATTTTAATTTGAAATATTTCCTCCCGTGCGGCCGTTTACAATATTTAAGAGTTGCCCAGTCGTCGGCTTCAACCCCCACGTAGATAGTACGGGGGTGTTCGGGATAGCACCTAAACACGCTTGACCCAACAATTTGGTCCGTAAAGGAGGTGTTAGTGCGGCGAACCAGGCAATCCGACTATATTGCTTTATCGCTCTCACTTAGCCATAGGAGTTTTATAATTGAAATACAGGCGCAGCCCCTGGTATTGTTCGGTTATCCGAACTTGGGTGCTATAAACGCCTGGCCGAGTGGAGGCCGGCCCCTCACGTATTGCAAAAATAAATCGCAAAAGATTGTAGTCACCGAATAGCTGACCAGCTCTCGCCGCATCATGACAGTCAGTTTTCGGCTTTCTCTATTGAGGTGCTTGACCGGATGAACCAGAATCACAATCGCAGTAGTTCTCCCTTTACTACCTTAGCCGAACACGGGGAACGTAAGGTAGCAACCACAGGAGCCGGGCTATATTTGGGACGCCGAATTGCACTATAAAAGTGTTCGGACTTTGTTTTAGTAATAAAAGGATGTACGTGGCTTAACATAGCCCCTGGAGATTTAAGTTGTACCGAAGCATACATGACAATTGAACCGAGGCAGGGAAGCATAGATTAAAAGATAAGCCAATAAGTTAGGCCAGGAGCTGTTTCCATTATAGTCTGATTGATACGTCAAAATGTATTGGTACAAAAAAGGTGCACAAGGCTATTTTACATGCCAAGCACAGGGGAAGGCTGTGCGCAGGTTGTTGCAAACGGTCGAGGCGGTCTTTAGAGACCCTTTGAGATACTATGATGTGATGCTTGTCTCCTTGTTGTACTGTCCTTTGAGAGAATCGTCACTTAGCTTTGTCAAGATAGGCCTTTAGGAGAGGCTTGAGCGCCGTTGAAAAGGTGACGTGGGTTGTAAGGAACCCGAAAAAGGTAGAATAAAAGGAAAAGGAAAAATATGGGTGTTCAGATATGGTCTAGCCGTATGGTGGACTTTATCCTTGATGTGCCTGCATCTTTGCCCAAGGTATTTTTAGCGCGTAGTTATGTATGCATGGCACGTAGGCCGCGATTAGGTTGGGGCTGAGACGGAGGCTGGATTGTTAACTAAGCTCCTGACAAGCTGGGCTGTCGCTCTGTGGTGTAGTTCGGACTCGTTTAGTGGTGTCCGAGGGCTTGGCCACCGATGTGGTGTTTGGTTTATAAGGCCGCCCTGCACCTCTGCTGCCAGCGCGGCGGTGTGCTCCTCGGTACGGAGGGAGCGTTCCATGTTTCCATTGACTGTAATAACACCACAGGGGGCCGGCATCTTGAGATTGAGGTAAGAATTGTGCGGGACCGCGTTGAAGCGAGCGAACGCAGTTCGTCCGAGCAGTGCATGATAGCCACTACAGAAGGGGACTATATCGAAGATAAAGTCCTCGCTCCGGAAGTTGTCCGGCGAACCGAAGACAACCTCTAATGTGATTGAGCCCGTACAGCGAGCCTCTACACCAGGTATTACTCCTTTAAAGATAGTTTTGTGGGCTTGATCCTTGAGGGATCGATACCCATCTTCCGGACTGTGTCCTGATAGAGCAGGTTAAGGCTGTTGCTGTCGTCCATGAGGACTCGCGTAAGGTGGAATCCATAGATGATTGGATCGAGGACTTTTGCGGCCGAGCCTCTGTGACGGATGCTGGTCGGATGGTCTCTGGTATCAAAAGTGACCGGACAGGCTGACCATGGGTTGAATTTAGGGGCGTCTGGCTCTATCGCGTATACGTCCCTTAACATGCGCTTGCGCTCCCGCTTGGGGATGTGGATGACATATATCATGTTCATCGTTTTGACTTCGGGAAGAAATTTCTTCTGACCCCCTGTTTTTGGTGGACGCGGCTCGTCGTCGTCCTCGCTGGGTGACCATTTCTCCCTCTGTTTTGTGTTTAACTTACCGGCCTGTTTGAAGACCTAACAACTTCGGTTGGTGTGGTTTGCAGGCTTGTCGGTGGTGCCATGAATTTGGCAAGGTCGATCAAGTATTCGGTCCAAGCTGGATGAGCCTTCTCTATTTCTTTTGAATGGCCTCTTCCGCTGACCGGTTTTGGAGCCGCTGAATCCGATGTTGATCATCGTGTCCTCGGTATTGTCGTTGTTGCTGCGGTGCTTGTGCTTGTTGCATCGGGTCCCGCCGTTGTTATTTTTAGCTTTGGAAGTGCCCGGATCGCTCCTATTATTACCGCTATGGGCTAGCCAGATGTATTCGCCCACGCAAAAGCGTTTCATGAGCGCCGTGAGGGCTGCCATGGAATTTGGCTTTTCTTGGTCGAGGTGTCGGGCGAGCCATTTATCGCGAATTCTATGTTTGAAGGCTGCTAGGGCTTCAGCATCTGGACAATCGACAATCTGGTTCTTTTTAATGAGAAACCATGTACAAAATTTTCTGGCGGACTCTCCGGGCTGTTGCACAATATGACTGAGGTCATCGGCATCTGGAGGCCGAACATAGGTGCCCTGGAAGTTGTCTCTATAGTCATCCTCCAGGTCTTCCCAGCATCCAATAGAATTTTCTGGAAGGTTGTTTAACATGTGTCGAGCTGGCCCCTTAAGCTTTAGGGGAAGGTATTTGATGGCGTGTAGATCGTCACCACGAGCCATGTGAATGTGTAGAAGAAAATATTCTACCCATACTACGGGATCTGTTGTGCCATCGTATGATTCGATGTTCACGGGTTTAAACCCTTATGGGTACTGGTGCTCCATTACCTCATCGGCGAAGCATAGGGGGTGTGCGGCGCCTCTATATCGCGCCATGTCATGGCACAGTTCAGATGTAGTCCGTGTGCGGTTTTCGGCCCGGGCGTGGTTTTGCTTGTCGTGCCAGGATTGGTAGCCGTCCTCTGGTGCCTGTGCATGCCCTCACGATCCGTAAATGGATCTGGTCTGACCTGCTCTATTCTCCAGGTCATGTCGTAGGTCGTATGTGTATCGCCGAGGTGTTGTTTCTCTGCCTTTATGGTGAGGTGGTGCAGGCTGGTATTCGGCGTGAGTTGTCGTTCTGTCCTGGCCGCGTGGCGGTCGGTCACGTTCGTCAGCCACATTACGCGCGGGTGGCGCTTCGTCCTCGAATTGGGGTAGCAGCTTATGCTTCGGATAGCTTTTTTGTTGGGTGTTCAAGACCTTACTCCTCGGTTGCCAGGACATAGGTCCATCTGTCATTGAGCAGTTCTTGGTCAGCTCGAAGCTAATGTTGCTTCTTTTTTAGGCTTCTTGTCATGGCTATTAGCCGGCGCTTAAGGCGATCTTGTTCAAGGGTTTCCTCTGACACGATAAAGTCTTCGTCGCCGAAGCTCACATCATCCTTGGAGAGTGGCAGATAGCTATTGTCTTCCGAGTCTTCACTCCCTGCTTGCTCATCAGGGTTGATTTGCCCATCCTCCTGATACCTATTCGGATGTTGGTTCGATGGGGTCTTCCTGTTCTTCGGCGTGTTCCGGAGTATCGTTTCCTCCTGTGCGGGAATCGCTGTCTTTTCCACCGTGCGATTTAGGGTGGTGTCGCTGACGTCGGCGCTTCGGCAGTATCTCAGGAGGTTCTTCCTCAACTGGATCCTTCTTATCATTGTCGTCGTCTCCTTTAGGTGTGTGCACCATGTATACGTCGTATGAGAAAGTGGCCGTCCAGTGCCCGGTAAATGGCGGGTTTGGGTCCTGTTCCTCTCCGGCATTGTCGTCTATACCATCAATGTCTTCGGAGGCATAGTCAAGCATGTCGGTTAGATCCTCGACAGTGGCTATGAAGTGGGTGGTGGGTGGGAAATGAAGTTCCCTATTTCAGGCCCTAGTCCGGGCTGGGCATAATTTGGAAGCGGTTCCTCTATGATGACGAGGGATCGCATCAAATCTGGAGGCTTGTTAAGGAGCGAGGTTTGGACGCGGACCGGAGTTCCTTGGCTGAGCTCACAAGACGCAGACTTTGAGAGTTCGAAACTAGTGTTCGGAGGGGAGTCTGGCTTTGCGATAACTGCAAGCAGCGCTACCATCTACGATTCTCTAGTGTTGGGCTTTATGGCCGTAGATAGTTCGGCGAGATCGAGACTCCCGTCTTCGGACTGAGTGACGTGCTTTGGATCTAGGGCCGAAGTGGCGGTTGGAGCCACAAACACTTGGAATATCAAGTCTCCTCGGATGTCAGCGACATAATTCAGATTTCTGAAACTGATCTGGTGACCTGGGGCGTAGCTGTCGATCTGCTCCAGGTGACCAAGCGAGTTGGAACGCAGCGCGAATCCGCCGAACACGAAGATCTGGACGCGGACAAAAATCTCCTCCCCAGCGGCGTTGTTTTAGATGATCGATGAAGCTATCGAGCCTTTCAACGACGGCATAGTGGAACTCTCAATGAAAGCACCAATGTCAGTGTCAAAACCGATAGATCTCGCTTAGGGGGTCCCGAACTGTGTGTCTAAGGATCGAAGGTAACTGGAGGTAGGGGACACTTTGTTTACCCACGTTTGGGCCCTCTTGATGGAGGTAAAACCCTACTTACTGCTAGATTGACTTTGATGAGTATATGAGTTACAAGAGTTGATCTACCTCAAGATCGTAATTACTAAACCCTAGATGTCTAGTCTGTATGATTATGAATGCCTCTACGGACTAAGCTCTCCGGTTTTTATAGACACCGGAGGGAGCTAGGGTTGTACAGAGCTGGTTTACAGAGAAAGGAATCTTCATATCTGCATGCCAAGCTTGCCTTCCACGCAAAGGAGAGTCCCATACAGACACGGGGGAGATTCTTCCATCTTGTACCTTCATGGCACATTAGTCCGTCCCGTATTACGTAGCCTGGACGCCCGAGGACCCCGTAGTCCAGGACTCCCTTAGTCGTCTACCATGCGTGCTTGCAACAAAGTTTGACTTGACGTGTTGGTGCGTTATTTTTAAATAAAGTTACATTGCTCAGTGGCACGTACAAAATATAAAACGATTGTTATGAAGAAAAAGGTAATCCACTCCACGATATACAATGGAGCTTGCTTGTTGGGGTTGGTCTGTATTCACACTCTCTTACACAAGACGCGGTGGCCTCTCTCTCTGACCGCTGGTCACAGAATCAAGCCCGGTTCCGTCCGACGATGGAAAGGGAGGGCGTGCATCGTTTCTCCATTCGACGCCGTCGCGGCAGCACGTCCCGATCTATGGTACAGGCCGTTCTCCCTAACGAAGCTCTGGTGCGGCAGGGCAGATCCCGCCCGACGGCGCCCTCCTAGTTACATCCAGACTACCCCCATGTACATCTTCCACCCCTCCAGCCCTGCTCCACAGCCCATCTTGGCATCTCCCCACGTCGCTGCGTGTGGATCTTCCCTAGTTCTTCGCCCAAATCGTAGTTGGGCCGGCCTACTTTCCATGTTGCAATCTCGTCCTCACACACTTTCTAGATAAACAACTGTGCTGCTATCTTCCCTTAGGACAAGGAATATTCTTCTTTTTTGTCGACGTATGTGTCTTCAAATGTTATTGGCCTGTAATTGTTTCATTTCTACCTCTTTTGCAAACAGGGCTATCCATTTCACCTCGTTGCTATTGCGATCCTTTGGTGAACTGCACAAATCACTTTTTTTCTTAAGAGTGTTTTGTGCAGTTTTACTAAAATGTCACACGGGTAATGTTTCTATATTTTAGTGTGAGATTGGTTTTGCTCTATCCTCATCATCCAACTCTGAGGCTAACCTTCTCCAACTATTTGCTTAATCTTCTCTAACTAGTTAGTCTTAAGAGAGACTTGCAAAGGTGCCCGGCTTCTATTTGTGTGTTTACTGTTTCATCAACAGTCCTATATTATTGTAATCACACTTACTCAATATATTTGGAACAGGGACGCTCAGCTCAATTTTAGTGGATCTGCACAAAATGATCAGAATGTTTCATTCTCCCGGCTTCTACTTTTTTCCCAACAACTCTTGTTGATTTAGACAGAGCTGCGGGAAAGTTGCTGCCAATGAAAGCATGGATCAATTTTAATTTTTTTTCTTTATAACACCTTCTCACAACTTTGTCTTCAGTTGTGATCTAAATATTAGCTCTGATTTTCCAATCATTGAGATGCATTAGCAGGTAGTTAGTTTTTTTTGCGAAAGAGCTTCGATGTGAGTTTCCGAATTTGATTGATCTTCTAATGAGACAACATTCCAGTTGGCAAGACTCAAGAAACAAAAGCTGAAAGCTTGAAAGCATTGTACAATTTCATGTTGCTGGAATATTATGCGTACGTCAATTATGTAAAAATTAGCAAGATGCCCGTGCATTGCACGGAACATCAAGATGCTCGTGCATTGCATGGAACATCAAGATGAATTTATATGATTAGTTTATCCTGTGGGAGATAAGGATGAACGAGGCAAGGACTTATCTGCAAATGTAGAGAGGAGTGTGGGTATATTTTTGCAAAAATGTCATAGTTTCCCTCCTATCCGTCAGATATAGATTGGACGGCCTATATTGCATGATGGCAGGCACACCATCATCACCAACTCTGTTTTTATAAGAGTAGAGATAAGTAGATAATTAGAGAAATGTTGGTTCGGGTCCATGTGCCATGTACCAAATAGCCCGGTCGTCGCGCCGCACCAATAGTGAGAAGTAGTAATGAGCAGTCAAATCATAAGCCCCACCTTTCCCAAAGTAAGTTTCTCGGACGAAGCAACCATCAATACTCTTCTTTGAATCTGCTCCAACCCTCGATCTAGGTGAATAAGTTGGAGAGGAAAACGACAGAACTTAATATTTATTTGCTAATTAATACCATTGCATGCAACGAACTGACCACTACATGCCATGTTTGGATGTCTCAAGTCATTAAAAGCATACACACCCACATCTCTTATTGGTTGGTTTTTTTATTTATTACAAAAAACAAGAAACAACTTGAGAGTTAATGCATCACACCTATGTGTTTTGGGACTATTTGATTTTCGTAAGGTGACTTATACACCTAGACAGAGGGAGTTGTACTAACCAAGTGCGCGTATGGCATGTCGGTAAACGCGCTTCCTCTTAGCATATCACTGACATGTGGGAGCGGACTGTGAGAAAACCGATCTGAATTGACGGCAAAATGGCTAACTCGCTGCTCCTTGAAAGACACAAGGAGCGAGAACACAGACGGCCTAGGTGTCGCACGGAAGCCAAGAAATATTAGAGCATGAACGATGTCATCATTACATGTTCGATGTTTTTTGAATAATTGTATACCACGGGTACTTTATCACAGATAAAATTAAAATAAGAGTACAGACACTCCACCATGGGGTTCCTAGTGCCTGGATACTACTACTAGGCGGCCCGACTACTACTAGTAAGTTGTACTACTCGTACTACTAAAACCTTGCGCTTGGCTCTTCACCTCTTCGGGAAGTCGAACAATGATGGTACTACAGTGTATGCCTCTAGCAATCTGACACCGATAGAACTACTAGTAAGTTGCATTAGTCAAAAACTTCTCCTCGTCCTGTGAGCCACCGCGCTTATGGTAGACGGAGAGGGCGTGGTACTGTATAAAGCAAGGTTCACCTCGTCCTGCCAGCTTCTTCTCCCACGAGTTGACGGGACACGACAAAGTAGTGCTAGTCCGTGATATGGCTTATTTTTTGGCGGGTAAACGAGAGAGATTTATTCATATAAAAGCATTCTTAGGGCAATCAGCCAAGAGACTGGTCACTAGGAAGCTAGGTGTTTCATCAAGCCAGCTCTCGGTCACATTCAAAGTGCATGCACGCGTCGCACAAAGATGTGCCGGAAGGTTTGCTGACCTATTCACATGCTGAATAACAAAAGAAGAGAAATTATTACCGATCAGCTCTCATATTAAGAGAGTATTGTGGCGATTGTTCCAGAGTATCACCAACTCCATGCGACCAACTTCCATTATCACATGCGAGAACCCTCTCAAAGAGAAGCAAATATGTTGAAGATTTCTTGATCTTGGATTAAAATAAAATAAGATTGCAGACGCTCCACCATGCGGTTCCTTGTAGTAGTACCTGTAGTAAACCTTGCGCTTGGCTCTTCACTTCTTCGGGAAGTCGAACAATGATGGTACTACTGTGTATGCTTCTGGCAATCCAACGCCGAATTAATTGTTGCACGTCCACCGCCTGAGCGAGGGAGAGCTTGCATTAGTGAAAAGCTTCTCCTTGTCCTGCAAGTGTCTCCTCATCCTCCAAGCTACTCATCGTCCTAAAAGCTTCTCCTCATTCGGCGAGTTGACGGGACAAAACAAAGTAATGGTAGTCCATACTGCCTCCTTTTCCGGTTAATATGGCTTAATTTGAAACGAGATAAATATAGTTGTGGTCACTGTATATTTGTAAAAATATGGTCAGTGGACTTCTTAATACGGTCATTGCGGTGAATATAATACGTTCTCCGGTGTTTATACTGTCACTAGCTCACCCTGGCTAAGCACGTGTGTGCATGCACGTGTAGGTTGAGCACTTGACCATGAGCGTGTGTGTTCCGTCGTGTGCTCGGGCATGCACGCATTAGGGCGTCGCGCGCGTTTTTGTGTGCATGTGTACGTGTGACTGTTGCATGCGTGCACGAGGTTGTGGTCCCTCACATTCAGATGTTCATATTTCGAAGCTTTGTCAAATCATATCTTGCAAGGTATGCTCTTTCATTGTTCATGCATGCATTATTGCCCATGTTAATACTCTGCAATGTTATCATGTCATGCGGGACATCCAGCATCCGGGTCCACGTGTCTTGCAAGAAAATAGAGATAAGTACGAGCGAGACTTGGGAATGGCCATACACATAGGGGGGGTACGTGCAGGGGCCGCGGTAATATGACTAATAAGCAGTCAAATCACATAGTAAATTGCTCGGACAAAGCAACCATCATTTAACACTTTGATTCAATGACACGTACGCAATATAAAAAAGGTTGATATGAAGACAAAAGGAAAACCGGTCCTCTATATATATACTAGTAGAATTCTAAGCTACAAGCCTGCTTGCTTGGACTATTCGCTTCACACTCTCTCGCATAGAATGACGGTGGCCACACCGGCCTGATCCCGTCGCCGAGAGAAGGGGAGGATGTTCTGCATAGACGCGGTCAGCAGCGGTGAGGGTGAAAACCCACTGTCGATGCGTCTCGGTCGAGGGTCCCCGTGGTTTGGGCTGATGCCGCCTCCCATCGGCCTTCTAGCCACAACCCGACGTCCCAGGTAGTACAACTTCCTTTTGTAGCCGGCTTGCTCAACTGCCACAGCTTCCCACGTAGCTCCATCTCCATGTGGATATTTCTCTACTTTTTTTCGGGGGGATTTTCTCTACTTCTACCGTCTTCTATTTGTGATGAGTTTATGTCTCATTAACTAGTGCCACTACTATTATTATAATCACACTTCTGCAATATCTTTGCCAACAGGGATGCTCAGCTCGATTTTAGTGGAACTGCACAAAAGAATCCTACGATCCAGGGGTGCCAGGCTTCTTTCCTTTGACAGGTTCTACCTAGCCAGGAAATAAAATCATGTTTAGGGTTTAGGGTTTAAGGCCTAGGGACTCCATCATTAAAAAAATTGAACACACAGTCGCAACTTTTGACTTTAGTTGTGAAGTATATATTGGCTATTATCTGTGAATCATTGAGATGCATCAGCTTCTGTGTTAGTTTTCCTTTGTATTTGATGAAATGTTGTAACGGGGCAACCTTGGAGTCAGGATACATATACATGAAACAAAATCTGAAAGCTTTGTACTCCCTCCGGTCCTTTTTCGTATGCGTATAGTGGGGAGTAGTATAATAGACTAGTATCATGCATATGATACTAGTGTATGATACTACCTTCATAGTGCATAGTGTCATAGAGTACGTAGTAGTACTCCCTCTGTCCAGGTGCATTAGGCACCTGATGATATCTAGGAATTCCTTTAATGTAAGTCACTGCAATTAGCTAACGCGTTGAATCGTCTTCTCCCTCATGCAGTATAGTATTCTTTTGGAAACCAACATTATGTTTCATTGGATGCGCCATCGAGAAAAACCAACATTTAAATCACGTATGTCGCGTTCGTGTGTCACTCTCCTCTACACACACGCTCCGTCGCTCGGCATGCCACTCACAGCAAACCGAGTCAAACTTCCTCGCCTTCTTGTCGATGGATCGCGCCATGGAGTAGTTGCACTACTAGAAGAGATAGACGGGGAGGGGGAGGACAGCTAGCTGTTGAACAGACTCCCGAGAACTTTTTTTACTCCATTGTATTTTGTGGATGCCCGTGGTGACGTTTGAATGTCGAGCAGTTGTGTGCACCGGGAAGCGGCACTGGCGGCGCACCGCTTCAATGCCAGCACCAGTGAGAGGTCGCGTCCGCTCTGGCCGGGCATTAATGCGGCACTCACTGTCTCGGGCGGGAAGTGCGTGCGGGTGATGATAAGTGTTCGGGTTGGCCAGGGCGGTCATGAGCGGGCATGGCGGTAGTCCGGACGGCCGCAAACAAGAGGTGTTGGACGTACTACGACACTAGCCACAATGGAGAGTACATCATACACTAGTAACATACACATATTGCTAGATTATGTTACTACCTTCACAGTGAGTAGTAACATAAGTGTGGTATCATTCAAAGCTTCATTTATTAGGTTATAGACTTGTATTGCATTATGACATGGGATGTTACAGTAACTACTAGCTAAGTTACTCAAACAACCTCTCTCCTCATTAACTCATTGACACATAAGCAAATTTGTTGAGTTGGGCTCGATGTTACTGTTGAAGTTACTCCCACTGTGGCTAGTCTATGTAATTATTAATAACTTAAATAATATGCCAGTTGGACAAATATGATTGGAGACGGATATGGAGATGGAGATGGAGATGGAAGTACCACTAAGAATTTTACGTAAACACGGATATGCATGTCTATGTGTGTGTGCGTGCACACACACATAGTGACGACTCTCGTGACTACTCATACACATCATCGATGTCTCGTTCTCCCTACACACACAAACTTAGTTTGTTCCTAGGATAGGAATATCATAGGAGTGGGAAACAATATTAAGTGAGATAAATGGAGTAGTACGTACAAGAAGAAATGTAAATGCACTCACTCTGCCTCCAACATACCCGCGAGTACACGATGGAGTGCATTTGTACACGAAGAGGCATTACATACGTCACAATTTGACCATTTAATTTGTTCCCTTAATAATGGAAGGTAGGGGACCACACGGGAGCAATACAAAGTGCGACCTGGAAGCGTGGGCGTGTTACTGATCGAGTTTTCTTTCTTTGTTGAAGAAAAAATTGAGTTTTCTTTCTTGCTACATTAAAAAAAGATTTGTCCGCCAGTTTTCGTTTCTTTTTCCTAGGAACGTGCGTATTCTATTTAAAACCACTATTATAGAGAGATGTTTTTACTCCATTGTATATATAGCCTCTTCTTTAATAGGGTTTCTCGCATCTTGCTCTCTCTATCCTCTCTATCTCTATCCTCACCGGTGGTCACAGATATAGCCGGATCCCGTCTATAGCGGAGGAGAGGAGGTACAACGTTGACGTTGTTGCCATCGGGGATGGAGGAAGCCTATGCGCGCCGTCCTCTCGGAGCTGGCACCGACGCTAAGGAAAGTCCTCCCCGCCCTTGTTCGCTGCCATCGTGTGGGCAGATCCCGCCCGCCCGCCCGCCTAAGCCACGTCTCGCCCACCTGAGGTATAACTTCTTTTGGATTTCATGCTTCATTGTACTAGTCCAGCTCCCTAGGTCGCTCCATGAATGTTATCTTCCATACGACTATTCCCCAGCTCCCCATGTACTATAGATAGGGTTCGTCGACTAGTTGGACATCACCTACTCTAAAAGTTGTCCTGGTTTATGCCTCGATGTTGGTATAAATGTTTTTTGACAATAGTACATGGTGGTTGTGCGATCATTGTCCATATTCTCATATTGCTTCTGCTAATATATAAAACTATCACTGGTAAAATGAAGCAATGCCCATTTTGGAGCGACGTCCCTTTGAAGTAATGCTGATGCCAATCTCGAGGCGTCGATAAATGCTTTGGTCGTGCTTTAGTTTATTTTTTCCGCTTTAGTTCACATCAAGATAATCATGATGCTTCTATTTTTATGTGTAAATTTCATTAATTATTATCGACAATTAAGACGCCGCTGTTAATCCTGTTCCACTTCGAAAACAAAGTAACAACACTAAGTAAATATCATTTTTTTTATATTTTTACAGACAGCGGTGCGTATATCCATACCTGGGCGTGTCTTCCTCAATTTTAGTGGAACTACAGAAAATTGGATGTCCGTTGTTGTTTCTCCTCACTGTCTTCTGCCAAGTGGTTCTTCCTTTCTCGAGCTTGATTACCGAGAAGAACCAAACCACAGTGAGGATTATCAGACGTCATTGGTGCCTGACCCAAACTTGATGCCAACATCGATGATGCATCACCACGACGTCCTATCGATACTCATGGTTGCGTCTCATGGTTGCATGCGCTGGTGAAGCTGATCGATGTTCACTGAAGAAAGGGTTGTCTTCCATCAGTGCTATTTGCGTCTTACCACAAGTACGATATCCTTCATAAGTTCATCTTGGAGCAGTCATTTACGCTGGTGCAATTTTATGACACAATTGTATATGAACCAAATGTTTCCTGGAAGAAGAATCGACGTTGGTACTAAGAGCAAAAGTTTTGTATTGATTTCTAAGCCTTCTCACAACTTTCTCTTAGCTCCTGTGTAATTTTATTTGTCCTGCTTTTCACTAAATATGTTTTCAGTCTTTGATTAAAAATATGGCGTGGACTAAAAACCTGGATGGAGGTAGTACCCCTCCGTTTTTATTTACTCTGCATACTCCCTCCATTTTTGTATACAAGGCCACAAAGCAATATTATAGAAGGTACCAAGGTAAAAGTAAATGTGTTAATGCATATTTCTCTTTCCCACCTTCTACGACAAGCCAATGCTCTCACTCCGTTTGGTTAATTAATGAGGCGCATACAAGCCAACTTCTAACACACACCTGCATGCAAGGGATAATTAATGCATTCCCTGATAAAAAGCCACAAACACATATTACATGTACCAAGGAAAAATTTAATGACTGCATCGCTAGACAATTATTATTTTCGTTATCTGGGATCATTAATTCTACATGCATGCAAGGAAGAAATGAGATGGAAGTAGTACATTATCATTATGACTACATGCATAGTACTACCTCCTTTCCGGTTTATTAGACTTGCACGTGTATCTAGGTTGAAAAATAAAGCAACGTAATACAAGTTAACTGTCACAAAAAAATTATCATTAGAAACTTCAGATCTTCTACTTTCTAATGGTGTGATTTTTAGACTATACAACTCATTTTATGTTGGCCAAATTATAGACCTAGGGATACGTGCAAGCCTTATAAACCAGAAAGGAGGTAGTATTAAACAAGTTGGTAGCACGAGGAAACATCATTAATTTTTGTCTTGATTACTGTGAGTGGCCTTGTATCGTTGCAAATTGTAATTTTGATTGTGGCCTTGTATATAAAAATGGATACACCCATTTCTCCGACAAGTATTTCCGGACGTAGGGAGTACTATATAAGTTGGAGCCTCAATGCTTGTTCGCTAGGGTTTGCACTCTTCACACTCTCGCTGCACTACATATATATACACGGCAGAGGCTTAGCGTTCCTTTGCTAGGGTTTGCTCTATTCACAATCTCTCACCCTGTTCATCAGATCTAAACAAGACTGCGTTAGCCTCTCTCTCTCTCTCCTCCCTCACAGCTGGTGAAGGAGCCGTCATGATCCTGTCGCACCGGGGAGGGGAGGAGGTGCATCGTTCACTCTGTTGTCTACGGCGAGGGAGGCAATCCACTGTCGGCTGTACTTTTCTCTTTCACCCAGCGCCTGTGCGAGAGGGCCTCCATCCCCTTCTTCCTCACTACGGTACGTAGTGTGGGCAGATCTGACCTCCGGCCGCATGCCTCACCACATCCCGACTACCCTAAGGTATAACTTTCTTTGAAACCGTCATTCCTCTAGCTGCATTCGGATCTTTTTCGAGTGTTTTCTGTCGAATCTAGCTCTTGGTTCAAAGAGGAAAGAAGGGTGGGGTGGGGTGGGGTGGAGCATGAATCTAGGACGTGGCTAAATTAGGAAAGGAGGGAGGGAAAGTAGTATCGACTGGCTATCCAGTCGCTCTGTTGGTCGAAAAGGGAAAAAGGGGGTAACCCAGTACACACATCTGCAAGAAATTGATCTCTTTGTGGAAAAAGGAAAGAAACCGAGGGCCAGGGAGTTTGTGCAAGACTAGATTTGTTGCCGTCCCATAGGAAAAAGGTTCAAAGAGAACCAAGATGGGACCAACACAGATATGTTGCTTGGCAACATACTCTGCATCACCCATTCAGACGTGTGGAGGCACATGGTGCTGGCATGTCCCATGTTCCATACAACTATTTTGCTGTTGTAATTCTAAGATGCCACTAGAAAATTGAAGCAATGCCACTGTTAAAAGTAAATTACATTTTTAAAGAATGTTATTTTAAGAGAATTTCTCTGTTAATATGAATAAATGCAACCGTTTTAGAAATGCTATGGTCCTATACTTTGTTTTCCATCAAGATAAGGTAGATATTTTTTGTGGCCGCATGTTTTTGTTGAATATATGAGCAAATTACTATAAAATGTAATCCTCATCCTTGTTTATTGACCAGTAATTGTTTCCTTTTTTGCCTCTGTTAAAACAGGGCTATCTATTCAACTTGTTGCTATTGGGACACTTTGCTTTGCTACGTGAAACACTATTGTTTTAAGAGTGTTTTGTGCAGTTCAACTTGCATGTCACACCAGCAACTTTGCTTAATTTTGGTGGAACTACACAAAAGTATATCAAATTTCCATATATGTGTTGAGATTTCTTTCAAATCCTCCTCACAAGTTGTTTCAAATATTGCTCAAGAAAGGTCAGTACTGACTTTCAACCACATGATGGTGTGGTGTGCTTTGAGATGTTGTGCAACTTGAATTGGTACTGTTTTGGATAAATATTGAATTGAAGCTATTGAACTGCTGTCTTTTACCATTAAGTGTGCAAAAATTGTTCCAACCTAGACATAATGCTTGTTTCTTTGTTACAACAAAACTCTGCATCACCCCCTTTATAAGTCAATGGAAGCACATGGTGTTGTTGCGCCCACTCTCCCTTGGTATTGTTTATGCCTTTTGTTAATCTAATGCCACCTTTAAAATTTAGCAATGCCACTCTCAGAATTAACTATTGAATCTGAGCTCAAAACTGCAACACTTGTTAGGAATCGGCGGGAATACCATTTCTGTTAGGGATCGGCCGGAGTACATGTTTAAGAAATGTATTGTTGAGATAATATATCTGTTAATATATATCAGTTACAGTGTTTTACAAATGGTACTATCCTACTTTGTAGTTATTTCTACATGTTTAACCAAGGTAATGTTAAAATAATATCTTTGTTAATATGAATCACTTGCATTATGTTAGGAATGGTACTTTTTTGCTTTGTCGTTCTTTATACATGTAGAAATAAGGTAGTGTTAAGATAATGTCTCAGTTAATATGAATGAATGACACTGTTTGAGAATTGATACTCTACTGCTTTGTTTCCCATTAAGATAGATATTTTATCTTCTGGGAGTATAAGTCATCACCTGTTATTTCTCAGTAATGGTTTCCTTTATACCTATTATTGTATACAGGGATATCAAAACTACTACTCGGTTCTATTTCGACATTGATTTTAGTTGAACTGCACAAAAGGAGCCAGTGTGTTAGGCAAACTGTTGCCTTATTGGGCCCAATTGGTCTTTCCAATTTGCAGAAAAAGTAGTCACTGTTTGCGCCACATTACACAAGGAATGATCGAGAAGCTTTACAGAGTATTAGTAGACGCTGGTGACATGACTAGTCTGCAGAGAGCATGGGAAACTCAACAACATGTGGAGTGCAAAATTCACTCCACAAGGAAAGGTTTGACCAAGTCAGTTGCCGACGTAGCTATAGCAAATGAGGTCAGTATTGGCCTTCATCCACATGATTGTGCTTTGTTATGTTGTGCTACTTATATTGTTGTATTGTTCTGAATAAAATTTTAATTAAACATATTGTATTGCTATCCTTTCCTATTAAGATAATGAAGATTATTATAGTTGTAAGCATATGTTTAATCAACTAATACCACTATTATATTCATCATGCTTTTTTTGTATTTATGCAAACAGGGATGCTCAGGTTGATTCAGTGGAACTGCACAAAATGTTCAGATGGTCCATGTCCTCCATAAGACTTCTATAATGCAGAATATATGAAAGGTTCTCTAATCATTCTTCAGCTCCTTGAGCCACCTGACTATCTACTTGAATGGAGCTGCCAACGTCTTCAATGCCTGGCAACATATAAATACGAAATCCACCATTACGCAAGACATTGTTTGGTTTCAGTGGAACCGCACAAAAAGAAACGTTGGTTAATCCAGCTCCATGTGCCATTTGAATGTCCAAATTGAAGACAAACCCTGCCTGTTCCACAATCATGGGCATTAAATATTTTGAATGGGAAAGGCTTGTCAAAGTTTAATCAATGATGTTAGCAAGTAGACATTAGTTTAATATATTGGAATCGGAAAACCTTGTCAGATTTTTCTCATTGATGTTAGCCAGAAGACATGCATTTGATATTTTTGAGTGGGACGCCCTTTGCTGTGAGTAGCGTCGATCATTTTTTCCTATTCCTGTGTTTAGTTCAGAAGTAAATATTTACTCTGCTGAGATGCATAGTTGCATGAATGTTGACTTATGTAATGCATTCTAAGAGTTCTATCTTAATGTTGTCAATGAAATGCCATGCCTTGTGACCTTGATTGCAAAGTTGAGCTTGGAATGCTCTGGCATGCGGCATCTCGAGCTGTCCACGGTGCCTCCTGAGAATAATGCTTGATTTTTTTTTCATGTTGATCTAATGCCAGTGATTTGCATGTTAAGACGATCATCATCTTCTGTTGTTTCTGTGCTTAAGAAGTTAATTATCTTATGTTTCATTTTGTAGCCTATATGACAACTCGGGTAGGTTAGAGGTGAAACCATATGATCTTCCAACCAACTCATCATCTTAGGCTGTGATTGGATCGTAAATGAAAGCAGATGATCTTGGGAGAAGCGCTTGGTTGGTCGATTTCGACAGGTAAAATATACACTCGTCTCTCAAATTACACGTGTAACTCGCCAATTTTCGTTACACACCTCGTCACCTCGGGCCGGCTCAGTCTCTCGAAGGTGCTCATAGGAGTCTGATGATCCGAGCTTCCTGAATGAGCAGCGGGCACTGTATTAGACCATCTGTAGGGCCTGCGAGGCCCTATCCATCATCCTTCGAATTGTTGCACTCGCCCGTGGCGCCGCGCGTTGTCACTTGTCAACATGGTCAATGAACATGGGGAATCAGGAGATGACTTTACTTGGAGAGGATGACAGTGGGGACCCACCATGGCCATAGCCGTACGTACACAAGTTCCTCCTTATTATATATAATACAACTATATTATTATTTTGATTCCTCCAGGTTTCCTACCATCACGGTCCCACACTATTGTCAACCTATATAGTCAATAAATGATAGTATTGCACAAGGAGCGGCTGACAGCTAGGACCCAGTAGCTCGAGCAGTATTTGTTTTTTGAGGTCTAAGTGGACTTTTTCTTGAGAGATGTTTTTGTTATTGTTCAGAGGGGATCAACTGGGCGGGCTATGGCTCGTCTAGCCTAGCCTATTATTTTATGTCGACCAAATATCCAGCCCAAATATTAAATTTTCAAGGTGAAAATGGATAGCCCAGCTATACTTTGTTTGCGGAATAACCAACCCAGGTAAACTTTTTATTCTTCGCCCTGCTGGGCTGTAAATCTTTCCAGGGAGGGATGCATCAGGCCTAACAAGAAAATGGGCTTCAAGAAATAATAAATTGGATGTAATTATAAAAACTGGGCTGTAAATATACAAAAACGCACGAAACAGGTAATTACTTTCAAAAATATTATTTTTCGAATTTTATTTTTTTAAAATTTCATTACTTATTGTGCGCCCAATATTTTGTTAGATTTTTACCTAATACAAATTCATTTTCAAATAATATTTAATCCGACTCGAAATTTCAGGATAAAAATATATCGGATCCCATCAAAATGTGGGATTTTTGATTCAATTCTGTTTTGAGCGGTTGGTTGAAATTATTAATCGTTGCCTTGGCTAGAAAATGCACTGTAATTTTAACAGACTATAAATGGGTTGTAGTAAATTTCATTAGAATTCAAAAAAAAGGGCTGTACATTATTACAAATCGCAAATGGGCAATACATTCTCTGCCAGATATGTGATGCTCCCCTGTGGGCCTCCTAAAAAAAATTTGTGGGCCTACTATTTTTTATAGGAATTATTGTCAGTGACGCGAACAGAAGGCTTGTGGGCCTACTAAGGCGTAGGAAGGCTTTGTCGACTTATAGTCAAGACACGATTCTAGCAGCAGTGGTCGTTGGATATCCATCCAATGGCTATAGTGCTTCTTCAATGTCGAATATTCATGCTTCAGCCGCCCAAACCACCGCCGGCGGTACCGCCTGCTATCGCCTCCCATGGCCGGTTGTGTTGCCGCACAGGCTTCACCGGCCTGCCCTACTCCCAAACGTCGTCCAGGCCATTCCTCTACTCACCAACACCTCCTGTTCTTCTCCAGCGACGGTAGCCTCACACTGCAGCTGAACCAATGTACCCTCGTACCCCCTCCGCATGGGCACCCACTGTTATGTCTTCGCTAGCTCCGGGTTGTTCCCTTCTGAGGACTCACCATTGTTCATTGTGTTGGTTCTCTCGGGGCGGCGTGGTCAACTTTGTCAACAAAGGACAGCCATCAGAAGAGGCTTGTACGTGGAGTGGCTCAAAGTAGGGACCCACATGTCCACACACAGCAAGTGCCCCCTGTATTATGCGAAAACAAAGGTTTGACCCACCAGCTACATCTTCGCGCGCAAGGAAGTGCTTCCTTTATTACGCAGAAATAAAAAGTTTCCTCTCCCTGACAGCTTGGACCCACCAGCTTTATTATTATCCATTTCGTGAAAATATAGATTGTATCGAATGTGCTAAATTGTTTTATTTTTATTATAACTCGAAAAAGAGGAAACTAAAAAACCCAGAAAACATCTTTGCACGCAAGGAAGTGCCACCAGATTACGCACAAAAAAAATGAATATTGCCCCTGCTATTTGGGACCCACCGTAGTTGGAGACTAACTTGTGGGCCTACTAAGTTGACGAAGACGGAGGGCTTTGTCAACTTATTAGTCAATATGAATGATTCTAGCTCAAGTGACCATACGATGTCCATCCAATGGCCATAGTGCTTCTTCAACCTCTGGTCTTCTTGCTCTAGCCGCCCAAACTAGCGTCGGTCGTGCCGCCTGCTTCTACCTCCCGTGGCCGGCTCTACTGCCGCGCAGACCCCACCGCCCCGCTCTACTCCCGTCGCTGGCCTGGCCATCCCTGTACTCACCCAGACCTACTTTTATTCTCCAGTGATGGCAGCCTCACACTGTAGCTCAACCTGTAAACCCTTGTAGGTACCTCCGCGTGGGAAACAACTACTGAGTTTTCTCTAGCTCTGGGTCATTCCCTTCCTAGGCCTCGTCGTCGTCCACCGCCTTGCTGCTCTCTGTGCGGCATGGTCAACGTGGTTAAGGAACGACTTACATCGAAAGAGGACTATACGTGGAGAGGCTGACAGCTGGGTGCATGGCTGCAGCAAGGAAGTGCCTCCTTAATATGTGCAAAATAATGACTGCTCCACCTGACAGTAGGGACCTACCGGATGGGCTCTGTATTTTGGCTTAGTTGTTTTTTGCAAAAAAATCATTATCCCCTGACAGCTAGGACCCACTAGCTATATCTTCGGACGCAAGGAAAGTGTATCCATATTACGCGCGAAAAATGGAATGTCCCCCTGACAGCTCGGACCCACCATCAATAACTTCACACGCAAGGAAGTGCCTCCTTTTCCTCCCGGACAGCCAGGACCCACCTGGTCGAAGCGTACGTAGCGTTGTCATTCTGGTCGCGAACGTGTACGTACATACTGGTTGATCAATCTCTCTGCAACGATGAACCGTGGCCGAGCAAGCAGCATCACGTGTAGTAATAGAGCCCCCAACGTAGCAGTTCAAGCAATCCCTTCAAAACCATGTACACGTACGTACAGCCATAGGGCAAAAATCATTGCTACGTGCGTACATACGGGCGGAGTCTCGAACACATACTCGGGCATGCGTACGGCCATGGCTATTGTACATGGAGAGGCAGCGGACGGCAGCAACGGTGTTGTGTTCATCGGCAGCAACCGGCGGGGTCGGGACAGAGAAACACTGTCGTGTTCATCGGGAGGCAACCGACTTGGACAGAACAGCCAAAACCTGGTGTGGCGTACCACAAAATGCAGGGAAACGACCTTCTCCTGGAGCGCGTACGGTCCTCTTCATCGGGAAGGGTCTGGCGTACCGCCAAATGGAGGAAACTGCCTTCTGCTCGACCTGCTACAGTCGAAACAGGATCATGTTCATCGAGAGGGGTCAGGCGTACCGCAAAACGGAGGAAACGGACTTGTGTGGGATCACTATGGTCGAAACAGGGGTCCTGTTCATCGGGAGGGGTGTGGCGTATGGCAAAACGGGAATCCACGGGCTACTGTTCACCAACCGTCGTATTCCTCCAGCCTCCACCTGCACTGTTCATCCATTGCGTCTTCCTCCGCCTCCACCGGCTACTGTTCATACAGCCCTCGACAGGGTCCTGTTCATCCAGCCCTCTGATGACCCACAAGTATAGGGGATCAATTTTAGCTCTTTTCAATAACTAATAGTGTCAAACCCAACGAGGAGCAGAAGGAAATGAAAAGTAGTTTTCAGCAAGGCAGTGTCTGCGGGTGCTGAAATTGTAAGTAGCGAGTAGCTTGATAACAAGGTAATTTGTAACGAGCAAGTAATGATAATTGTAACAAGTATGCAGCAAGGTATCCCAATCCTTTTGAGGCAAAAAACATGCCAAAACGGTCTATTATAGTAAGCAAAGCATTCTTGAGGTTACACGGGAATTGGATCTAGTCACTTTGATCATGTTGGTTTGATTTGTGTTTGCTACTTTGATAATTTGATATGTGGGTGGACCGGTCCTTAGGTGTTGTTCTTACTTGAACAAACCTCCTACTTATGATTAACCCTCCCGTAAGCATCCGCAACTACGAGAAAAGTATTAAGAATAAATTCTAACTATAGAATTTAACTCTAGGATCCAATTGGTCCCTTACGGAATAGTGCATAAATTGGGGTTTAAATTTATGTCACTCTCGCAACCCACCATCTATTTACTACTCCACAATTGTCGGTGTACTAAAGTAGGGGTACCTTAGTATCCCGAACTTGTGCACGGGCAGTAGCAGCATCCCGTGGCAGGGCTTACCGCGCGTCCGCCATGGCCCGCTGTGGTTCCTTTGGAGCCATTCAAGAACAAAGTATTCAAATTAAAGAAACAAGGCCCCGGCAAGAGGAGCTTGCCGGGAAGGCCATGCAAGGCTCAAGACCGCCTCTTTGGTACAAGACCCTGGCAAGAGGAGCTTGCCGGGAAGGCCAAACACGGCATTTCAAGAGACTTGCCGCGACGCACCACGCATCCCGGCAAGGCCCGAGGAGCGACAAGATGGCGGCCGCGGCAAGGCGCTCGCCGCGGCAAAGCTTCCACTAAGTACCCGCGCTCCAGCTCATCCGCCCACGCGTCGCCCTGGGGCCCTTCTAGGCACGCGTGGCGGAAGGCTGTGTAGCCTGGGGTACACGGTGGCAAGCTGCGATGACGAGGCCACCTACGTGGCGGACGGAGACGCCCTGACGGACGCTTTTTGCACTGTTTGGGGCGACGACGATGGGCATTTAATGCCCTTGTCCCCTACCGTCAGGGTTAGGTATAGAGCACTATGCATGCACTGTTCCAACTACCACCGTTTTCACGTTTTTACCCTCACCTACGTTGCCACCTGTCGGTGACCCCTTTGATCTATAAAAGGAGGCCCATGCGCAACGTAGAGGAGGTTCCGATCTTTGATCACTCTAACGCTCGGTGTTGCTAGCGATAAGTACTGTAGCTCTTCTCGCTCCCGAGCCAAGGACGCAATACAAACCAAGGTAGGAGTAGGGTTTTACGCATCCGTGCGGCCCGAACCTGGGTAAACTGCTCGCGTGTTCGTCCCGATCCGCTCTTCGTGCACCCTTCGCTCCCTCGTCGTACCGAAAAGGGGCTCCGGTCCCATAGGTGTTCGTGGGCGATCAGTTTCCCCGACATCTTTGTATGAAGGTTTGCTTGCCGGCCTCAGAATCGCAGCGGAACTTGGGAGCAAGAAGCTTATTGTGCGGGGTGACTCGCAGTTGGTCGTCCGACAAGTGAACAAGAGCTACCAGAGTCCATTGATGGAAGCATACGTCAACGAAGTGAGAAAGATTGAAGAACACTTTGAAGGCTTGCAGATGGAGCACGTTCCAAGAGCTCAAAACGACATCGCAGACGGCCTGTCAAAGTGTGATGCACTAAAGCTACCCGTGGAACCGGGGATCTTTGTGCTCAAGCTAACTCAACCTTCCGTAACACCGTCAACTGGGCAGAGTAAGAAGAGAAAGTTGATTTCCGGTGACTACTTGCCGGCAGAACTTCCTGAAACCGCCGCCAACAAGGTCCCCAAGATTAACGATAAAGTTGCTGAGGAATAGTCTGCTCTTGTAGACCCTAGGGTTTGTACAGTTGAAGCAGGCGTTCCCGACAAGTTTTGCCCCGGCAAGCTTGCCGGGGAACGTCAAGCTCCGGCTGAGCCACAGGTTCTTGCCGTAGAAGCTGACGTTCCCGCAACAACACTGATGCCTTTAGTCCTTGTTGTTGAACCTCAGGCTCCAGCATGGGCACAGCAGATTGTCCGTTTCCTTCAAACAGGAGAACTTCCCGAAGAGCCAGAAGAAGCAGAAAGAATAACCCGGCAGTCAAGTATGTATCAGTTTGTCGGTGATGAACTGTACAGAAGAAGACTCAACGGTGTCAAATTGAAGTGCATTCCCCGGGAAGATGGGCAGAAGCTGTTGGCAGAGATACATGGAGGCATATGTGGTCACCACATTAGCGCAAGAGCACTTGCCGGCAAGGCGTTCCGGCAAGGTTTCTTCTGGCCAGAAGCCCTCCAAGATGCAACTGCGCAAGTAACCAAGTGTGAAGCATGCCAGTTCCATTAAAAGCAGATACATCAACCAGCTCAAGCTCTCCAGACGATCCCTTTGTCCTGGCCATTTTCGGTCTGGGGGCTCCACATCCTCGGCCCCTTCCCCCGCGCAGCCGGGGGCTTTGAGTTCTTGTACGTTGCCATCGACAAGTTCACAAAGTGGCCGGAAGTGGAACCAGTGAGAAAGGTGACCTCACAGTCAGCAGTCAAGTTCTTCAGGTCGATTGTTTGCCGTTTCGGAATCCCTAACAGGATCATCACCGACAATGGCACACAATTCACAAGTCGCACCTTCATGCAATATGTCCAAGACCTTGGCGACAAGGTCTGCTTTGCTTCTGTTGCTCACCCGAGGAGCAACGGTCCAGCAGAGAGAGCAAACGCTGAAGTGCTACGCGGACTCAAGACAAGAACTTTTGACAGGCTGCACAAATGCGGAAGAAACTGGATTGAAGAGTTGCCGGCGGCTCTTTGGTCAATCAGGACGACACCAAATCGAGCCATTGGACAGACACCCTTTGCTCTAGTCTATGGAGCAGAGGCAGTTCTCCCCCACGGAACTCGTATACGGGTCGCCTCGAGTGCTCGCTTACGATGAGCTCGAGCAAGAGCAGCTGCGGCAAGATGACGCACTGCTCCTTGAGGAGGACCGTCTTCAGGCTGCTGTACGAGCTGCTCGATACCAGCAAGCTTTACGCCGCTACCTTAGCCGCAAAGTTAAATCCAGAAGTCTCGAGGAAGCCGACCTTGTTCTTCGGCGCGTTCAGTCCGCCAAGAATTCCAACAAGTTGACGCCAAAGTGGGAAGGCCCTTATCGGGTGAGACAAGTCACAAGGCTCGGCGCTGTCCGCCTTGACACCGAAGAGGGCTTACCGGTGAGCAACTCCTGGAACATTGAGCACCTTCGCAAGTTTTACCCATGAGGCGCGGTTACCGTGATCCGCTCCGGCAACCACCTTTTGTACAAGTCTTGCCGCTGTTGCATGTAAACCTTTGTACAAAGCCGGGCGCAGACCCCGTGCATCAGTAAAACTTATATGCCTCGCACAACTTGTCATTTCATGCCTTTTCATCTTTCTTGCATGTACTATCTGTCACTTTGTGCAGCACGCATCCCCGGGAAACAATAACGAGCCGCAAAGCTCCATGTCTATGTTTCCTCCCTTTTTCTTTTCTCTCAAGCAGAAGAAGTTTTCCTCGCGCACAAGTTTGCCGGGGGGAAGGAGACAGTGGTATGGACCAAGTGCCGTTCAAGAAAGCCTTGCCTTTGCCGGGAAGTAGAAGACGCAAAAGCTAAGTCGCCAAAGTTTGAGCAATCAAAATTTTAAATTTTAAAGTTATCTTCCTTGAACGACCACACTTTGTATGGAAAACCTGTGCGCGGAGGAACCAGCTCGTGGCTAGCCGCGCCCTTACTTTGTTTCGAGCACGCTCAACGGCTTAAGCGTGCTGCGACAAGTGTCGCGCCCTTACTTCGTTTTCGAGTTCGCTCAACAACCTAAGTGTGCTGCGACTAGCTGCGACGAGGTTTCTTGTCGGCAACGGCACTGCCAGCAGGCTGCAGAAGTTCTGCACTCAGCGCTCGCGGCAAGGGTCCCTTCGCCGACAAGTTCCCTAAAAGCGTAGGGTAAAAGCATACAAAGCAAGGAAGTCAAGTAAAGGAAATAACATTGCATTAACTACCCAAAATTAAGTATGTTACAAAATGACTTGTCGCTGCTCTAATAGACTATTGTTCATAACATGGTTGGCAGCTACAAAGGAAGCAGAAAGGAAAACGGCCTAATCCGCGCGGTCGCCCTCGACTCTCTTGATCTTGCCCACCTTGGCCACGATAGGTGCGACAAGGGCCTTGAGCGTCTCCTGGTCGGCGTCGGGCGGCAAGGTCCTGAGGACGTTATTGAGATTGAGTCCTGGGTTGCGGAAGACTATCTTCATCAGCACCTTCTCCAAGACGCCTGTGCAGAGCCTGCGCGCCTCGTTCGCCAGCTGCGTGGGAATCTTTTCCCGGAGCTGCTGAAGGGCCGTCCCCACGCCCTGGAGGATGAAGAAGCAGCGGACGAATGGAGGGAACTGCCCCTGTTTCCCCCTGCTTTTAAGGGGGGAGAGGGGGGCGTTCCGCATTTCCCTATTCCAGAAACATGCCACGATCTATCCCACGACGCCGCAATCGACGCGTGCCATTAGGGAGGGGCGCGGTGGATACGTAGTGGGATACGGCGCACCGCGGGCTGCGTGTGCCCGTGCACTGTTTTGGGCCTGGCCCAACAGCGCTCGGCACCGTGTGTGGCCTAGGCCCGGGGGCTCCTGTCGGTGTACTAAAGTAGGGGTACCTTAGTATCCCGAACTTGTGCACGGGCAGTAGCAGCGTCCCGTGGCAGGGCTTACTGCGCGTCCGCCAAGGCCAGCTGTGGTTCCTTTGTAGCCATTCAAGAACAAAGTATTCAAGTTAAAGAAACAAGGCCCCGGCAAGAGGAGCTTGCCGGGAAGGCCATTCAAGGCTCAAGACCGACTCTTTGGTACAAGACCCTGACAAGAGGAGCTTGCCGGGAAGGCCAAACACGGCATTTCAAGAGACTTGCCGCGACGCGCCACGCGTCCCGGCAAGGCCCGAGGAGCGACAGGCTCCTAGGCGCGACAAGATGGCGGCCGCGGCAAGGCGCTCACCGCGGCAAAGCTTCCACTAAGTACCCGCGGTCCAGCTCATCCGCCCACGCGTCGCCCTGGGGCCCTTCCAGGCACGCGTGGCGGAAGGCTATGCAGCCTGGGGTACACGGTGGCAAGCTGCGATGACGAGGCCACCTTCGTGGCGGACGGAGACGCCCTGACGGACGCTTTTTGCACTGTTTGGGGCGACGGCGACGGGCATTTAATTCCCTTGTCCCCTGCCGTCAGGGTTAGGTATAGAGCACTATGCATGCACTATTCCAACTACCACCGTTTTTACGTTTTTACCCTCACCTACGTTGCCACCTGTCGGTGACCCCTTTGATCTATAAAAGGAGGCCCATGCGCAACGTAGAGGAGGTTCCGATCTTCGATCACTCTCACGCTCGGTGTTGCTAGCGATAAGTACTGTAGCTCTTCTCGCTCCCGAGCCAAGAACGCAATACAAACCAAGGTAGGAGTAGGGTTTTACGCATCCGTGCAGCCCGAACCTGGGTAAACTGCTCGTGTGTTCGTCCCAATCCGCTCTTCGTGCACCCTCCGCTCCCTCGCCGTACCGAAAAGGGGCTCCGGTCCCATAGGTGTTCGTGGGCGATCAGTTTCCCCGACAATAATGCATTCCCTTAGGCCCAAATATGGTGAAGTGTCACGTAGTCTACGTTCACATGACACCACTAAGTGAATCACAACATACATAATATCAACATATCGAACACCTATCAAATTCACATGATTACTTGCAACATGATTTCTCCCGTGACCTCAAGAACAAAGGTAACTACTCACAAGTGATGAATATGGTCAAGATCAGAGGGGCATTAATATGCATAATGGATCTGAACATATAATCCTCCACCAAATAAACCATATAGTAATCAACTACAAGATGTAATCAACACTACTAGTCACCCCCTAGCAAGATTCTATAGTTCCAGTAACAAGATTGAATACAAGAGATGAACTAGGGTTTGAGATGAGATGGTGTTGTTGAAGATGTTGATGGAGATTTCCCTCCCCAAGATGGGAGAGTGGTTGGTGATGATGATTACGATGATTGCCCCCTCCGGGAGGGAAGTTCCCCCGGCAGAATCGCTCCGCCATAGGGCAAAAGTGCTCCTGGCCAAGTTCCGCCTCGAGACGGCGGCATTCCGTCCCGAAAACCTTCTCCTTATTTTTACTAGGTCAAATTCACCTATATAGCAGAAGATGGGCACCGGAGATGGGCCGAGGAGGCCACAACCCACTAGGGCGCGCCAGGGGGGCCTGGCGCGCCCAGGTGGGTTGTGCCCACCTGGTGGCCCCCCTCTGGTGTTTATTGGTTCCAGTATTTCTTAAATATTCCATAAAAAATCTTCGTGGAGTTTCAACTCATTACGAGTTGTGCAGAATAGGTGGCCTAACATAGATTTTTCACCTCCTGATTTCCAGCTGCCAGAATTCTCCCTCTTGGTGTGCTAGTTGCAAATTATGAGAGAAAAGGCATTAGAATTACTCCAAAAAGAATTATTATGGATAAAAACATTATAAATAACAGTAATGAAACATTATGCAAAATGGACGTATCAACTCCCCCAAGCTTAGAACTCGCTTGTCCTCAAGCGAAAACCAAAATCGAAAAACATGTCCACATGCTTTGAGAGAGAGGTGTCGATAAAAACAAAATACGGACATAGAAGCATCATGTTGATTATTATAACAGCAATAAAATTAAACATAGGACTTTTATCATTGAACTTGCAACATATACTTCACATGAATAAGTAATAGTTCATCACATAATCGAAGTATGAAGCATAACTCTATTAGAAACCAACAAACTATGTTCTTGGTCAACTTTTGCAACTACAATTCATCATCTTTTCTGGAAGGGTCACGTATCGGAGCCTTTAGGCAAGTCCACATATTCAACCATCATATAGTTTTCTATGATTGCTAACACTCACCGCATACACATGAGCAAAACATTTCAACCGGCCACATAGAAAGATTGGGGCTTATAGTTTCTCCTCCCAACATACTCACCTCAAGGGTGATGTCAAAAATAATAACTCATGTCACCCATATCCAACTGGAAATATGTGCCTAGATCTTTCCTCACCACAGGATGCTTGCCAAAGGATAAAAGTAAAAGAGGAAAGAGGGAAAACATTGACTCTTCACATAAAAGTAAAAGAAAGGCCCTTCGTGGAGGGAAGTAAAGGTTTCCATGCGCTTATTTGTCTGCATGCTCAATCCCTTAGTGCAAGAGAACGTCACGTTGTATTGCCCCTTAAGATGACAACCTTTATTATGTAGTCTGTCGCTTTTATTCTTTGTCATCTAAGTTCGAACAACGCTCAATTTTCTCTTACACTAAATGATCTCACATATTTAGAAGCATTTTTTATTGCCTTTTTGCACAGATGACAACTTACTTGAAGGATCTTACTCAATCCATAGGTAGGTACGGTGGACTCTCGAAAAAGGTTTGGGTTTAAGGGTTTTTGGATGCACAAGTAGTATCTCTACTTAGTGCGGAATTTTTGGCTAGAAGAGATATTGGGCAAGCACCACATGTTAAAGGATCTATGACAATATGACTTCTATGTGAATATGAACAAACATAAATCATTAAGTTGTCTTCCTTGTCCCACGTCAACAATTTTGGCATATAATAATTTTTGGCATATAATATTTTGATGGATCCAAGACATAAGAAGACCACCGTTCACAAACGATTTCCTAGAGCAATTCCACTGCCTCTAGAGATTAGTCCGAAATGCAGAGGCAAGCCTCATCATCGGTGCTGCGGATTCGATCACCTGGAAAACATCTACATCTGGAACCTACTCCGTTGCGGCAGCTTACAAGCTGCAGTTTGCTGGCAGGGTGGCCTCTCCTTTCAAAGACATGTTCTGGCGGGCATGGGCTCCCCCCCCCCCCCGCTGCATGTTTTTCATTTGGCTTCTCATGTTGGATAGGCTATGGTGCGCTGATCGTCTACAGTGTCGAGGCTGGCCAAACAACTATTTTTGCCCTCTATGCTTGCGAAACTTGGAGACCTCGCTGCACATTCTATGGGAATGCCCGCATGCCAGGATGATCTGGCAAAAGGTTGCGGACTGGTCTGGATGCAGATCACTCGATCCAATTGGCTGGCAAAAACATGAAAGCTCAAAAGAGATGTGGATTTCTATCGTCTCCAAGACGACGGCTGAACAAAAGAAGGGCATCAAATCGATGATGATCCTGGTGTCCTGGAGGATATGGCTTGAGCGAAACAACAGAATCTTCAACAACAAAATCTCAACGATGGAAACCACAATAAGGGAAATTCGAGGAGACTTGGAATTGTGGAGACTGGGGGGTGCATCCTGCCTGCTGTCGCCTTTCGGGGACCCAGGGTGAGAGATTTTCGCCTGTGTTGTCCTATTTTTCTTCTTCTCCTTTTAATTTCCTCTTCTTTTTCATCCTTATGACCGTCTTGGTCTATGTACACATTTCTCCCTACCTATCATAATGAAAAAGCCCAGCCTTGCTGGCCTCCCTTCAAAAAAAAAGAATCTTCTCTTCCTTTATTAATTCTTTCATGAGTTGCATCATTGACCAATGTTATGTTTGTCAATCTCTAATAAAATCCTCTACTTATACTTTTCCTTATGTGGTACTGTCACCTACCATAGGATTAGTATATGATATTATTGATTTATTTATTTCCTTTATTTATTTTCTTTATTTGCACATGAAAGTAAGGAAAGCAAATATTCAATCTAAACTTTGTTATATAACGTGCACATGATAACAAGGATAGATCACTAAGGAAACTCTCAAAAAAAGGATCGAAATAAACTTTATTTCATCTAAAGCAAAAAGATTGAGCTAATATAAGTAAAGGCAAAAAGATAGTGGGATGATATGATACCGGGGGACCTCCCCCAAGCTTGGCGGAAGCCAAGGGGAGTTCCCATACCCGATACTCAATTCTCCTTTGGTGGTGAAGAAGGTGATGGTGATGAAGAAACGATCCTATCCTTAAGGATCAAGAGATTCTCCAACTAACGGATGACACTCCAGAGATAGGTGATATGCTCTTGATACAAAATATTTTCGCGAGTGAGATATTTATTATGTACACGAACCGTTTTGATGATCCGAAAGGCTGAAATTTCGATAGGGGTTAAGAACAACATAATAGGGTTTAAGGATGTCTTCTTCTTCCTCCTCTGTTGGCGATGCTTGCTCGCCGACAACCTTCTTGTCTTTTTCACCATTCGCAGCCTCTATGACTTCTTACTTCTTCAGCCCGATCTTCATCCGCCAAGCATCCTCTACCATTGGGTTTGAGGAGGAAGACATGATGCCGGCCTTGACATTTGACCGAAAACAGCAAGAAAAGAAAACCGAAAATTTCTCCGCGATACGATGGTCAGCATGTTCAGGGGGTATATAAAGATTGTTTATCTTGGGAAACAAGAAAACTATGGAAAAACGGAGTCCGGAAGATGCTCGAGGTGGGCACTGTCAGTGTCAAAACCGGCAGATCTTGGGGGGGGGGCAAGTTGTACTTCTAAGGATCGATGGTAACGGGATATAGAGGACGATGTTTACCCAGGTTCGGGCCCTCTCGATTGAGGTAATACCCTACTTCCTGCTTGATTGATCTTGATCAATATAGGTTACAAGAGTTGATCTACCTCAAGATCGTAATGTCTAAACCCTAGGAGTCTAGCCTATGTGAAGACTATGATTCTGTTGTCTCTACGGACTAAACCCCTCAGCTTATATACACGCCGGAGGGGGCCTAGGGTTACAAAGGTGACTTTGGGAGGAAGGAATCATTACATCCGAACATCTTTCTTGCCTTACTACATACATTGGAATCCTAACCAAACACGGGAGGGCCTTCTGCTTCTATCATCACCGCCCATCAATTCGGCCCAGCATCAATGACCCGTATGCCTGAGGACCCCTAAATACAGGACTCCCTCAGTAGCCCCCGGACTTGCCTTCAAGGACGGGGTTGTATCTGGCTTCATGTCTTTGGTCCTGCAAGGTGAGTCCTCCTTTGAATCAGATGATAGTTTGGCTCCATATTCAATGTTATATCTTGTCGCTTCCTTGCCATCGTCGTTTCAGCTTCCACGTGTCAGAGGAATGCGAACCGGCTGTGTATTTTTACAATTAACCCCTCAACTGCATAAGGAAGGCGCCTATTTAAAGAGACTAGATCTTAGATGCCATTCCATTCCACGCGAAAGGTCCTTAGAGCCTGCCACAGAAAATTTTCAATTATGGCCTGCGTTCCCGGTTATTCCTCGCGCCCCCATGGGTCTCAAGAGGGTGATTGGGTGAGTTGCTCGGTATCTTCGGATGCCTTCTTCGAAGTACTGGTTCTTCCTCACGCCCCCATGCGCATCTAAAAAAACATCAGATGCAGGGATATCTCCCTCCCGAGGATCTAGTCCCCGTCTGGGCTGGATTAACTTCTCTCGATGGTCAAGCCCTGGCGGAAAGTTTCCCCAATCATTGAAAAGAAGAGCGGGTGTGCTTCGTCTCCTTCCTCCTAAGAGGCATATGATTTCCTATCCACCCTTTTCTCAGGGGGCTTCTGGAGTTCTATGGCCTCCAACTGCACGACCTTACGTTGGGGTCTATCCTGCATATTGCGGGCTTCGTCGCTCTTTGAGAGCTCTTTCTGGGCTGCGAGGGTCATTTTGGGCTATGGCGAAAGTTCTTCTGCCTTGTTCCTCGCTCCTAGAAGGGATCTATATTCGAGGTGAGAGGAGCTGAATTATGGCGCATAGCTAGGATAGATTACCTACCCGGTACTTCGAAGAAGGCATCTGAAGAGTGGCCCTCGGAGTGGTTTTATATCGAGGATGTGGTCCTGCCGGACCCAATCTGGCAAGGCCTCCCTGAATATTCTAGTGGCCCTTTAAAGAAGCGTTTCAACTGGTGTCCTAGCGGTCACAAGGAACAAGACAGTGCGGAGGTAAAAAGACTTGCAAGCAAGATTATACTACTTGCCTACCTCAAGCTGACGATAATCAAAGCGATGGCGATCTCAATAACGCAATGCGTGTAGTCTCTCCAGGCTAGAGGGTTTCTTATATGGCGCTATAATGGCCATGATGATGCCTCACGCTATCTACGCCAGGGTCCGGACAACCCCACTGCTCTGGCCGCCATCCTAGCTGATCTCTACAAAGGGGAGAAGGAGGGTTTTCTTCGCTTGATGTGTCGGGAGGGTTTCTCTATGTATAACCCCATCGATTGGGTAAGGCTTTCCCTGATCGCTAGTTTTACTCAATTTTTATTTTGAGATTTATTAACAGAACTGAGTTTGGTTGCTTTCAACAGGAGTGGAGGAAGGTGGTCGAAAAGATTAGCAGCCCTATTTGTCGGCGTCCTGGGAACCAGGGTACCCAGACTTGCCTGTCTGTTGGCCGCGACGTGCTCCTACTACGGCCTGGTACGGGCCAGCTGATCGACCAGCTGTCCAAGACCCTCGCGAGGGAGCTAAGCCTCGTGAGGAGAACGACGTCAAGACCTCCTCGGGCAGTGGTGTTAGCAGTGACGCACCGCGCCGGCGGGTGCCAGCGTCCGCCAGCGGCGCAGTTGCCATTTCGGTGCAAAGGGGACAGCGCAGCCATTGGTTCCCAACGAGCTGGGCAAAGGTTTCCCCTTTGGTACAACAAGACCGAAGACCGCAAGGACGACAAGAACGATGTCGCCGTCGAGCCCACCATCGTGTCACCGCCTGATCCTTTTGCAGGCGAAGACCGCTTTTGTCAGGATAGGAACGTCCTTGTGTTCCCGCTCAAATATGGCCGTTGTGGGATCCCTTCCCGCCTAAGCATTTCGGGGGAAGAGGACCGTGGCCGCCTATATAAGTAGCTAGGATTCCCACTTTAAAAGGGTGATCGATCCAGACACTCAGCCACCACACAAGGAGCAAGAACTCTTGCCTCCCGACCCTCCTGAGCTCACCTCCTGAGCCCAGGAACCATTGTACTAGCTCATATCCCAGCTTGCCCGAGGCTAATCCACCAAAGCAGGAAGTAGGGTCTTACACCACACGGTGGCCCGAACCTGGGTAAACTCTTGTGTGTTCTATCCGTTGTTTGACTGAATCCTTCCACCGAGATGAGAGTGAAACACTAGGTAGACGTGAGTGGGAGAGATCTTCGTTCACGCCACTGTGTTCGAACTTCATGGCTTTTGTGGAGCCCTAAATCCGACATTTGGCGCACCGGGTAGGCGGAGTGTCGAAATCTCGCCTCTCCGACGACCTCACCGCGTTCTCGTCACCGACTCCGCTCCACAGCCATGGTGGACACACGCCGAGCTCGCACCGCCCGCCTCGCCGCGAACGTCGCTCAGACGGCGCCCGCGGGAAACGGTGGGCCGCTCCGCCCCAACTCGCCAGTCGCCAGCTCCGCCACCGACCCGGCCGTCCACAAGCAGCAGGAATCGTCGCTGCCACCGTCCGTGCGGCGAAATGGCCGCACGGCAATGCCTTCACCCTCCCTGGCCGCGGCTTCGTCCTCGCTGGTCCGCGGCGGGCCGGTCTACCAGCAACCTGCGCTACTGATGGCGCGGGAGCTCTTGCGCTACCGCCCGGCGGATGACCTCTACGACGAGTGGCTCCACCGCATCACCGAGCTCGTCAATCCTGCTGGAGAAGCACCTGCACCAATGCACTCCTCACGTCCTCCGTCGCCCCCGACGGGGAACGAAGGCCACGGGGTCCCGGCTCCACCTCCATGCGACCGCGCCGGCCCAGAGGTCCGACGCGAGGCCCCTTGACATGAGTAACCCCATAGAGCTCATGCGCATGACGAGGAGAGCTCCCAGGTGATTCTGCATCCCCATGCAGGGGCTCGCGGGACCCCTGGCCCGCAGCACCCAGGCCGCGCGCCACAGGAGGTGGTGGCGCCAACACCACGAGAACCAGCACCGCAGGCGCAGGGGGCACCTTCGATCATGAGCGTGGTTGGCTGTCGCGCCCTAGCTCCTGAGCTACGGTTCCTCGTCTGGCCCGGCATGTTCAAACTGGACCTGCCTCCGTGCTACGACGGCACCACCGACCTCACAGAGTTCCTCCAACTCTACGAGCTGAGCATCGAGGCGTCCAACGGCACCGAGCAGGTCATGGCGAACTCGTTCCCCATGGCTCTGAAGGACGGCACACGCTCCTGGCTCCTGAACCTCCCCGTGGGATCCATCTCTTCCTGGGAAGAGCTTCGCGAGCGTTTCATCGCCAACTTCCAAGGCACCCGCGACCGAGCCCCGGCAGCTGCTGATCTGTGCCGCGTGAGGCAGCAGCCGGGAGAGACCCTGCAAAAGTACATCCAACGCTTGAACACCATGCGCCTCCAGTTCCTTAGGGTCTCGGACGAGGCCATCATCTCTGAGTTCTCCGACGAAGTCTGTGATGTCAGGATGAGGGAGGAGCTCGCCATTCATGAAGACCTGTGCACATCCCTCGAGATGTTCAAGCTCGCGACGAAGTGCGCCAGGGCAGAGGAAGGACACCTCTCCCTCCAGGAGCTGCCTGAGGCGGAGGCGGATGACAAGAGGACCAAGGCCAAGGAATCAAAGCGCAAGATACCCGCCGTGCTGGCTATGGAGCTAGAAGTGAAGCGTGGTTGCGGCTACGATGACCTCCCCAGAGACAACCGACCATACTACGTCTTCCACAACGTCCACAGCCACAACACTAACGACTGCCAGGAGTTATGGGCGATGCGTGGAGGGCGCATCCGGCAGCGCCCTGAGTGTCACAACCGCGGCTACGGCGGTGGAGGAGGCCGAGGAGGAGGACGTTGGGATGGCAGGAACTCGCGCCAAGGGTGGCCTGAGAAGCCTCGTGATGACCATTGGCAGGAGCAGCCTCGTGACGCCCCCTGGCACGACCAGCCTCGTGAGGGTCGCCCTCAGAGCAATGGAGGCATGCCTCCGCTGCCGCCACCACCAAGGAGGAACGACGATGACCACCAGGGAGACGGGGCAGGGGGCTTTCAGGAGCCTCATGCAGTTGCATGCATCTTGGGAGGAGCCCATGCCCCGGCTTCCCACCGCATCTTCAAGCAGTTTGCCTGTGAGGTGAACGCGGCGCTTCCCAGGCCTGACGCCGCGTGCAACCTCAGGTGGAGCAAGCAAGTCATCGCCTTCGACCCCAAGGACCAGCTCAAGTGCACTACGGCCCTAGGTGCCCTCCCGATGCTCTGCACGCTGACCATCAGCAACGTCCTCGTGACCAAGACCCTCATCGACGGCGGAGCAGGACTCAATGTCCTCTCCGTCCACACCTTCTAGACGCTCCAGGTTCCCTACGACCGGCTCCGCCCGACCAAGCCATTCTACAGAGTCACGGATGGCTCCACCCTCCCGATGGGGCAGGTCCGCCTCCCCGTCACCTTCGGTGACCGCGACAACTACCACACCGAGCTCATCGACTTCGACGTCGCCAAGATCCACCTCCCGTACAATGCCATCCTTGGGGATCCTGCCGTCGCCAAGTTCATGGCGGTGACCCATCATGGCTACAACATCCTCAAGATGCCCGGGAGTGGCGGAGTCCTTACGATCGCCTCCGACGAGAAGGAAGCGGTGTGTTCCCTTGAGGGCGCCTACCAGACCGCGGCGGTCGAATGCTCCGATGAGGATGGGGCCGTTCTCGCCCTGCAGACCGCCCCCAAGAAGAAGAAGAACCTACCCATCAACGGACCTCAGGACGCAGGGGCTCCTGACGGCCTGGCCTCAGGACTTGCGCCTGCGGATGAGGGCCCCTCCACCCTTGCATATGGAGGCGCACTCGATGCCCCTCTCGTGACGGGCTCGGGGGCTCTCTTCTGGAGTGTCTCTGGGCTGACCGACATCTCGAGGGAGGTGTTCGAGCACCACCTGCAAGCGTGTCTTGACGCGCGTTTTTGTGAGCCCAACGTGAACCGTCCAGCGCTGGGGGCTCAGGACTTCATCGACCAAGTTACCGATGAACTTTAGTACGCAAGACTCATCCGCGGTGGGCGTACCCGCACAACCCCAAGTTCACCTGCTCGCAGCCCGAGCGACCGCTTCCGCGTTTGCGTCGAAATCACGGGTCTCAACCGAGCCGCCTCTCAGGAGCCCATCTGACCGATGGGGGTTGGTCGGAGGAGGGCCCTCCCCTGCAGCTACGTCCGCACACTCTTCAGCTTCCGCAACGCAGCTGCCACGTTCCAGCATCTCGCGCAGTAGGCCTTGGGGGCTCGGGAGGCTCAGTGGCAGGCGGTCCGGACTGAGTGAGAACCGGACCCGCGCGACCGCTGAGAGCCTTCAGAGCCCCTGGGCCTCGGGAGCCCGACGATCCTCGGGAGCGACCCGCACGGCTCGCGTCTTTAGCTACCCCAACTCTTCTTCAACAAGTATGAGGTGACACTTCAGTTATCCAATCGAGGGCCTCTCGGGCTGCATCATCCTCAGACCATTGGGGGCTGTTCCCCCGCGGTTATCTCCCTTTTTGCATGATCAAGGCTAGATGTTTCTTTCCATTCGCATTATCTACATGCTTGGTGTCCTCACCGCCACTAAGTTCATGAGCCCTTGTGAGCACACTCGCGACCGCCCCATGATTAAGGACTGGCACGGCGTCTGTGCTCGGGTCCGTCCCTGCACCGTCGCTAAACCCAAGGGCTGAGCTCTGTCTTGGGAGCCATTCCCGTGACGTCACCTCCCATGGTCCTTGGTGCCTTGTTCTCGCATGGGCTAATTGTGGATGGATAGTAGGGGCCCGTGGCAGGTGCCTTGCTCACGCGGGAACCGCGCGCCGGTTGTTTTTCTGTTGGATCGTTGCATGAGAAGACTGGGCACGACGTTTGTGCTCGGGTCCGTCCCTGCAGCGTCGACAAATCAAGTGGCTGAGCTCTGTCTCGCGAGCCATTCCCGTGACGTCACCTCCTAGTGTCGCTGGTGCTGCGGCCTTCTCATGCGATACCCTCTAGAGATGCACTCGGCGCAGGTTGACACAACACCTCTCTTTTCACATTTTGCTGAAGAAGAATCAGGCGCAACCTGCCTCAGGGTAGGGTCTCGTGGGTGATGCGTAAGCTCACGAGAACTTCCTTAGAGTCGTTCAGCTCGTCCTGAGGAGGGCCCATATACACCTTGGTTGTCCTACCGTGCCAGCCACGGGTAAGGACGGGGCTGTATATGCCCCGGAGTCTCTCCCGGTGGGACGCTCCCTCCCACGGTCCAGTGGAAGTACCAAGCTCCGCGCTGGCAGATCCAACCGAGGAGCGGTTATGCCCACGAACCAGTGGAAGCACCAAGCTCCGTGCTGGCCGCTACGACTGAGGCGCGGTTATGCCCACACTCCACGCTAGTGTGGTAGCTCTATGCTCTGCGCTAGTTATAAACAACTGAGGGTGGCCCCCAGTGGTCGTACCAACCATAGGGAGCTTTTCAGCTCACGACGCTCACAGCTTCTCCTTGGATGGGTGTCGCGAGGGGGGCTAGGCACGGGGGCTATGCTCAGGTCACGCCTCGCAGACGCCACCCTACCAGGTGCCCAGACACCTGGCCTTCTCGTGCCCCCATCCCAGGCGAAGGCTCGTGGGAAAGGTATGGTGCTCGTTCTCCTTCATGAGAGTCGTTCGTACGTCAAGGGGGACCCCTGGGCATCACGACCCAGGGGCCTAACTGGCCACGTAGCCGCTCATCCCTTGAGTCACGTTATGATGATAACCCCGATCACCCGGAGGGCTCAATGGCGATCGAGGTATGCGCGGGGTTGGGCCCTACTGACGCAGAACAAAAACGGGATTGCTTGAACGTCAAGAGGGACCCATGGGCATCGCGACCCAAGGGCCTCACTAGCCACGTAGCCCCTCATCCCTTGAGTCTAGTTACTACGGTAACCCCCGGTCATCCGGAGGGCTCAATGGCGATCGAGGTATGCGCGGGGTTCGGCTTTGCCGATGCAGAATACCTAAGAAAACATGAATGGAAGCAAGCATGGAAGTCATCTAGCTATTACAATAACACCAAGTATTTCAAATTCAAACAAAGTTCTTACGCCTCCCCGAGGCACTCCCACTTCTCTCTCTGAACAGAAACGGATCAGGCATTGCCTAGCGCATCACCACTGGCCTTCTCCTCTTCGGCTGCGGTAGCAGTGGCCTGGAGGAACACCTCCACCTGCTCCTCGACCCTTGCCCCCAGGGCCTTAGGAGCGACCATCATTACGTCCTCGTGAAGACATCTGGACACAGAACCTCGCCTCAAAGGGAGGGTAACGGAAAATCAAGTACCACCACCTGACCACCAGGATTGCTTAGATAAGTTTTCAACGCCGCATCCACTCGCGTACCTACGCCTCCACCCACTATAATCACGAATCCGCTAGGGCATGAAAACCCTTCCCGATGGACCGGTGGGCGGTTGCCTGCACGCCAAGAGGGACCTCCTGAGCATCGCGCCTCGGGGGCTCCTACCGGGCCCTGGACCCCTCACCTCCTGGCCTTGACCACGGAATCGTGACCTAGCATACCAGCGCAGGCTGAGGCTTGTCCCGGGACTGGGTCTCGCAGACGTAGGGCTCTAAACTACCGCGGGAACAGAAGGAAGGGAAAGTCATGCTATAACAAGGGTCTCATGCATGACATAAGTTTAAAACACCAGACAATAGCAAAAGTATTACAAGAATTTACATGCCCTCGTGGAGCCCTCCATGATGTCCCTCAGGAACTAAGCTAAAGAAGACGCTCTCGAGGAACGCGGCCTGAAATCCTTCAACAACGATGACGTCGGTAGGACACCGTTTCCCTCCGGCGATAGGGGCGGCGAATTGGCGGCTCATAGCTCTCATCGGAGCTCAAGGCCGTCTCAGGGGTAGCGTAACTGCTACAAGGAGAGTATGAGATGTAGCCAATGGCGAGCGCCTAGCTGCCCTGACGGCATAGGGAATGGTCGCCGGCGAGCACATTCCCCGTGCCACACGGCGGCCGACGGCCGTCCGCCTCGAAGACTTTGAAGGTCATCGTGCCCGTCATATCCAGCACGAAATGAAGAATGTGCCTCCCGGTGGGGGCGCATGCGCGACGCACCACACCCCAACCCCAGTCATGAAGACCTGGTTCAAAGAGATCACCTCCACGTCTGCATGCAAAGGAGGAAGGCGGGATCCCTCGTGCCTCAGCTCCATCGTCACGCGGCCGCGGGCCGGGAGCACCTCCCTTTGGAACGGGGAAGAAGGATCCATGAATGCGGAGGGGCCCCCACCCACACGATGAACTCGCGGGCATCATCCTCAGAATGGGACGGCAGCAGGGCGCGAAGAGACGCCCGTCTCTCCGGGTGACTGATGGCGCCACCCCTGTCGCCGCCCCCGCTCCACCTACTTGCCGCTGGAGCATACAGGTGAAGCTGAAAGCCTGGCGGTGCCCGTGTGCACCATGTGCGAGCATCAGGCGATCTCAGGGACGCACCCGGAGAACTAAGACGCCTCTTCTTTGGGGGGAGTCGCTCGGCCTCTACCATCGTGCTCTTTCCCTTCTCCGTGGCCGAGAACCTGCGAATCGGCGCCATTGAAGCCCTTGGAGTAATGGAAGCAGCAGGGATCGGCCCGCGACTGTCGAGTGAGAGGCGTGGCGCCTCACCCCCTGTTTATAGGCCAAGAAGACCAATCGGCGGCCACTCGTGCGTAGCCATAATGGCCCCGCCGCCCGTGCCAAGGAGTTGTCAAGTCACACGATTACCAAGACTACGTGGGATGCGGAGTCGCCCACGTCCCATCCAACCGTCACGCGCCAGCCCGGCCCGCAGCCTTTTTGGGGCCCGCGGTGCTTCATCCTCTGCTAAGGCTTTGCCCCAAAGCCAACTCCGCGCGCGCCTTGGGACCGGGGGCTACTGTCGGTGTCGTGGGAACCAGGGTACCCAGACTTGCCTGTCTGTGGGCCGCGACGCGCTCCTACTACGGCCTGGTACGTCCCAGCTGATCGACCAGCTAACCAAGGCCCTCGCGAGGGACCTAAGCCTCGCGAGGAGAACGACGTCAAGACCTCCCCGGGAGCGGCCTCAGCAAGGTGCTCCGGAGGGGCGGAGAATCCAAGGCCAGGCCTGCCTTAGGAGGACGCAGTGATGTCAGTAGTGACGGATCGCGCCAGCTGGTGCCAGCGTCCGCCAGCGGCGCAGTTGCCATTTCGGTGCAAAGGGTACAGCGCAGCCGCAAGTTCCCAAGGAGCAGCGCAAAGGTTTCCCCTTTGGTGAAACAAGACCGAAGACCGCAAGGACGACAAGAAGGATGTCACCGTCGAGTCCACCATCGTGTCACCGCCTGATCCTTTTGCAGGCGAAGACCGCTTTTGTCAGGATAGGAACGTCCTTGTGTTCCCGCTCAAAAATGGCCGTTGTGGGATCCCTTCCCGCCTAAACATTTCGGGGGAAGAGGACCATGGCCGCCTATATAAGTAGCTAGGATTCCCACGGTAAAAGAGGGATCGATCCATACACTCAGCCACCACACAAGGAGGAAGAACTCTTGCCTCCCGACCCTCCTGAGCTCACCTCCTCAGCCCAGGAACGATTGTACTAGCTCATATCCCAGCTCTCCCGAGGCTAATCCACCAAAGCAGGAAGTAGGGTCTTACACCACACGGTGGCCCGAACCTGGGTAAACTCTTCTGTGTTCTATCAGTTGTTTGCTTGAATCCTTCCACCGAGACGAGAGCGAGACGCTAGGTAGACGTGAGTGGAAGAGATCTTTGTTCACGCCCCTATGTTCGAACTTCTTGGGTTTTGCGGAGCCCTAAATCTGACACTATCCCACAACTAGAGGACCATATTTGGGACAAGGATCCCGGTTTCGAGGAGGTTCCGGACATTGTCATAGATCTTAAATACATAGTCTTTTACCAAACCAGCCACGACGATACTGAAGTGGCTATTATAGCCGACTATCCCGGCCTTCTTGCTTCCTCTCAGGTAAATGCCCAGGAGACTCGTCTTCAAAGAGAATATTCCCTGCGTGCCTCACCCACCGCACTATCTCCTGCTCAAAATGGGCGGCGCTCATCCCACCTAACTGCATCAAGAGTGTCTTCCCACAAGGCGATGCCTGTGTAGGGCGGGTCTCTGAAGCGAAAGGGGACCAAAGAAACCACCAAACCTCCTCCTTTATCGAAGAGGTATGACTCATTAACATATGTCTGGTGGGGGAGCCAGATCATAATTTTCCGCTTTATCTTTTCTATTTAGGAAGAGTATACACCGGACTGTGTCCGGTGATCCTGCTGGTCATGCTCCAACCAATCCAGCCCCCGGCCCATCCACAAGGACTAGGGCGAATGCGGGGGTAACACCGGATTGTCCTCTTCAAGAGGATTCGGATGAGGTATCAGTTACCAATTCCAAAGTGGAGAGCGCGATGAATCGTCGATGGCGCAAAGCAGTCATGCGTGACCCAGATTTCACTGAGGAGGCATTTAACGTCTTTAGCTCTGCGGATGCATATATCTCAACCGCTCGAGACGGACTTGCCAGAGCCACTCACCAGCTTTCCAAAGATATGGGGGTGAGTGTTAATTCAATGCTCATATGCCAGTAGCCCCCGAGACTTAAAGTAGTTTGCCCAACTGATTTTAGGATTGTTGTGTTTGTTGGTACTCAAGGAAAATAATAAGTCTTTATCCAAGGAATTGGAAGAGTGCCAAACCAAGATTACTACAGTTACCACTGAATTGGAAAATTCGAAGAAGTCCAAGAATGGCTCTAATTGTAAGAACAATAGTATCCGAACAGTATGGTCCCATAGCGATCAATGATCCTTAAGTATACATTATTTAATCTGTAGCAACAGGACCAATAGACCAACTGCAGGAAAAGCAAAGGGCTGCTCTGGCAGTGAAGGTGCAGGCCGAAGGGCAAACTGCTGCTGGTGAATGTGTATTAACACAGACCATAGATGAGAAAAAAGCTGTAGGATACAAATGTCAAGCTAACCGAAGAGTTAAAGGACGTGCGAGCCCAACTCTCGGAGGCCTTAAAAGAGAGCAAGAAGCTTAAGGGCGGCATATTCAGTATGATAATAAACCTAGCATTCATTATAGTCCTTTGATCCAAAGTTTCCTTACGAAGACTGTTCCTGCAGGTTTTTTAACTAGGCGACCCGATGGAGAGGTGTCTAGATTTCAAGGTGATCTGCTGCAAGAGCTTTCCAAGGTACATGAGCCAGCTCGAAAGGCCATGAAGAACATGGCAAAGGCTTTATGGCCGGCCGATTCTCCTCCAGAAATTATGGAGGAACTGGTGAGTCTGTTCAAAGGGGCCCGACGCCGCTTTAAATTATGGAAAGCATCATCTTGCCAAGAAGGTGCCCGGGAAGCCTCGGCTATGGTGAATACATGTTATAGCGGGCTAGTCCCGAACTTTATGGCTCGGGTTGGACCACAAGGTCCTGATGGACTAGAAATCCCTGTAAGATTGGTGTACAGCCAAGTAAAGACAGCCGCCAAGTATTCCCAACAAGACTGTAAATTAGACATGCTTATAGATGGTATAGATGAAGAATAGGCGTTTGATTCTATGTAACAATTTACTTTATCTTCAGACTTATCTCCAGCCGAAATGAATTAAAAGATTGTCATGGCCGACCTTCTACTTTAGCCTCCAAAAGACCCGAGGGCTGGAGTGTTTCCCAATACTATACATGTGGTGAACACATGGTATGTTCGGTAACCTGGCAGTCCGGTCATAATTGCTTGAACAGACAAACTATGTTCGGGGAGCTATGTTATGTCACTGTTTAACGTAAGAAACATCTTCCAGAGAGAATAGTTCTATTAATGGTTCCTTTCCTTGGGTTAGCATGCGTATATATGAGTGTCTAGGCTTTAGATCGTGTAAAGAGGATTGTAGGATGTCGTATCCTATTAAATTCGAGAAATGTATGCACTTTTAAAAGCAATATGTCGTGTATCCACCAACCGATTATTCCCTTACGAACGCTAGCTTTTGGCTTCACCTGTCTGAGGTACATGACCGGATTACCCGGTTGTAACAATTGTAGAGGTGCTGCCTTTACACCCTAGCCAACAATCGGGAACATAGGGTATAAACACAGGAGCCAGGCAACCCAGCTTGGCAAAAACTGAAGTCATAAAGGTGCATATAATGGCAAGGAGACTGTATGAAACAGGCGACATAAATATTTTGAGCAATATGCTTTTTTATAATGGGCTTCGTTATAGAAGTCCCCAAGTATCTTTGAGATATATACATTTAAGGATGTTCTACCTTGTGATAATTCGGTTGTGCCGAAAAATTATTCATAAGAAGAAAATAAGAAAAAAAGAAAAAAAAAGGAGGAGGAGAACTCTAAAAACAGGGAATAAGACCTAGACTGAAAAAGAAAATATGTTCTACCGAACTATCTGTAGAATCATGGGAGCCTGGCAGCATTCCATGGGTTCGGCTCGAGGCGATTCCGTGATGCATTCCGAAGGCGATAGGCTCCACCGGTGAGTACTTCGTCAATAATGAAGGGGCCCTCCCATCTTGGTTTGATCTTATCTTTTTTTCTTATGTAGGGAGGCGTAATACGAGTTCGCCAACATTGTATGTCTTAGCCCGCACTTCTCTGCTTTGGTATTACCTGGCCTACATCTGATAAAATGCGGAACGAGCCTGCGCAATAGCGCGTTCCTCTTCAAGGCCATCTATGTCATCCTGCCGATCGAGCTCGATCTCTCTCTCTCTCTCTTCGTACATGCGAACTTGAGGTGAGTCATGAAGAATATCGTAGGGTAGTACACCATGAAAATAGGTGTCTACCCGGTTGTCTAGTTAGGTGTAGTTCGTAGCCCCCAAAGTGCAGAGTCGAGCTCCTCCAACCACTATTTATCTGACTCCTGAAGGGAGCGCACCAGTCGGGTTTTAATGCCACTCATTATCAAGCCATTGGCTCTTTCTACCTGACCATTTGTTTGCGGGTGGTTCACATAGGCATAATCAAGTTTAATGCCTAGCTTAGGGCACCAATTTATCACCTCGACAGTGGTGAACTTGGAGCCATTATCTGTGATAATATTGTGCGGGATACCATAATGATGTACTACGATGGATATAAAATATATTACTAGCCCTGCCTCTGTTCGGACTGGCTTTGCTTCTATCCATTTAGTGAATGTATCCACCATGACCAGTAGATATTTCTTTTTATGGCTTCCCCCTTTAAGAGGTCCGACCATACCCAGCCCCCAGAACATGAAGGGCCAGGTAATGGGGATGGTTTTGAGAGATGTGGAAGGCATATGACTTTGGTTTGTGAAAAGCTGACATACAACACAATGTTGGACTAAGGTTTGTGCGTCTGCGCATGCAGTTGGCTAGAAGAAACCAGTTTGGAAGGCTTTGCTTACAAGATCTCGAGCCACGGTATGATGGTTGCCCATGCGAGCGTGTATTTCGGCTAGAAGTTGTCGTCTCTCCTCTTAAGAGATGCACCGTTGGAGAATACCACTAATGCTTTTCTTTTATAGTTCACCCTCGTGAACCTCATAGGCTTTAGAGCGCCGAATTATACGGCGGGCCTCATTATGGTCATCGGGGAGCTCTTGCCTATTAAGGTAGGCTAGGACATGCTCGATCCAGGGGGCTATAACAGCCATGATCTCGTGAGACGACGACGTGATTTCCATGTTGGGGACCCTGATGACATCTGTGTTGAGTTCGGCTGGGGGTGTGTTTCCGTCCGGATTGACGTCACTGCTCTCATCCTGCCATGTTACTAATGCCTTGAACAACCTTTCCACAAAAGTGTTAGGTGGGACTGGGTCGCATTTCGCGCCCGTGCAAGCAAGAATATCTACTGCCTGGCTACTATCCCAAGCCATATGGTGAAATTCCAGCCCCTCAAATCGAGCCGATATTTTTAATATGGCATTTCGATAAGCCGCCATTTTTGAATCCTTCGCATTAAATTCTCCATTTACCAGAGATATGGCGAGGTTTGAGTCTCCACGCACATCGAGGCACCGTATGCCCATGGATACGGCCATGCGAAGACCGTGCAGTAGTGCCGCATATTCGACTGCGTTGTTTGAGTTTGTGTACATGATCTGTAACATGTATCGGACTGTATCTCCTGTTGGGGATATCAAGAAGACACCGGCCCCCTATCCAACTAGCATTTAGAACCGTCGAAATACATTTTCTAGTGGGAGTATGTTTCATACTCTTTCGGGAGTTCAGCTTCAGTCCATTCCGCGACAAAGTCGACCAACACCTGGGACTTAATAGTGCGGCGTGGTTTGTATGTTATTTTGAACGGTAAGAGCTCGATGGCCTATTTGGCTATGCGTCTAGTGGCGTCTTTATTGTTTATGATATCCTCGAGTGGTACTTTAGATGCTACTGTGATCGAACACTCTTGAAAGTAGTGTCGAAGCTTCCGAGATGCCATGAAGACCGCATAGGCAATTTTCTAGTAATGGGGGTATCGTGACTTGCACGGTGTGAGAACCTCGGATACATAGTATACGGGTTTTTGAATTAGGAATTTAGGTCCCTCTTCATCTCGTTCGACGACGAGCACCACAGTCAGTACCTGTTGATTGGCGGAGATATAAAACAGCATTGGCTCGCCAACGTTTGGAGTGACTATGATTGGGTTACCTACTAATAAGGTATTTATTTCCTCTAGTCCGGCCGTGGCCGCATCCGTCCATTCAAAGTTGTCTGTGCACCTCAGCAAGCTATGAAGTGGTAGTGCTTTCTCTCCTAATCTGCAGATAAAGCGGCTCAAGGCCACTTCGCAACCTGCTAGATTTTGCACTTGTTTGAGATTGGTTGGCGTAGTTAGGTGTGATAGGGCCCATATTTTAGCTGGGTTTGCTTCGATTCCTCTATGGGATACAATGAACTCTAATAGCTTTCCGCCCGGAACGCCGAAGACGCATTTTTCCCGATTGAGTCATATGTCATATGTTCATAACTTATTGAACGTAAGGCGGAGATCATCCACCAAAGTTTTGATGTGTTTAGTCTTGATGACTACATCATCAACATATGCCTCCATTGTCTTGCCAATTTGTTTTTCTAAGCATGTTTGAATCATGCATTGGTATGTGGCACCAGCGTTTTTGAGTCCAAATGGCATAGTGTTAAATCAAAAGGGGCCGTATGGAGTGATGAATGCTATAGCGACCTCATCGGATTCCTTCATTTTTATTTGATGGTATCCGTAGTAGGCGTCGAGGAAACACAATAAGTCATGTCCTGTGGTTGCATCAATAATTTGATCAATGCGGGGTAGAGGAAAGGGATCCTTAGGGCAAGCCTTGTTTAGGTCCGTGAAGTCGACACAAAGGCGCCATAATTTGTCCTTCTTTGGCAGCATGACCAGGTTGGCGAGCCAGTCCTGGTGTTTGATTTCCCTTATGAATCCAGCTTCCAATAGCGTGGCTAGCTCTAACCCCATAGCCTGTCTTTTGGGTTCAGAAAATCATCGTAATGACTGCTTGACTGTAACATCCCAATTTTCAATTTGGATGTTATCATAGATCATTCATATGCATGCATCATTTGAGCATTTTGAAGTTGAGTTTATTTGAAAATTGATCCAAAAACTTTAAGCAACTCAAGGACCCAAGTGAGAGAGTTGGAAGTTTTCCAAAGAGTATCCACTATTTTATTATTTTCCAAGTGGGATTGGATCAATTATTACTTTTGCAAATTTTCATTTTCAGTATTTTAAAATAAATGAGAGAAGATAATATGACTTCTTCAAAAATAAAATAAAAATATTGGAAATTGATTTTTGAGTAAAAATAATTTTTATTGAAATTTATTTGCAATTTATTATTTTAAAATTGCAGTAAAAAGTTATTTTATTTTTTAGGCATTTTATTTCAGAAAAATGTTCACTTTGTCCCAAATGTTGGGTGGGAACGAGGAAAATTGTTTCTCAAATTTTTAGGATTTTTCTTATATTTTATTTGAATTTTTCAGTTGTGGTGATTTAAAAAAAATTGTTTCGGACCGACCGGGCCGAAGGCACAGCCGGCCCAGCCGCCACCGGCTCCGCCCCGCCGTGCCACCACCAGACTCCGGGACTCTGACTCCCTCTCACACCCTGCATTTTGTAACATGGCTGTTGCATTAATAAAGCATGAAAATTTGGTCCAACAAAAACTTTTTGCATCATTTGGCTTTATTTTGGAGTTGAATTTCTCTCTCTCTGGTTTCAAGTGCTTTTTAGAAGTCAACATAGCCACACATTCTATACTTCATCTCCTTGCCCCAAACTTGTGACCAGTGATCATACCATGTGTATAGAACAGTATAGTATATTCTTACAAATATATTTTGGCCAAATAGTATTTTCTAAAATTAGATTTCCAAAAACCCCTGGATTGCGATTTGCACTGCAAGTACTTGATTTAGGGTGACAAAAATATTTGAAAATGTATGTTTGAATCCTATTAGGTATTGGACTCCCATAAACCGCAAAAGTATAATTTGAAAAGTTATTTTCCTATTTTATTTAAAGGCTTTTTCTTTAGGCCAGAAATGGTCTTTAATAGGTAAAAATTATTTTAATGTTTCAAAAATATTTATGAAAATTCAGGGAGACTCATAGGACATATATTGTCCATATATAAGAGTTTCAAGACATGGTCATGTTCAAAATATTGGGCAAATCCCTCAAAAACCCTTTTTGGATATTTCAAGCTTTTGAAATATTTACAAAGGAAATATTCTCTGAAAATTCCAGGAAAATTCTAGCAAGTCACATACTCATAATATGATGAACTTGCAAAGTATCAGCTCAATCCAAATTGCTTTGGTTCACAAAAGTGCCCCAAAACCATTTCTGTTCAGATTCAAGTTTGAACAACTTTGCATTACCAACTTGTTCCAAATGACCCCAAACTTTGTGGACATGTTCACAACCACAAATGATGATACTACACCAAGTCGTGCATCAAGGGGAATGGATTTGCATGACTAGATCTTGCTAAATGCTTTTCTGTTGATTTCTAGGGTTTACAAAAGTTGCATTGGCAACTTTCCCCAAATGAGCTCTAATTTGGTAGAAGGGCCTAATTATATGTGCCATTTCATCCTGTGGAGTCTCATGCCAAATGAAACCCATTTGCTTGCCCAAACAAACTACAAACACCTTCTGGCCACTTACCAAAACATCAACTTTAGCTTCTTCCACTATCCCAAACAGGCTCAAATTTTTACCACAGCACCACCAAGACTTCTTCTACCTCTAGTAACCATGGATGCGCCTCAGATCAATAATTGAGGGGTAAAACCACCTCTTTTACCTCTCTGGACAGCTCCTTGCACTCTTCTCTCTCAACACCCTCTCATTCTAGAAGCCCCCCCAGAGCATCCATTGCCATTCACCTGTTGTTTATTGCCTCCCTTACATTCCAGACACTAGTCGCCACGACCACAGGGCATAAACAATGCCGGTGCTAGCCATACGCGCGCCCTCAAGCATGCTACAGTGCGCTCTGGCACTATAGACGCTCCTGGACAAGCACCTCCGGCCACCTCGGCCCTCACCCTCCCGCCAGCCGAGGCGCCTCGACGTCCGCGACACACCACGGCCATGTCCCCCTCCTCCTTCTCCCTCCTCTCGCCCCAGCTCGCACGCGCGGTGACCGCCCGAGCGCACCAGTGAGCGCGCTCATACGCGCAGCTCCTCTGGCGCGCTCTGCTCTCTCTCTCTTCCTTCCCCACCGCCCTAGACTACGCCCACGAGCATCCCAGGCACGCCCCGATGAGCCCCGTGACCTGTGTCGACCGCAACAAGCTCGCCGGTGCACACCTCCTCAGTGGACCGCCCCCCGCCTATTTAAAGGCGTCCCTGAGCGCTCTCCTCTCCACCACTCGCCTCTAGACTCACCCAAACACCCCCTGCACTCCCAGCTCTATCCCAGAAGCTCTCTAGCTCGAGATCGAGTTCGAGCTCCGCCACGGCGGCTCGCCGTTGTCCACTCGGTACGAGCCATCCCCGCTGCTCCTGAGCCCTGATTTCGAACCCCTGCACTCCACTGACCCTTTCCCCTCTCCTTTCCCTCTCTACTGCAGTCAGAAACGGCCGGATCAACCACCGCCCGACGCCACTCCACCGTGCATCCTCGTCGCCGACGAACCCGACAGCTCCGGCGACCACCTCCACCACTACTCGATCGGTGACTCCGCGTTGAGTTTATCCCTACCCTCCGCACGCCCCGCCGTACCCTTCATCGCCGCTAGTGAGCCCGCCAGCCGTCTGGACATGGGTTAGGGATGACAGGCGGGCCCCGCCGAAACCCCTTTGGGCCTGTGCATTGAGGCCGTTCTGGCCCAGTTGCACAGTGGCCTTTTTCTTTTTCTTTTCTGTGAATTTTTCAAATAAATCCACAGGATAAAATAATTATCCAAATTAATTTATTCCAACTCCTAAAATCTTGTAATATTCCAACCTATTTAATGATGTAACTTTCACACATATTCATGAATCTTTTCTGTACTGTTCAAATTAAATTCAAATTTGAACAATGAAACCTCTGATTAAAAAATCCCTTCATCCATTCCGGTCACTCCAAATCCAAAACTAAGAGTTTTCCCCTTCTTAGATTTTCCCATATTATTTTATAAAAATAAGTTGACATTTTTCTGAGCATTTTGACTTTTCTGTTTTTATTATTGTCTTATTTCTCCGTTATTTTCATGCGACGATTAGATACCGTGTTTGATGAAGTTGCTGAAGAAGAAGGAGGAGAAGGACTTGAAGGCTTTGAAGACCAAGCTAACCAAGGCAAGCAGCCCTTTGACCATGTCTAAGAAACCCCATTTTTACGCATGTCATATAGCACTTATTATCAATGCACCGCAATCATGTTGAGGTGACGACCACTTCTGTCGGTCACCTTGTTTCTTTCCTATTGAAACTTGCATCAAGCATGACCTACCTTCCTATGAGGGTTATGCGGGTGGGAGTAGATAGGTTGCTATGGTGGTGGCTATGCAAATGGGACGGGAATATGCATGATGGTGGAGGCATAGTACTTTAAAAAGACATTTCAAAAACCCCGTCGGGTGCCACTTATGCCCGAGGGAGATGATGAGTTGGGTAACCACTTGATGATGAAGTGGTGTACCGAGGCAAGTGTGTGTGTTGTTTTCAAAGTGGATTGGTTTAAGTTGCGACCGTTATTCCAACCATACATGTGCAACCACTCTACCCTTGTACGGGAAAGGGCATTATTGATTACCTAGGCTGATACTAGCATGGTGTCCGCATTATTAGTGACGGGGGTGACACGTGGTCACTCTTGGGACGGGGACGTGCTTGGATAGGCGGCCATGACTGTTTTTATAGGGTACCGGACACACCGTTGGTACCCCGTGCCAGTGGTATGTGATGAATATGTGTCACATCCCTAGTTAGCACTTGCATTAGGGTTAGTTGGTGTGTGCATCATGTTTACTTTTCAAAGAAATTTGAAATGGGAATGACAGAAACCCCAGCACCCCTCTTCTATCAACTAGGGTTTGATAAAATATTTTCCAATGTACCCAAAATGCCCTTCAAAAATGTTCATCATTTCTGCCTTGGTCTCAAACCTTTGCTAAAAATGGTGCACAATTTTCTAGGACATCCAAGGTCACTGGATTAAATCATATGGTATTTGAATTTGGGCATTTAAATGCTTTAAAATATTTTTAAACGCTCAAATAATCATAAACTATAATGTTTCCTACTGTTCATATTATATACAGTAGGTATGACAAGTGTTATGAGTTATAAAAATGCTCTGCCATTTTTTTAATTAAACAAAGATGCAAAACAAATGAAACAGAAAAGAAATAGAAAAAAAGAGAGAGAGAAGAAGTTTACCTGGCGCCCCACCCGGCCCACCTGCCGGCCCAGCCCAGCTGCCGCTCCAGCGAAATGCTTGGCTCGGCCAGGCAGGCAGGCAGGTGCTCGACGGCGACCGCACCGCGCGCCACGCAGCTGCCCGCTGCCCTGCTTCCTTCCCTCGCCGTCCTGGAGGGCTGGATCGGTCGTACACGTCGCCCCCGACCTCGCAGACACCTCCCCCTCTCCCCAGCTCCTCTCTCTCGCCCTCCCCGCGCCATGGCCGACGCCGTCGTGCTCGCACCGTCGTAGAAGCCGCGCCCACCGTCGTCCCTGAGCCCCGCCTTGGTGTCCGTCGTCTCCGCCGTCCTCGACTACTTCGAACAGGCCGAGCCCCGAGCGCTCGCCCGCCCTGGAGACGCCCCCGACCTCTTCTTCCCCAACTCCGGCCGAGGAGATCCCCCTCACTGTCCCGCTCAGCTCCGACCACCCCCGAACTCGCTCCCATGCCTGCTGCAACCCCTGTGAGCCCAGCTTCGTCCTCCCCCTCTCCGTTGGCTCTCTTCTCCCCTGGAACGCACCGCACGAAGCTCACCTGCACGCACCGTCGCGGAGCTCGTCGCCGACGAGGCTCCGGCCATCCATTGGTCCGGCCACCGTGCCTATCAGCTTCACCATCACACGTAGATGCTGTAGGACCACTTCACGCTCCTCAACGAGCACTGCACCGTCGTTTTCGACTACACCAAACTCCTGCCGCCGCTGGACTCGTCGCCGGCGTCATCTCCGGCGACCCCGAGGCCAGCCACCACCTCCACTCGATGCGGTTAGCTTCCAGCTACCCGTAGGTGTGCTCCGCCGTCGATTTGGCAGCCGGAGCACGAAACCCGCACCCCACCGCCCTGTTTGGCCTCGCTAGCGGCTAAACGCCGGCGAGATGGACCTGTTTTGACCACGGGTTTGACCCCGTGGGTCACTGACATGTGGGCCCTGCCCGCAAGTCAGACCTAGTTTAGGTGTTAATTTAATTCTAATTAGTTAATTAGTTAACTATGACACTGACCAGTGGGTCCCACTGGTCAGGTTTGACTTGGACTGGCCCTGTTGACTACCTGACGTCAGCATGATGTCATGCTGATGCAGTAAAGGATTTTCTGGGATTTTAGATTTAAAAATAATTCAGGAAATTCCAGAAAATACCGAAAACTTCTAAAAATCATATAAAATCAACCATAGCTCAGATGGAAAAGATTTATATATGAAAAATGATCAGAAAAATCCAATCTTTCCAATGGCACTGGTTTCATGCATGTTTGAACAAGTTAACTTGCTGTATACATCAAAAACATGATAATGCACTTATTTAAATAATAGTTTGAACTCCAATTTGAATCTTTGATTCAAATAGGCTCAAACCCTTCTGGATTTAGTTGCATTAGCCAACACACATGCATCTTGCCATGTCATGAGCATGCATCATATTGTTGCATTTGTTTGTTAATGATTGTATCACCGGTATTCTCTGTGTTAGGTCCTGCTCCCGAGGATACCGCTGCGTATCCAGTTGAAGAGCACTACCCGACAACTACTTTGTCAGGCAAGCAATCATTGATCATTCCGATACAAACCCAATCTTCTCGCTCCTGCTCTCTTTTACTGCATTAAGGCAACATCGTGTGAACTGCTACTTGCTGCGGTAGTTGAACCCTATCCCTTGCATGACCTGTCATTGCCACAGTAAATAGTTGAAACCCACTAGCATGTGTAGGAGTTGAATGAGCCATGTGATGTGTGATCCACCATGCTATTTGTTTATGTTGCCTACTATGCTTAGAGTTGTGTCTGGTCTGGTTCATCTGGGTGATGGATCAGAGTGAAATGATCATACCGATAAAGAGAGGGAAGTGTGGAACCCACTTGGTAAAGGTATCGATGAAAGGCCATGTAGGAGTACGTGGTGGGTTGTTTCAATGGAATCGTCCATAGGACCCGAGATCTGTGTGTGTGACCCAAGTTAAAGTTACTACCACACATTGGGCCCTGAAATATGACCCCGCTCGACTTATTGACTGCCCTTGTACTCTGTCCAGCAGTTGCAACTAGTTTCTGGTGTTTATAGCTTACTGGAGGTCGTGCACAGCGCTGACCCTCGGGGTGGGCTGTGATGCGACAGGTACATGGCACGGTGTACCGGTTTCCCGTTTGGTGACTCGGGTAACCTGTACACATCGTTTGGGGCCGTGAGCGACACCCCGGCCGGATCTCCCCACGGATGGAACCCAAATAGGCGATAAACCTGGACGAGAGACTTGAGTGGTTGGTTAGGTCGTGGTCTACACCCACGTCGGCTTTCGCTTGAAGTCTGCCGAGCACATGTCGTGTGCAGACGCTAAGTGGTGAAAACATGTGTGAAGAAGTACACCCCTGCAGGGTTATCAAACTATTCGAATAGCCGTTGTTCGCGGTACGGACTACTTGGTTACTCTTACAGTTCATAGACAAGTTGATGGATACTACTAAAAGCCTCAAGATAAGTGTGAGTGCCGTGGATGGCCCTTCCTTAGGATGACGGAAGAGGATCCTCGGTAGTGTATTGATGTGGTGAGTAGTGGACTCGTGTTCGTAATAACATCTTGCAATCTGTTGAGAGTTGTAGTATAGGTTAGCCAAGAGTCAAAGCTGGCATTCTGCTATGAACTCCACTACCCCCCTTTGATAATGTTGAATGTATGACAGGTTCTGTGGTAAGACTTGTTGAGTACCTTTGTACTCATGTTTGCTTAATAACTGTTGCAGAGGAGAACCCTGCCCCTGCTGATGGGTTCTACATAGACATTGACGTCGACGAGTAGCTTGACACCCAGACGGAGATCTGGAGCTTGTGAAGGGCCTTGTAGATAGTCAGGCTACACCAAGCCTGTTTTATTTTCTAAGTTGTCTGTACTCAGACATGTAGCTTCAACTTGTGCTTGTATGACTGTATGACTTGAGTGTTGGGTCATGTGACCCCTACCTGTATGGATATGTTATGTATGGCTCTTGGAGCCTTTTAAATAAAGTACTTTGAGTCATAGAGTTCTGTTGTGATGCAATGTTGTATTTGCACATATTGAGCATATTGCGTGTATGTTTGAAATGCTTGGTATGTGTGGGATCCGACACCTAGTTGTTTTCCTTTGGTAGCCTACCTTACAGGGAAATGCCTCCTAGTGATTCCAATGAGCCTTGGTAGCTTGCTACTGCTCGGAACACGTAGGCTGGCCGGCATGTGTCCTTCTTCGTTCCTGTGTCTGTCCCTTAGGGGAAATGTCACGCGTTGTTCCTTTAAGTCCATGTAGCTTGCTATGACTTGGGTTCATACGTTGATGACCGACACGTTCGTTGCTGGGTTATGGATGCCTGTCTCTGTAATCTAGTGCCACTTTTGGTTTATAACTAGCCATGTCGGCCCGGGTTCTCTGTCATATGGATGCTAGCAACACTGTCATATACGTGTGCCAAAATGCGCAAACGGTCCTGGGCCAGGTAAGGTGGCACCCGTGGGGTTACCGTGCGTGAGGCCGCAAAGTGATATGACGTGTTACAGCTAGATCGGTGTGATTTAGGATCGGTGTCCTGACAGCGTTGGCATCAGAGCTGGACTGCATGTAGGTTTCTCAAGCCAAACTGGTCGATGTTGAGTCTAGAAAAATTCTTAGTTATATGTAGGGGAATTGATTGTGGAAGGGAATGTAAGGCTCTTTTTACTCCTTTACCTCATGCCCTTCTGATCTGAGTCAGTCTATTCTTTCTACGGGGATTTAGGACTAGGCCTCTTGTCCTTATTAGGTTCACGTGTTACTAATCCGTAGACTCTTAGGATTGTTGGTTTCAAGCCTCAGTTCAGTTTCTATCCTTTTAGTATAATGATTGTTGGACCGGAACCTTGATATGGATTGTTGAGTGGCTATGCTATCATTTGTATGATGTCTCAAATCTTTGTTTGAGCATTTACAGTTGTTATGCTGCCCGATTTCTTCCAGAAACACTAATGCCTTTGCATTATTCCGTGTTTCAGATGTCTGGCCGCATCCCTCACCAAGTGGTTCGTTTGACTCGGTGCATTAATGTGCCCGGTCACACGGCCATGCTAGTCCGTGTGCTGACTGAGACCGGTTATCGCTGGTATCCTGAGTACACCGTGGAGGAACAGTACTGGGATTTTAATCAGAGTAAGTATTTCTGCACAGTCCGGATATACCCCTCATATCCTGGAGCTAACGACCCCATCCATTGGTCTTATGGACTCGGGGTTACCATCGCGATGGCAGTGCAGGATGCCGCTTATTCGATGATGACCATTCTCCGTGCTCGGCATGCCCTGTTGCTGAACACTGAGTTCTGTTACATGCTAGTCTCACTTCCCGGAGAGGAAGGCTACTACACTGGTCTGTATACTGTTGCTGCTCATGAAGAGCCACTGCTTCAGACCACTGTTCAGATGTTGGAGGATAGGGCCGTGAGGTCCGTGCCCTCCGAATGGAGCTGTATAACACTCGGGCCGCCCACTGGACTACTTTGACACGGCTTGCACCTGCTGTGCACGCCAGATATCTGGACATGCGGGATTTGTACCCCGTGCGGACTCGTCTGCCTGATCACATGGATTGGCGTGACGTTGGGGGTATTACACCTCCACGTGGGCGTCGGTTACCACCGGCATCGGGACCGAGGACACATCCATGTCCCTATGGTCCACAACCTTCGAGTGCTCGCGAGTTTTAAGATCCATCTGTTCCACTTCCAGGCTACGGTGGTAATCTTTATGAGGATTACTACACGAATGTCTGAGCTAGGCCGTGGTAGTAGTAGTATTGTAGTAGTTGTATTCCCACAGTCCTGCGCGTCTTGTGGAATATGACTTAGTGTGTATTGAGTTCCGGAGGTGTAGCTAAATAATGTATAGGAGCTTGGAATGCCTCTGATGGGATGTATCGTCTTTCACCACAGTTGTACTTTAGCCTTGGCTTGTACTAAACTTTGTATGGTGTGTATGACCACTGGTGTATATATAACAGTTTCTATATTACCATGTCGTACGGATGAACATCCTTGCATTCCGTGTCATCCATTACATTCTGCACTTCTATGTCAAATTTTTGCCATCCTTGTCTAAACCGTTGTTTTGTTTTCCTAGGATGGTCAACACTCGCAACACTCCTACTGCTCAGGAGCAGGGTGAGGCTAGTGGGGCTAGAGATGGGAATCTGCCCCAGCCACCCTCCTTGGCGGAAGTTATGCTTGAAGCAGAACGGAACAAGAGAGAGACCAACCGTCTGCTGGAACGCATAGAGCAGAACACTGGGTTCCGTCAGAGGAATGACATGGTGTCAATCCATGATTTTATCAAAATGTGTCCACCGAAGTTCCATCACTCCACTGAACCTCTGGATGCTGATGACTGGCTACGTAGTATCACCCACAAGCTACACTCTGCCCGTGTGGCCGAAGCTGACAAGGTTATCTACGCCGCCTACCATCTTGAGGGCCCTGCCAGTCTTTGGTGGGAAAACTTTGAAGCTATGCGTCCTGCTGGCCAAGTCACTACCTGGGTTGAGTTCAGCGAGGCATTCCGGGAACACCACATTCCGGAAGGTCTCATGGATCGCAAGCGGGAGGAATTCTGCAATTTCACCCAGGGCCGTTTAACTGTGGATGGCTATAGCCGCGAGTTTGGCAACTTGGAACGCTATGCACCTGAGGAAGTATCCACCGATGCCAAGAAGCAGGCGAGGTTCCGCAAGGGACTCAGCCCTGAACTCCGCCGAGATCTACGTCTGCACGAGTGCACTTCCTTCCAGAAGTTGGTTAACAAGGCTATCAGTGCTGAAACCGGCCAGACCGACTTCGAGGCCACCTGCAAGCATACTCGAGACTTTGGTTCCTCATCCGGCTCTGGCTCTCACAAGCATCGTGTGTGGGTTCCTAACACTGCTTTGCCACCCAAGTACACACCGAAGCCATCCTATGAGGCGCCTCGCCCAACTCAACAGTTTGCACCTGCTAAGACCTATGGAGGACCACCTTCCAACTTTGCTCCACGCACCACCACTGTGACATGCTTCAAGTGTGGAGAACCGGGACACTACATGCGTGATTGTCCCCAGAACCAGCCAGGAAAAACCGTTGGCCGTGGCAAGCCAACCGGCAAGGTGAATTATGTCAAGCCAATCCCCACTGCACGTGGTCATGTCAACTATGTCTCTGCTGAGGAAGCCTATGAGGATCCTAACGTCGTCCTTGGTACGCTTGTCGTAAACTGCCATCCGGCATCTGTTCTTTTCGATACTGGAGCATCCCATTCGTTCATATATGAGAGCTATGCTCGATTGCACAACATGACTTTTTGTGACATGCCTACTTCCATGGTTATTCAAACTCCTGGTTCAAAGTGGCAAACCTCTAGGGTAATCCATGGAAATGAAATCCTTGCCGATAGACTTGTTTTCCTAGCATCTTTAATCGCCCTCAAGTCCTTGGACATAAACATCATTTTGGGTATGGATTGGATGACAATTCATTACGCCAAAATTGATTGCTTTACTAGGACCGTTCAACTTACACATCCATCTGGCAAGATAGTCAATGTCTTGACACGAATGGCTGAGCGTCAGCTCTACTCTCTTAATGCCAGCCCTCTACCAGAACTCGAAGATATCCCGGTAGTCCGTGACTTCCCGGATGTTTTTCCAGAAGAACTGCCAGGAATTCCACCTGACAGAGATGTCGAGTTCGTGATAGATCTTATCCCTGGAACTGTCCCAATCTCTAGGAGACCTTATAAGATGGCACCACTAGAATTAGCTCAGCTAAAGAAACAACTCGATGAGTCCTTGCAAAAAGGTTTCATCCATCCTAGTTCTTCCCCTTGGGCTTGCCCCGTCCTCTTCGTCAAGAAGAAGGATGGAACGGAGCGGATGGTTGTAGATTACCGACCTATCAATCTGGTCACCATAAAGAATAAGTATCCGCTCCCCAGGATCAACGACCTGTATGATCAGCTCGCTGGATCCTCAGTCTTCTCTAAGATGGATTAGAGGTTGGGCTACCATCAAATCAAAATCAAGAACGGGGACATTCCTAAAACGGCTTTCGTTACTCGTTATGGCCAATATGAGTACACCGTCATGTCCTTCGGATTAACCAATGCCCCAGCGACCTTTTCTCGGTTAATGAATTCTATATTCATGGAGTATTTGGATAAATTTGTCGTGGTATACCTCGATGATATACTCATCTATTCCAAGAACAAGGAAGATCATGCCGAGCATTTAAGGCTGGTATTGACGAAACTTCGAGAGCACCGCCTTTATGCCAAATTCTCTAAATGTGAATTTTGGTTGCCAGAAGTAACCTATCTAGGTCATGTGATCTCGGGCAAGGGTATTGCCGTCAATCCCGAGCGAGTTCAAGCCGTCCTTGATTGGACTCCTCCTGAATCGGTCAAGCAAGTTAGGAGCTTTCTTGGCTTAGCGAGCTATTGCCGACGTTTCGTCGAGAATTTCTCCAAAGTTGCTAAACCTCTAACTGAACTCCTCAAGAAAGATAAAAAGTTTGAGTGGACCCCACAGTGCGAGTCCAATTTTCAGGAACTGAAAAGACGCCTGACATCTGCACCTGTACTGGTACCACCAGATTTCTCCAAGGGTTTTATAATCTATTGCGACGCCTCGCGACAAGGACTAGGTTGCATACTCATGCAAGATCGTCAAGTGATTGCATACGCATCTCGACAGTTGCGTCCACACGAGGATAGCTATCCTACTCATGATTTAGAGCTTGCAACTGTAGTCCATGCACTCAAAACATGGCGACATTACCTCCTTGGTAATCGCTGTGAAATCTTCACTGATCACCAAAGTTTGAAGTATATCTTCACCCAACCGGATCTAAATCTCAGGCGAAGACGTTGGGTTGAGTTGCTCACAGACTACGACTTAGGAATCACTTATACCCCTGGAAAGGCCAATGTCATGGCTGATGCACTAAGTCGTAAGTCATATTGTAACAACTTAATGTTACAACAAGGTCAACCACTTCTCCACGAGGAATTTCGTAAGCTTAACCTTCACATTGTTCCTCGAGGATTCCTTTCCACCTTAGTGGCGAAACCTACCCTTATGGATCAAGTTATGGCTGCCCAGAAGCGTGATAAAGGTATATCCCGACTCCAAGAGAACATTGCTAGCGGACTCGCTAAAAGTTTCTCTATGGATGATCGAGGTGTTGTTTTCTTTGAGAACCGTGTAGTGGTTCCCAAGAACCACCATCTACGGCAGTTAATCCTTAAGGAGGCTCATGAATCTCCTCTCACGATTCATCCCGGTAGTACCAAAATGTATCAGGATCTACGCCAGAGATTCTGGTGGACTAGGATGAAGAGAGAAATCGCTCAATTCATTGCTAACTGCGATGTTTGTCGTCGAGTCAAAGTAGAGCATCAACGGCCTACTGGCACCCTTCAACCTTTAGCTATTCCTGAATGGAAATGGGACAAAGTCGGTATGGACTTCATTACCGGATTTCCCAGGACCAGGAAAGGGAATAATGCTATCTTCGTTGTTATCGACCGCCTCTCTAAAGTAACTCATTTCCTGCCTGTTCGAGAGAGTATTACCGCTAGCCAGCTAGCAGATTTGTATGTCTCTCGGATAGTATCACTTCATGGTGTGCCGTTGGAGATTAACTCAGACCGTGGAAGTCTTTTCACCTCACGATTTAGGGAAAGTTTCCAGAATGCTATGGGAACTCATCTCTCCTTCAGTACTGCCTTCCATCCCCAGTCAAGTGGTCAAGTGGAACGAGTCAATCAAATTCTGGAAGACATGCTTCGAGCCTCCGTCATTTCTTTCGGTATGGAATGGGAAAAATGTCTTCCATTTGCCGAATTCGCTTATAACAATAGATATCAAGCCAGCCTGGGCAAAGCTCCCTTTGAAGTTCTATATGGACGAAGGTGTCGAACACCTCTTAACTGGTCAAAGACCGGGGAAAGACAATTCTTTGGCCCGGATATGATCCAGGAAGCAGAGGAACAAGTTCGCATCGTTCGTGAGAGATTGAAAACAGCCCAGTCTCGCCAGAAGAGCCAATATGATAGTCTTCTTAAGGCTGTGACTTTTGAAGTCGGCGATAAGGCTTACCTTCGGGTTACCCCTCTTAAGGGAACCCATCACTTTGGTATCAAAGGCAAATTGGCCCCTCGTTTCATCGGTACTTTTCGCATTCTTGCCAAACGAGGAGAAGTTGCCTACCAATTGGAACTACCTCCGCACCTCTCCAGAGTTCATGATGTTTTCCACGTTTCTCAACTCAGGCGTTGCTTCTCGGATCCTATCCGCGGAGTGGACCATGAAACGCTTGATCTCCAGGACAATCTCACATATCGAGAATACCCCGTTCGTATTCTTGATCAAACCGAGCGCACCACTCGATGCCACAATATCAAATTTCTCAAGGTTCAATGGTCACATCATTCCGAGAGTGAAGCTACTTGGGAAAGGGAGGACCGTCTTCGACTTGAGTACCCCACCCTCTTTCCGGAGGAACCCGAATCTCGGGACGCGATTCTATTAAGTGGGGGTGAGTTGTCACATCCCTAGTTAGCACTTGCATTAGGGTTAGTTGGTGTGTGCATCATGTTTACTTTTCAAAGAAATTTGGAATGGGAATGACAGAAACCCCAGCACCCCTCTTCGATCAACTAGGGTTTGATAAAATATTTTCCAATGTACCCAAAATGCCCTTCAAAAATGTTCATCATTTCTGCCTTGGTCTCAAACCTTTGCTAAAAATGGTGCACAATTTTCTAGGACATCCAAGGTCACTGGATTAAATCATTTGGTATTTGAATTTGGGCATTTAAATGCTATAAAATATTTTTAAATGCTCAAATAATCATAAACTATAATGTTTCCTACTGTTCATATTATATACAGTAGGTATGACAAGTGTTATGAGTTATAAAAATGCTCTGGCATTTTTTTAATTAAACAAAGTTGCAAAACAAATGAAACAGAAAAGAAATAGAAAAAAAGAGAGAGAGAAGATGTTTACCTGGCGCCCCACCCGGCCCACCTGCCGGCCCAGCCCAGCTGCCGCTCCAGCGAGCTGCTTGGCTCAGCCAGGCAGGCAGGCAGGTGCTCGACGGCGACCGCACCGCGCGCCACGTAGCTGCCCGCCGCCCTGCTTCCTCACCTCGCCGTCCTGGAGGGCTGGATCGGTCGTACACGTCGCCCCCGACCTCGCAGACACCTCCCCCTCTCCCCAGCTCCTCTCTCTCGCCCTCCTCGCGCCATGGCCGACGCCGTCGTGCTCGCACCGTCGTAGAAGCCGCGCCCACCGTCGTCCCTGAGCCCCGCCTTGGTGTCCGTCGTCTCCGCCGTCCTCGACTACTTCGAACAGGCCGAGCCCCGAGCGCTCGCCCACCCTGGAGACGCCCCCGACCTCTTCTTCCCCAACTCCGGCCGCGGAGATCCCCCTCGCCGTCCCGCTCAGCTCCAACCACCCCCGAGCTCGCTCCGGCGCCTGCTGCAACCCCTGTGAGCCCAGCTTCGTCCTCCCCCTCTCCGTTGGCTCTCTTCTCCCCTGGGACGCACCGCACGAAGCTCACCTGCACGCACCGCCGCGGAGCTCGTCGCCGACGAGGCTCCGGCCATCCATTGGTCCGGCCACCGTGCCTATTAGCTTCACCATCACACGTAGATGTTGTAGGACCACTTCATGCTCCTCAACGAGCACCGCACCGTCGTTTTCGACTACGTCGAACTCCGGCACTGGTTTCATGCATGTTTGAACAAGTTAACTTGCTGTATACATCAAAAACATGATAATGCACTTATTTAAATAATAGTTTGAACTCCAATTTGAATGTTTGATTCAAATAGGCTCAAACCCTTCTGGTTTTAGTTGCATTAGCCAACACACATGCATCTTGCCATGTCATGAGCATGCATCATATTGTTGCATTTGTTTGTTAATGATTGTATCGCCGGTATTCTCTGTGTTAGGTCCTGCTCCCGAGGATACCGCTGCGTATCCAGTTGAAGAGCAGTACCCGACAACTACTTTGTCAGGCAAGCAATCATTGATCATTCCGATACAAACCCAATCTTCTCGCTCCTGCTCTCTTTTACTGCATTAAGGCAACAGTATGTGAACTGCTACTTGCTACGGTAGTTGAACCCTATCCCTTGCATGACCTGTCATTGCCATAGTAAATAGTTGAAACCCACTAGCATGTGTAGGAGTTGATTGAGCCATGTGATGTGTGATCCACCATGCTATTTGTTTATGTTGCCTGCTATGCATAGAGTTGTGTCTGGTCTGGTTCATCTGGGTGATGGATCAGAGTGAAATGATCATACCAATAAAGAGAGGGAAGTGTGGAGCACGCTTGGTAAAGGTATCGATTAAAGGCCATGTAGGAGTACGTGGTGGGTTGTTTCATTGGAATCGTCCATAGGACCCGAGATCTGTGTGTGTGACCCAAGTTACAGTTACTACCACACAGTGGGCCCTGAAATACGACCCCGCTCGACTTATTGACTGCCCTTGTACTCTGTCCAGGAGTTGCAACTAGTTTCTGGTGTTTATAGCTTACTGGAGGTCGTGCACAGCGCTGACCCTCGGGGTGGGCTGTGATGCGACAGGTACGTGGCACGGTGTACCGGTTGCCCGTTTGGTGACTCGGAAACCTTGTACACATCATTTGGGGCCGTGAGCGACACCCCGGCCGGATCTCCCTAAGGATGGAACCCAAATAGGCGATAAACCTGGACGAGAGACTTGAGTGGTTGGTTAGGTCGTGGTCTACACCCACGTCGGCTTTCGCTTGAAGTCTGCCGAGCACATGTCGTGTGCAGACGCTAAGTGGTGAAAACATGTGTGAAGAAGTACACCCCTGCAGGGTTATCAAACTATTCGAATAGCCGTTGTTCGCGGTACGGACTACTTGGTTACTCTTACAGTTCATAAACAAGTTGATGGATACTACTAAAAGCCTCAAGATAAGTGCGAGTGCCGTGGATGGCCCTTCCGTATGATGACGGAAGAGGATTCTCGGTTGTGTATTGATGTGGTGACTAGTGGACTCGTGTTCTTAATAACATCTTGCAATCTGTTGAGAGTTGTAGTATAGGTTAGCCAAGAGTCAAAGCTGGCATTCTGCTATGAACTCCACTACCCCACTTTGATAATGTTGCATGTATGATAGGTTATGTGGTAAGACTTCCTGAGTACCTTTGTACTCATGTTTGCTTAATAACTGTTGCAGAGGAGAACCCTGCCCCTGCTGATGGGTTCTACATAGACATTGACGTCGACGAGTAGCTTGACACCCAGACGGAGATCTGGAGCTTGTGAAGGGCCTTGTAGATAGTCAGGCTACACCAAGCCTGTTTTATTTTCTAAGTTGTCTGTACTCAGACATGTAGCTTCCACTTGTGCTTGTATGACTGTATGACTTGAGTGTTGGGTCATGTGACCCCTACCTGTATTGATATGTTATGTATGGCTCTTGGAGCCTTTTAAATAAAGTACTTTGAGTCATAGAGTTCTGTTGTGATGCAATGTTGTATTTGCACATATTGAGCATATTGCGTGTATGTTTGAAATGCTTGGTATGTGTGGGATCCGACACCTAGTTGTTTTCCTTTGGTAGCCTACCTTACAGGGAAATGCCTCCTAGTGATTCCAATGAGCCTTGGTAGCTTGCTACTGCTCGAAACACGTAGGCTGGCCGACATGTGTCCTTCTTCGTTCCTGTGTCTGTCCCTTAGGGGAAATGTCACGCGTTGTTCCTTTTAGTCCATGTATCTTGCTACGACTTGGGTTCATACGTTGATGACCGACACGTACGTTGCTGGGTCATGGATGCCTGTCTCTGTAATCTAGTGCCACTTTTGGTTTATAACTAGCCATGTCGGCCCGGGTTCTCTGTCATATGGATGCTAGCGACACTGTCATATACGTGTGCCAAAATGCGCAAACGGTCCCGGGCCAGGTAAGGTGGCACCCGTGGGGTTACCGTGCGTGAGGCCACAAAGTGATATGACGTGTTACAGCTAGATCAGTGTGATTTAGGATCGGGGTCCTGACAATATGGGAGCGAGGCTCCACAATTTTAAGATGTGAAATGTTGGGCACGGGGGATGCTTCCAATCGAGTGCACTCCATGTTTGTGTCGTCTAGGGAAAGATAGTGATCTGGTGCTTACCCCGGGTACTTGAGGTACCACGGGTCGTGGATGACACGGAAGTTCCCCATATCTTGTTGGTAAAGTGTGCAACCTCTGCAGAGTGTAAAACTATTAGAATAGCCGTGTCCACGGTCAAGGACAGTTGGGTAACCGCTCTTGGGCTACGTCCAATGTTTGTGAAACCTCGTGTGTGTGTGTGTGTGTGTGTGTGTGTGT
>LR738710.1:359178884-359262210 GCA_902687465.1 Secale cereale
TGTGTGTGTGTATGTGTGTGTGTGTGTGTGTGTGTGGGAAGCACCGTTTGAGTCAAGTCGAAAGACTTGACAGGATGTCTGAGATGGAAAGGATCAAAATTTGGCTATGTTGATATCTGTAACCTATTCTCTTATGATCCATGCTTCACTAAAAAGGTAGTTCATGACATTGCACTTACAAATTTGATTTCTGCAAACATACCCTATTTAGTGCTATATCATGCCTTGTCATACTTGTTCCAAAAACATGCGTTTGCTTGCGAGTCCATTCAAAGTACTCATTGGCTTGCCACTGGTTCTTTAGTTGGCCAGGCATGGAAGCGCAGGAATTTGAAGAAGAGTTCTTTGGTGATGAACATACAAACTAGGACGCTTTCCCAGTCAGAATGCGTGTAGGGTTAAGGCAGATGGCATGGGTTCTACTTATCTACGAAGAATTCCGCTATTCGAGTTTATTTGTTGTTCAGCCCTTGAGGCTTTATCTATGTAAGACTTGACCATAATGGTCATAATTTGTGTAAGACAGTATGTATGGATGTAGGACTCTTCTTATTCAGCTTCTGGGTGTTCCCTGAGCATTGATCTTTGGGATCACTGTACACGTGCATTCGGTGATCTCGATTCACAACTTGGGGTCCCCACACTCCCGCACACCGTCGTCGCCCCTCGCCCAAGCCAACGCCTCGCTCCGGCCCCTTTAAAAGCCTAGCCGCCCCACCCCCTCTCTCCTTGTCCCGCACCGCAGCCACCCTCTGTGCCGCCCGCCGTTGCCAGCCGCCTGCTATGCCGCTCCCCGCCACTGCCTCGGCCACACGCCGCCACTGCTGCCGCGCCGCCGCTCCCGGCACCCGACGCTAGTCGCCGCCCCACGTGCCTCGTGCTGCCGCTTGCCGCCGCCGCGCCCGTACCTGCAGACCCGCCGCCCGATCCACGAGCCGAACCCGATCCAACCCGCAAAGTAAAAAAACACCGATTTTCTTTCGGGTTTTTTCGAAACCCTAGCTCGGTTTTTTTAGAAAACCCTAGTTTTGTGTTTTTAGGTTTTAGTAAATAGCGAACGTCTGTTGTTTAGGTTCAGGAAACGAACGTTCGCAGCTTAAGTTTTTCTTTTTCTGTTATTTTTCGTCAAGGACCTATCCACGATTAATGGTTTTACCAATTACTCCTTGGTTTTCAAACGATCGCTACTATTTACTAGTTAGATGAAACCAACGCCAATTTCTTCGTTTGGATCTTATCTTTCCAGTAGCGCAACTCAAATTTGATTTTGAAAGTTTTAGATGTTGAACTCAAACGGATTTGTGTTTAAACTTCGTTTGATCATAATTTGAGTTTCGTAACTCCGTTTGAGTTGATTCTTTTTGCAAATCGAAGCTCTTGACCTAAACTTTATGACAAGGCCAAATTCACTGAATTTTGGTACTGTTAGAAACTTTTTCTATTGCAAGAGTTATTCATTTGTTTTTGAAGTCTGTCGAGATCTGTTCTTCGATTATGTTGCATGATTGCTTATGTATGCTATTGTTTGATTGCGATATAATTCCCGGAGTCTGAAGCGTGCTACTACAAGTCTCTAGGTTTTAGTGATCGTTATCAAGGCAAGTTCACACTTTGATCATTCTTTTCAATAACTAGTTTTTATTGCATTAGTTTTACCCTTAAAGATTGCATGAGTAGGACTCGATAACATGTGGTATTTCTTAGTAGTTCATGAGGTCGGAACCCAATGACTTGAGATCAACCCAAGGGAATATATGCTTTATTACTTATTGCTTAGCCATGCTCGTAGACGTGGATTGGTATGTGAGTTTTTCATGAAAGTTGTAAGTGTAATAACAACTAAGGGAATGTTTAAGGTGGTAACTTTAATACACCACTGGATGGATTGGTTGCAGGGCACCTGGAGAATCCAGTGTTGTCGTAGGAAATCCCGGAGGACTCGTGAGATTATCCTATGGAATGCCACCCAGGCTCAAAGGGATCATATATCATTCATGCCTAGAAACTTCCTTGTGGACCCACAAGCCATTATGGGCTCTAGCATAGTTGAGTATGTTGTGTGAGCTCTTTCAGTGGTATACTAGTAGATGTAGGGGAAAGTAGGTGTACCGGTCTACCCAGGGTAAAGAGTAAATGCTTCTAAAAGACTGTGTGGTCATCCATTTCTCAAACACCATGCAGTGCGAGAAATTAAGCGGAGGAGATCGATTCTTGTGGGGAAAAGTGCACAAACCTTTGTAGATTGTACAAACTATTCATGAGTAGTCGTGTCCCCAGTTATGGACATCTTGAGTATCTTGGTATTTGAATTATGGACTAATCTTATCACTTTATTTAATAAACTTATTGGGTTATTAATGACTTTTGTAATTTTGGGAATTGAGATGGAGGACCCACTCTCAATATTGCCTAATTAAACTGAGTAGTAAATAAAAATGTATTCCTTTGTTGTAGGGAAAAATTAGCTTTATGCAAAAATAAACCTTACAGCCTCCACCAGCCAAATATGCATATAGTTGTAGACATTGTTCATCATTCTTGCTACAATGTGTTCATGCAAGCATATTCAATGTGCTGACCTACATGGCTGCAACGTATCATGTTGCAGAGTTGTCATACGAAGATTAAGGTGCGATAGGTCGTTGTCATGCACTCAATGTTTGTCGTGGAGTTGGATGGACTCAACTACTCTTCCTAGCTTCCGCAGTTTATTTTATTAGATGGCCTTCAGCCATATATTGTGTAATGGATATTGCCTCTTCGAGGACTTTCGATGTAATAAAGTGTGATTGAATCTCTGTTATAAAGCCTCGAGTACTGTTTGTGTCAGCATACCGATCCAGGGATGACACTGAGCACAGAGACTTCGATTCATTGGAATCGTGGTCGCTACAAGATGGTATCAGAGCACACATTGATTGTAGGACGCGACCACTAGGATAAGACACATTATGTTCTTCTCTACTCATTCTACTTCTCTCCACTCATTCTAATTCTTCTCTATTTCTACTATATAGATGTCGGACCTAGGGAGCAAGTTCACTCAGACAGACGATGACACCCTTTCGGAAGACAATTGAAGGAAGTCACTAGGTACTTACATATTGGAATACCAAGTATCACTGGAGATCACTACGCAACATCGCCGGAAGAGGAGTGATGGAAGATCAAAGTTAGTGTACCTGGTAGGACTATTGCACCATTCACGGAGCCACTTGAGCTTGCCTTTGACGCACCGACGTGGAGCTTGGCAAAGAGTATGGCAGCTCATATCACGTTTGGATGCATATGTGAAGTCTACAACAAGGATATTGAAGACACCATCTACCAGATTTGTCGACGTCGAGACGAGCAACGGGAGAAGCTTCGCACCAGGAAGGATGGATACATTGCAGCATACATCCAGGAGATGGACCAACACATTCGATGCTACGAGAACCAAATGTGTGTACTTATGCAGAAAACCAACATGGTTATAACCCGGAACGTGGAGCTAGAAGAAGAACTCAAGACAGTGTGAGAGGGATATGAAGAGGAAATCGCTGTATTACTGGAGCAGAATGAAGCACTACACAAGAAGGCTGGAACCAGCACGGTGAAGCCGGAACCAGAGATAGGTATTAATATGGAGAACTGCATTCTGATAGACGACACCGACAGTGATGAAAGTGACTATGAAGACGAAGCTGGAGCAGATATCATGGAGTCTTCAGATGATAGTGAGTAGATGACCACCTTGTAATCATTAGTATTAATCCGAGTAGTTAGAATCTTTCGCGAGCTTCGTACTAGGATCTTTTGTATTACTATGATTGAATTGAGTGATATGATATGAAATTGTTTGTCTCATGTGCATATGGGTAGTGATTTTCCCTAGACCTCATTCTATTCTAATCTCTCCCCTCTAAACCCCTCAGATGCCTCCGAGATGTGAGCCTGGATATGAGTTTCCCCCTGAGCTCACCCAGTTGATCCAGTAGTAGAACACTTTGATGCAACTACTTGTCCAGAATCAGAACAACAACAACAACAACCCTCCTTCGCCTCCCCACGACAACTTGACCCGGTTCTTAAGGTTCCAACTGCCGGTGTTCTCTAGTAGCACCGAGCCAATTGTTGCAGATGACTGGCTCCGCAAGATGGACAGAGAGCTAGCAACTGCAGGATGCACAGATGCAGAGCGAGTGCGTTTTGCTGCACATCAGCTTGAGGGACTCACATCCGCATGGTGGGAGAATTACACCGCCACCTACCACTTGCTGCAATTACTTGGGATAGGTTTTAGCAAGCATTCTGTACCGCACATGTCTCAGCTGGAGCTATGAGCCTGAAGAAGCGTGAGTTTCGCAACTTGCGCCAACAAAACCGTACTGTGGGGCAGTACGTGGATGACTTTAGGAAGTTAGCTCGATATGCGCTAGATGATGTGGCCACTGACTTTACGAAGCAGGAGAAGTTCCTAGAAGGGCTCAATGATGAGATGAGTATGCAGCTGATGGTAGCAACCTATAATAACTATCAAGAGCTAGTGGACAAGGCCATCATGATTGAAGGAAAGCAGCAACAGATTGATAACCACAAGAGGAAGTATGGAGCTGGGAAATTTAATTATGGAGCCCAGCAGAAGCCCCGCTATACTCCATACTCAAGAGGAAATAACAATACCACTCATAACCATGTAGGCCATTCTAATACTAGAGGGAATGCACACACCCATAGTGGTACCAGGAATGGCAACGGGAATGGAGGAAGCAACAATTAGAACCAAACCACTCCCTCAACACCCGCCAAGAAGGATATGAGTCACATTACTTGTTTCAAGTGCGGGAAGACCGGACACTACGCTACCGAGTGCCCTGAGTCAAAGAATGGGAATGGCAATTGAAGCTCAGGAAAGAAGCCCAACACGTTCACTAGAGGACAGGTGAACCACGTCAATGTGGAGGAGATTGATGATCGACCCGACGCAGTTGTCGGTATGTTTTTAATGAATACATTTACTGCCCTTGTTCTTTTTGACACTGGTGCATCGCATTCATACATATCAAGGAGTTTTGTGGAAAAGTATAAATTGCCAACCGTAGCCCTTAAGACTCCTATGTTAATGAGTTCCCTTGGTGCAGAGTACATGGCTAGGCGAGGATGCTATCAAGTGCCATTGACCATTGGAAGACATGTATTTCCCACAAACCTTATTCTGTTGGAATCCCAGGGTTTGGATGTAATCATAGGAATGGATTGGCTTTCCAAGTTTGGAGGAAACATCGATTGCACCAGTAGATCAATTCTTCTCACCACCCCGGAAGGAAAGAGGATCAAGTATGTGTCGAGGCACACACCCAGGAGAACACATGTGAATGCACTCTCGGGAGTTGTTCAGGAAGAAGTGCCAGTTGTGAAGGAGTACCCCGATGTGTTCCCGGAGGAGTTACCCGGCATGCCACCGGACAGGGACATCGAGTTCCTGATTGAGCTGTTACCCGACACCGAACAAATATCTAAGAGACCATATCGGATGCCTGCTAATGATCTGGAGGAGATCAAGAAGCAAACCAAGGAGTTAATGGATAAGGGTTACATACGACCAAGTTCTTCTCCATGGGGAGCCCAGTGCTCTTAGTTGAAAAGAAGGATGGTTCCCTAAGAATGGTGGTTGATTATCATGCACTGAACGAGGTGACAATCAAGAATAAGTACCATCTGCCGATGATCAATGATTTGTTTGATCAGTTACAAGGAGCCCATGTATTCTCTAATATCGATTTGCGATCTGCATATCATTAGTTGAAGATCCAAGAATAGGATATACCTAAGATAGCTTTTACCATGAGGTACGGGCTTTATGAGTATACAATTATGTCATTTGGTTTGACTAACACCCCGGCCTATTTTATGATTATGATGAACAAGGTATTCATGGAGTTCTTGGATAAGTTTGTGGTAGTATTCATTGATGACATATTAATATACTCCAAGAATGTAGAGGAACACAAGGAACATTTGCTCTTAGTTCTTGAGAAGCTCAGATAACATCAGTTATATGCCAAGTTCAGAAAATGCAAGTTTTGGTTCAAGGAAGTTGGGTTCCTTGGACATGTTATATAAGGAGACGGTATAGCCGTAGATCCCGCCAAGGTTGAGTCAGTCACAGAGTGGAAGGCACCCACCTCAGTTGGCGAGATTTGCAGTTTTCTTGGACTCACAGGATATTATCGGTGGTTCATCGAGAATTTCTCCAAGATTGCGAAACCCATGAAAGAGTTGCTGAAGAAGGAGACTAAGTATAAGTGGATCGAAGAGTGTTAGGCCAGTTTTCAGGAGTTGAAGAAACGTTTGGTTACAGCTCCAGTGTTGATTCTTCCGGATATACGCAAGGATTTTCAAGTATATTGCGACGCTTTTTGTCAAGGACTTGGAGGCGTTCCCATGCAAGATGGAAGAGTTGTGTCATACGTCTCACGCCAGCTCTGACCACATGAGATGAATTATGCCATGCACGATTTGGAGTTAGTAGCCGTAGTGCATGCGCTCAAGACCTGGAGGCATTTTCTTATTGGAAACCGTTGTGATGTATACACGGATCATAAGAGTCTGAAGTATATCTTCATGCATAAAGAATTAAACCTCGGGCAAATGAGATGGTTGGAGCTCATAAAGGATTACGATATGAGATTGCATTATCATCCAGGAGAAGCCAATGTCGATGCTGATGCCCTAAGTCGCAAGAGTTATGTTAATACAATCAAATCCGGAGGATTACCCTAGGAGTTCGCCGATGACCTACGAGATTTACAATTGGAGATAGTCCCTAGAGGTTATGTTGCCACATTGGAAATTCAGTCCAATTTATTGGGAAGGATTTGAGAAGCCCAGAAGACGGACAAAGAAATTGCAGAAATAAAGGAGAGAATAAACGAAGGAAAAGCAGAAGGATTTCATGAGGAGGAATACGAAACGCTTTGGTTTATAAAACGTATTTATGTGCCTAATGACCCCGAGATTAGGAAGTCGATTCTCCAGGAGGCTCATGATTCACCGTATTCGATCCACCCAGGTAACACCAAGATGTACATGGATTTGAAACAGAATTTCTGGTGGACCGGAATGAAGAAGGAAATTGCCGAGTATGTAGCAGTATGTGATGTTTGTCAGAGAGTCAAGGCGGAACATCAGGAACCAGCAGGGTAATTGCAGCCGTTACCCATACCGGAATGGAAGTGTGATAAAGTTGGAATAGAGTTTATCACAGGACTACCCAGGACACGTTCAGGATATGATTCTATCTGGGTGATAGTTGATCATTTGAAAAACGTAGCTCACTTTATCCCCGTGAAGACCACTTACATGAGTGCTGAGTTGGCCAAGATATACATGACCAGGATCGTACGTCTGCATGGAGTTCTGAGGACCATTGTATCAGATAGAGGAACACAGTTTGCTTCAAAGTTTTGGAAGCAGTTGCACGAGACTTTGGGTACAAGGCTTGAGTTCAGTACATCCTTTCATCCATAGAAAGATGGACAGACCGAGAGAGTCAATCAGATTCTGGAGGACATGTTGAGAGCTTGTGCACTAGATTACGGATCTAGTTGGGATGATAATTTGCCTTATGCAGAGTTTTCTTATAACAACAGTTATCAAACCATTCTACAAATGGCCCCTTTCGAGGCTTTGTACGGTAGGAGGTGGAGAACACCGTTGATGTGGGATGAAGTTGGAGACCGTCAGTTATTTGGACCTGACTTAACCAGAGAGTCAGAAGAGAAGGTCAAGTTGATCCGTGACAGACTAAAGATAGCCCAGTCCAGGCATAAGAGTTATGCAGATACGAAACGCCAGGAGGTGACCTAGGAAGTTGGAGACAGAGCATATCTTCGTGTGTCCCCACTTCGAGGAGTTAAGCGTTTTGGAGTTAAGGGTAAACTGGCACCAAGATTTGTGGGACCATACAGAGTTTTGGAGCGCAGAGGAGAATTAGCTTATCAGCTAGAGTTTTCTGAAACTTTGTTTGGAGTTCACGATGTGTTTCACGTTTCTCAGTTAAAGAAATGTCTTGTGGAAATGGCCGATATTCCGTTACGTGATACAGTGCCCCTGGAAGCAATTCAGTAAGAGAGTGATTTAACTTACGAGGAGAAGCCCGTTAAGATTCTCGAGTTTGCTGACAGAGTTATCCGGAGCAAAGTCATCAAGTTTTGCAAAGATCAGTGGAGTCACCATACAGAGGACGAAGCACCTAGGAACGAGAGGATGATCTACGCCAGGACCACCCACACCTATTTTCTAGCCAACCCGAATCTCGAGGGTGAGATTCATCTTAAGGGGGGTAGGTTTGTAACATCCCAATTTTCAATTTGGATGTTATCATAGATCATTCATATGCATGCATCACTTGAGCATTTTGAAGTTGAGTTTATTTGAAAATTGATCCAAAAACTTTAAGCAACTCAAGGACCCAAGTGAGAGAGTTGGAAATTTTCCAAAGAGAACCCACTATTCTATTATTTTCCAAGTGGGATTTGATCAATTATTATTTTTGCCAGTTTTCATTTTCAATATTTTAAAATATATGAGAGAAGATAATATGACTTCTTCAAAAACAAAATAAAAATATTGGAAATTGATTTTTGAGTAAAAAAAAATTTACTGAATTTTATTTGCAATTTATTATTTAAAAATTTATTTTATTTTTTAGGCATTTTATTTCAGAAAAATGTTCACTTTGTCCCAAATATTGGGTGCGAACGAGGAAAATTGTTTCTGAAATTTTTAGAATTTTTCTTATATTTTATTTGAATTTGTTCAGTTCGGGCGATTTAAAAAATAATAATTTGTTTCGGACCAACCAGGCCGAAGGCCCAGACGCCACCGCCTCCACCCTGTCGTGCCGCCGCCGGACTTCGGGAGTACGACTCCCGCATGCCATTGTCGCCCCTCGCCCAAGCCAACGCCTCGCCCCGCCCCTTTAAAAGCCGAGCCGCCCCCCCTCTCGCCTCGTCTCGCACCACCGCCACACTCCGTGCCGCCCGCCGCCGCTCCTTGCCTCCGTCGCAGCCACACGTCGCCGCCGCCACTCCTGCTAATGCTGCCACGTCGCCGCTTGCGCCGCCCGACGCCGGCCGCTGCCCCGCGCGCCCCGCGCCGCCGCTCGCCGCCATCGCACGCGCCGCCGTTCGCCGCCGACGTGCCCGTGGCCCGACCCGCCACCCGTCGCTCGTACCCGCAGACCCGCTGCCCGATCCGTGAGCCGGACCCGATCCGACCCGCGAGGTAAAGAAATCATCGGTTTTTTTTGTTTTTTTTCATAACCTTAGATCGGTTTTTCTTAGAAAACCCTAGTTACTTTTTTTAGGTTTTATTAAACAGCAAACGTCCGTTGTTTAGGTTCAGGAAACGAACATTCGCAGTTTAAGTTTTTCTTTTTCTGTTATTTTTTGTCAAGGTCCTATCCACGATTAAAGTTTTTACCGATCAGCCCCTGGTTTTGAAACGATCGCTACTTTTTACTCGTTAGTCGGAATTAGACGAAACCAATGCCAATTTCTTCGTTTCGATCTTATCTTTCAAGTAGGACAACTAAAATTTGATTTTAAAATTTTAGATGTTGAATTCAAACGGATTTGTGTTTGAACTTCGTTTGATCATAACTTGAGTTTTGTAACTCCGTTTGAGTTGATTCTTTTTGCAAATCGAAGCTCTTGACCTAAACATTCTGATAAGGCCAAACTCACTTAATTTCGGTACTGTTAGAAATTGTTTTTTGTTACAAGAGTTATTCATTTGTTTTTGAAGTCTTTCGAGATCTGTTTTTCGATTCTATTGCATGATTGCTTATGTATGCTATTGTTTGATTGCGATAGAATTCCCGGAGTGTGAAGCGTGCTACTACGACTCTCTAGGTTTCAGCGATCGTCGGCAAGGCAAGTTCACACTTTGATCATACTTTCCAATACCCAGTTTTCATTGCATTAGTTATACCCTCAAAGATTGCATGAGTAGGACTAGATCACATGTGGTATTGCTTAGTAGTTCACGAGGTGGGAACCCAATGACTTGAGATCAACCCAATGGAATATACGCTTGGTTACTTATTGCTTAGCCATGCTCGTAGACGTGGATTGGTATGTGAGTTTTTCATGAAAGTTGTGAGTGTAATAACAACTAAGGGAATGTTTAAGCTGGTAACTTTAATACACCACTGGGTGGATTGGTTGCAGGGCACCTTTAGAAACCAGTGTTGTCCTAGGAAATTCTGGAGGACCCATGTGATTATCCTATGGAATGCCACCTAGGCTCTAAGGGATCATATATCATTCTTGCCTAGAAACTTCCATGTGCAACCACAAGCCATTATGGGCTTTGGCATAGTTGAGTATGTTGTGTGAGCTTTTTCAGTGGTAGACTTGCAGATGTAGGGGAAAGTAGGTGTATCGGTCTACCCAGGGTAAAGAGTAAATGCTTTTATAAGACTGTGTCTCGGTCATCCGTTTCTCAAACACCATGCAGTGCGAGAAATTAAGCGGGGTAGATCGAGTCTTGTAGGGAAAAGTGCAGAAATCTCCTAAGAGTGTACAAACTATTCCCGAGTAGTCCTGTCCCCGGTTATGGACATCTTGAGTATCCTGTTATTTGAAATATGGACTGATATCATCACTTTATTTAATAAACTTGTTGGGTTATTAATGACTTTGGTAATTTCGAGAATTGAGATGGAGGACCCACTCTAAATATTGCACAATTAAACTGAGTAGTAAATAAAAATTTATTCCTCTGTTGTAGGGAAAAATTATGTTTATGCAATAAATAAACCTTACAGCCTCCACCAGCCAAATATGCATATAGTTGTAGACATTGTTCATCATTCTTGCTACAGTGTGTTCATGCCAGCATATTCAATGTGCTGACCCACATGGTTGCAATGTATCATGTTGCAGAGTTTTCAGATGAAGATTAAGGTGTGATAGGTTGTTGTCATGCATTGAATGTTTGCAGTGGAGTTGGATGGACTCAACTACTCTTCTTAGCTTCCGCAGTTTATTTTATTAGATGGCCTTCAGCCATATATTGTGTAATGGATATTGCCTCTTCTAGGACTTTCGATGTAATTAAGTGTGATTGAATCTCTGTTATAAAGCCTCGAGTACTGTGTGTGTCAGCAAACCGATCCAGGGTTGACACTGAGCATAGAGTCTTCGATTCATTGGAATCGTGGTTGCTACATTGACTGGCTTAACCCCTTTGATAATGTTGAGGTTGTGTTCGGCTAGCCTGCATGGGATTCCAGTTCTGAAGGACGCCGAGCGAATATGTCCCTATTTTCACGAAGGAAGGCACATAAAGCGCTTTCTACCGTCGGATCTAGTTGTGACCCGATGGATGCCGTTGTATTAGGTTTCATTGGGTGCACTTGGAATTTGATAATTTCATCTGCTGGCTTAAAAGAGGTAGATTTCGATCGTTTGTCAAGGACCATGTCATGCCTATCCATCGTAGATCGTAGGGTGGTTAATTCTTCCACCGTGAGGGCTTCAGATAACGCCTCTATGGCTAAAGATGCAGTTTTGTTCTTGGCACAGAGTGCTCTATTCGTACCACTTGCAACTGTGATTATTCCATTGGGCCCTAGCATTTTAAGCTTCATGTACCCTTAATGGGGTATAGCCTAAAAGCGTGAGAAAGCATCCTGCCCTAGAAGGGCGTGGTATCCGTTGTTGAACGGGACAATGTGGAAGAGCAGTTCCTCCGAACTGTAGTTCTCGGGTGTACCAAATACTACATCGAACATAATGCCTCTCGAACATCGGGCTTCTCGGCTGGCGATGATTCCTCGAAAGGTTGTATTACTTTGTTCGATGCGCGATTTGTCAACCTACATTTTTGCAAGCGTGTCCTCATATAGGAGGTTGAGTTCGCTACCTCCGTGCATGAGTGCTTGTGTGAGGCGTAAGCCAACTACTATTGGGTTCACTATGAGAGCGACTGTGGCTTGGACCGGCCGGACTAGTGGTTCGTCTTTGGCAGAAAAGATGATTGTCGTGTCATTCCATGGGCTTGTAATGTTGATTTGATTGACCTCTACAAGTTCGCGATTCGCTCTCTTGCGCCGGTTGTTTGAGGAGAACTTCTCGAAGACGGTGAAGACATCGAGGCCATTCTCCCCTAGTGTTGCAGTGGTGAGGATTGATTCACCGCTATTTGCTACCTGACGGAGTACCCAACATGCTCTAAGGCAGTGGGTAGGGGTGTTGTCCGGGGCGGCATGTATTTGGCAAGGTTTATCCAACAGTTGGTCCAGAACGGACCTGTGCCCTGTGAAAGGTCTGTTTTTCTTGCCATTGTGTGTGTTATCGGCATATGTTCCGAAGATGGAATGTTCTAGAGGTGTATTCTGGGCTTTCCAATTGTTTTCCATAGCACAGTAGTTTCGTACCAAGTGCAATAGTTCTGTAAAGCTCCATATTCGACGATGGTTGAGGGCATTCAAGACTCCCTCGTCTGTACAATTGCGGTGACATATGGGAACCGTATCGTCATCGCATTAGTCCTTAATCTTGTTTTTAACAAGTAGGAATCTGGCCCAGAAGTGATGAACTGTTTCTTGGGGCCGCTGCTTTATATACGTGAGGTCATATATGTCCGGTAGTCCGAACTTACTTGCAGAGTGCATACTGTGGTGGGTGGGTGTGGATAAAATTATGTCCCGACCCAACATAGTGTCCGGAGTTTGCACAACCTCCGGTGTGGATGATCTGGGCCCGGCAGGGTTTGAATATTCCGCAGTCCCAATGTCTGTCCCAGAGTTCGAAGGGCACAGAGTGCCACCTGTCAGAGTTGTCTTCGGCTCGATAGGTTTGGAGATCCGAATAACGTCGGTCTCCATTTTGAGAGGTGATGTATTTTCGGCTTGGTCCTCGATTGCCGCCACCAGGTGAGTGGTCGGGGTGGAGTTGATTTCCTGACTGGATTTAGGTCCGATCTGTTCATCTAACGATGAAAGCCCCAAGGCGGTGATGCGATCCAGCAGCTTGTTTAAAGATGAGGAATCCGCTGAGGCCGCGGGAAGTGCAGCCGGCCTGGAGGCCATGCGGGCGCATACAGCGAACCCGCCGAGCTGGAGGATCTGGCCCATGGTCAGGTTGTTTCCGAGGGTGATCTCGTTGTTGATGACGAGACGAGCCGTCGATCACTTTTCGCGAGTGCACAACGGAGCTCTCGATGATAGCACCATTGTTAGTGTCAAAACTGGCAGATCTCGGGTACGGGGGCCCAAGCTGTACGTCTAAGGATCGATGGTAACAGGAGATAGGGGAGACGATGTTTACCCAGGTTCAGGCCCTCTCGATCGAGGTAATACCCTACTTCCTGCTTCATTGATCTTGATGAATATAGGGACCCGGACATCTTTCTTGCCTTACTACATACATTGGAGTCCTAACCAAACACGGGGGAGGGGCTTCTGCTTCTACTTCACGAGTGATCAATTCGGCCCAGCATCAAGGACCCGGACGCCTGAGGACCCCTAAATACAGGACTCCCTCGAGCACAACCCACCTGGGCACGCCAGGCAGCCTGGCGCGCCCTAGTGTATTGTGCTCACCAGGGGACGCTTCCTGGAAGTTTCTTTATTTCCAATATTTTAAAATATTTCAAAACTGACAGAAAATATTTTTGTGGATTTTTTGGAGTCCGTTTACTTACCGAATCATGTACCTTCTTATTTTCACAATTCTGGAGTGTTCCGGAAGGACTCTTTTATGTGCTCTTCCGGTATCAAAGTTTGGATAATATTACTTTCAACATTAGTGGGCGTACATGAGATATGATGCTTTATTCGTTGCCCATTGACAATCTTCGGGGTAGTACCTTCGGAATTATTTATTTTGATGGCACCAGACCGGTAAACCTCCTCGATGACATATGGGCCTTCCCATTTCGAGAGGAGCTTCCCTGCAAAAAATCTGAAATGAGAGTTGTACAAAATAACATATTCTCTGACTTTAAACTCACGCTTTTGGATTCTTTTGTCATTCCATCTTTTAACTTTTTCTTTGAATAACTTTACATTTTCATAAGCTTGGGTTCTCCAATCATCTAATGAGCTAATATCAAATAACATCTTTTCACCAGCAAATTTGAAATCATAATTGAGTTCTTTAACTGCCCAGTATGCTTTGCGTTCCAACTCAAGAGGAAAAAGATAAGCTTTTCCATAAACCATTTTATAAGGAGGCATACACATAGGATTTTTATATGTTGTTCTATAATCCCAAATTGCATCATCTATTTTCTTAGACCAATTCTTCCTGGACCTATTGACAGTCTTTTGCAAAATGAGTTTTATTTCTCTATTGCTATGTTCAACTTGACCACTAGACAGAGGATGATAGGGTGATGCAATTCTAAGGTTAACATCGTACTTAGCAAGCATTTTACGGAAAGCACCATAAATAAAGTGTGAACCACCATCAGTCATTAAATATCTAGGGACTCCAAACCTTGGGAAAATAACTTCCTTAAGCATTTTAATAGAGGTGTTGTGATCAGAACTACTAGTTGGAATAACTTCTACCCATTTAGTAACATAATCAACAACAACCAAAATATGTGTATACCCATTAGAGGAAGGAAAAGGTCCCATGTAGTCAAATCCTCAAACATCAAATGGTTCAACAACAAGTGAATAATTCATAGGCATTTCTTGACGCTTACCGATATTACCTATTCTTTGGCATTCATCACAAGATGAGACAAACTTACGGGCATCCTTGAAGAGAGTAGGACAATAAAATCCAGATTGCAATACCTTGTGAGCAGCTCTATCTCCAGCATGATGCCCTCTATAAGCTTCGGAGTGACATTTCCGTAGAATTTGTCCCTATTCATGCTCAGGTACACAACGCCTAATAATACCATCCACTCCTTTGTAAAGATGTGGGTCATCCCAAAACTAATGTCTTAAATCACAGAAGAGATTTTTGTTTTGTTGGTGTCAGGGAAACTAATCGCCCACGAACAACTATGGGACTGGAGCCCCTTTTCGGTACGGCAGGGGGGCGGAGATTGCACAAAGAGCGGATTGAGGCGAGCACACGAGCAGTTTACCTAGGTTCGGGCCGCACGGATGCGTAAAACCCTACTCCTGCTTCGATTTGTATTGTGTTCTAGCTCGGGAGCGAGGAGAGCTACAGTACACTCTAACCGCTAGCAAGACCGAGCGTGGGAATCATCGATGTTCGGAACCCCTTCGACGTCGCGCATGGGCCTCCTTTTATAGGTCAAAGGGGTCACCGACAGGTGGTAACACAAATGGGGGTAAAAATGTAAAAAGGGTGGTAGTTGGAACAGTGTTCCATACCTAACCCTGACGGCAGGGGACAAGGGCATTAAATGCCCGTCGTCGTCGCCCAAACAGTGCAAAAAGTGGTCGTCAGGAGCTCGCCGGCGCACTGGACCACGGGCCTCCGTCGAGCTCCTATAAATAGCCCCTCCCGAGCCTCTCCAACAGCATCAGCAGCTCCACCACACTCCACTGAGCCCCCCAGCATCATCCACTCCTCCCTAGGTCATCCTAGTACTCGGGATCGACCGGAGCTCCGCCGCGTCGGGCCGTCGGTGATCCTGCAGTACGGGCCTTCCCCGCTCTTCTTCTTGCCCGATCTAGAACCACCAAGCCACACTGAACATTTTCCCCTTGTTTCCCCTCTCTGTGGCAGTCAGAAATGGCCAGAACCACGACCCTCAGACGAGCTTCCGCCGTCCCACCTCGCCGCCGGTGCACCAGACCTCCCCGCCGTGCCGCACCACCACCCCTGCATCTGCGACACGACGCTGGTCACGTTCCTGCCCTCCGTTGCCGTCGCCGTGGCCGGGAACCTCGCCGGTGAGCTCGCCGTCGCCGTGGCCGTGGGGTTAGAGATGACAGGCGGGCCCCGCCTGTCATCCCCTCACCTCTCTCCCCCTCCTCTGTGCCACTGACCCACGGGCCCCGCCCGTCAGGTTTAAAAACCTGACGTGCGCGCGCAGGCTCCCGTGCGGTTGGGCTGGACCGCCTGGGCCGTGCACTGTGGCCTCCTCTGGCCCAGTGCACAGGACCCTTTCTCTTTTTCTTTTTCTGTAATTGTTTTAAACATTTCTACAGAAAAGAAAAATGGTCCAAATTAAATAATTCCAACTCCTAAAATCTTGTAATATTCCAACCTATTTAATGGTACTACTTTCACTCAAATCCATGAAACTTTTCTGTACTGTTCAAATTTAAATTCAAATTTGAGCAGTAATACTCCTGTTCAAAAATCAATAGATTTTATTCTGTTACGCCAAAACTCCAACTAAGATTTTTTCCCCATCTTAGAAATTCCTCTAGTATTTTACAAAAATGAGTTGACATTTTTCTGAGCACTTTGATTTTTCTGTTTTCTTTGTATTCTTATTTTCCCGTGGTTATTATGCGACGTATAGATCCCGTATTTGAGGAAGTTGTTGTGGAAGAAGACAGAGAAGGACTTGAAGACTTTGAAGACCAAGCCAATCCAGGCAAGCAGCCCTTTGACCATGATACACTTGTTCCTCGGAACCCGTTTGTTTCCGATGCATGATATTAGGGTTACGATGGTAACCTAGTTGATTCCACCACATGATGCATGCTTGATCTTGATCTTGCTAAGTGCTAGATGACATGCAAATAGATGGTCATGATGCTTATATGATGCATGTGTGATATGAACCCTCGTAGTTGAAATCTTTGCATGAACCCATCGGGTGCCCCTAATGCCCGAGGGTGATGATGTGTTAGGTCTTCACTTGAGAAAGAAGTGATGTGCCGGTAAATCATATGCATGGTGGAATGATGGATTAGATTTATGTGTGACTACCGTCCCAACCAAACATGTGCAACCACACTACCCCTTATGGGACGGGGCTTTATTGATTACTTAGGTCGATACTAGCATGGTGCCCGCATTACTAGTGACGGGAAGACTTGAGGTCTTTCCCGGGACGGGGTCGTGCTTGGATAGACGGCCATGACTGTTTTTATAGGGCACCGGACACACCGTTGGTCCCTTCGGGTACGCGTGACATTGAAATTAGGGCAAGTCCCATGATCTATTGTTTGTACCCGAGGGACGTGTACCAACGAGTGGACTCTATGTTAGTGTCGTCTAAGAAAAGGTAATGACCGGGTGCTTACCCCGGGTACTTGAGGTACCGCGGGTCGTGGATGACATGGAAGTTCCCCGGATCTTGTGGGTAAAGTGCGCAACCTTTGCAGAGTGTAAAACTATTCGAATAGCCGCGTCCACGGTTACGGACAGTTGGGTGCTGCTACTTAAACTATGTCCAGAATTTTAGTTCCTTGGTGATTATATGTGTGTGATGAGTCAGGATGGTGACTTGACTCGATGAGATGAATCATATTCATGTTGATATCGGTAACCTGTCTTCGAGGTTGCGCGAGTTTAGTGATGCATTAACTTGATGGTAGAATAATTGTTCTAGCCTTGCTAGATTGATCATTGTTATTCAAATGCACTGTTACTTTGAACCACATCATGGGTTGCTTGCGAGTACATTCAAAGTACTCATTGGCTTCCCACTGGTTATTTAATTGGCCAGGCATGGAAGAACAGGATTATGAGGAAGAATTCTTTGGAGACGAACATGCGAACTAGGACGCTATCCCAGTCAGAATGCCTGTAGGGTTAAGGCAGATGGCATGGGTTCTACCCGTTTATCGAAGACTTCCGCTATTTGAGTTCTTTGCTATCAGCCCGTGAGGCTCTATCTATGTAAGACTTGGCCATAATGGCCATAATTCGTGTAAGACTATTTGTATGGATGTAAGACTCTTGTTATTTCAGCTTCCGTGTGTTCAGTGAGCATTGATCTCTGGGATCACTGTACACGTGCATTCGGTGATCTCGACTTCTAAGTCGGGGTCCCCACAGAGCTGGTATCAGAGCCATCCTGACTGTAGGAAGCCTTAGTTAGCATGGGCGTTAGTTAGTTGAGACCCCCTTTTCAAAAACCTTCTGAACCTCTCTTCTTTTCTAAACCTGAGATTTCATCAGCTTATTAACCCCTCCTATTCCACCTTTGTAGATGGCCGCTGTACCCGAAGAGCACCTGACGACCGGGTTTCCCTTACTTCTCGAGGATAGCCTCCAGGAGTGTCATTTCCACCGAGCACCCATCCTCACCTACCTTGAGCATTGGGTGAGCGATACTGAGGTGGAGTACCATGTGGAAGTGATCGTGAAGGCAAACGATCCTCCCACAAATTGGTTCTTCGAGGGACCCCAGATGGCAACACTACCACTCGCTGTCAAGGCTGCTGCACTCAAGGCATTAACCCGTCTTCGCGAGCTTCTTCCGGAGATGGCAGCCAAGATGGCAACTCTCTTCTTACCTTACCGGAAGGAAGGTGACGAAGAAAGCAGCGCACTAGCCCCTCCACTGAAGGAAGGACTCTCGCTTCGGTTCCATACCTACTTCAGTCTATGTGCTGACAGCCTGGCACAAGACTTGGCCTCGGAATCAATGAAGCTTCGAGAAGAACTTCACAAGACCAAGGCACTTCTTCGTCGAGCTCAAGAGAAGGCAAACAGGATCAAGAAGGAAGGAGCACCTTCTGGACAATCCGCTATCGCATATCGAGGCGGAAGGCCCTCCGAGGATGTATCTTCCAAGGGTGAAGAACCACCTCGGCGACGCCGGATGACAGCAAGGGAATATCGCAAGCTTTTCCCCGCACCACCGACGAAGCACCGTCGTATCCAACTCCTCCACTCCCCCACACCCTCTAGTGGCAAGGGAGCCCAGACAGATGAAGACAAGGAGGAAGACCCAGAAGAGCCGGAATACGCGACCGAGCATTCCGCCGCTTAGGCATTATTCGCTACTCGGATATGCCAGTTGTAACCTCTACGGCAAGATAGGTCGTGTAACCCCTATGCGCAGTCGAGTCCTTGTATGGTTCCTATGAAACCATCTAGTGTTTGCTTTTGTTGTGTCTGGATGTAAGTCGTAATCTTCCTTCGGGAATATGTAAACGACTAGATCACCCATTTGGATTTTAATGAATGTGTTTTGGCCTCTCGGCCCTTGCATGATTTGATTTAGTGTCATACCCAACCCCTTACTAGGCACCCATCTATCTTGCTTTCCCTCTTCCGAGTCATGAGACCTTTTACTGCTCCAACAGGATGCCTGTTGTAACTCGTACTGGTACCTCTACCCAGCAGCCCGATGCCAGAGCATCCTCTCAGCCAGAGGCAGGCCACGACCAAACCAACGACCAAGCTCCACCACCACCTCCTCCAAGCATGGACATGGCTCATCTTCTCCAAGATTTCCGAGAGGAACGCCAAGCCAACACTGCAGCTCTCCAGCTGATTGCTCAAGCTGTCACCAACAACCGCCAGCCGGCGGGGAATGGCAATGGACGTTCCACGTTGGCAGAGTTCAAGAAGCATGCACCGCCAACTTTCATCGAGACTGCTGAACCCCTGGATGCAGATGACTGGGTCCGTTCCATTGAGGAAATCCTGGAACTAGTCGGATGCACCGAAGATCGCGAGAAGGTGGCTTATGCAGCCCACTGCCTCGGGGGAACTGCTAGAGCTTGGTGGGATGGATTCAAGGTCATGCATGCTGAACAAGACATCACTTGGGTTAACTTCAAGGCAGAATTCCGCAAGGCCCACATTCCTACCGGAATCATGGATATCAAAAAGCGTGAGTTCCGAGCCCTGAAGCAAGGAAGTGGCACTGTCAAGGAGTACATGCAGAAGTTCAGTGTTCTATCAAGGTATGCCCGTGAGGATGTCAGCACTGATGCTGCCAAAAGGGAGCGCTTCATGGAAGGCCTTAATCAGACCCTGCAATACTCGCTTGTCGTGTGCGACTGCCCGTCTTTCCCTGACCTGGTGAACAAGGCACTTATGCTTGAAGACAAGCGGCGTGCTTTGGAAGACACTCGCAAGCGCAAGTTGGTCAGTAAGGGAAGTTCCAGCAACCAGAAGCCTCGTCCGTGGCAGTCAGCCCCGGCCAAGCCAACCTATAGCAGCCAAGAGCTCCTGCACCTCGTGCCAATCCTCAGCCTCAGCAGTATGCCAACCCCAGGCCAGCTTTCAACCCCAATACCAGTGGTGGCAACAAGATCAATCCAAACCAAGTCACTTGCTTTGGATGTGGTCAGCCCGGACACATCTCAAGGGTGTGCCCTAACAAGAAGCCTGATGCCCCGCGCCCCAATGCGCAGAACCAGGGACAAGGCCGTGGAATGCCACCAAGGAACCCAGCTCCTCGCAATCCACCGAACAATGGGAAGGGGCGTGTGAATCACGTCACTGCTGAAGAAGCCCAGGAAGACCCGGACGTCGTGCTGGGTACGTTCCTTGTCAACTCAGCACCTGCAACTGTCTTGTTTGATTCTGGAGCAACGCATTCATTTGTCACTCAAAGATTTGCATTAAAAAGTGGCATGACCCCTACACCCCTGAATAACCCTATGGTGGTACAAACCCCCGGAGCCGAGATGAGAGCCAAGATAGGCTGTAAAGGAGTCAGTATTACCATTAACGGTGTAGACTTCCTAGCAGACCTTATCATCCTGAGATCGCAAGGCTTGGATGTGATCCTAGGCATGAATTGGCTCAGCAAGCACCAAGGCTTGTTAGACTGTGCCAATCGGACAGTCACTGTGACCAATGACCAAGGAGTCGAAGTCAAGTTTGCACCCAACTCCTCTTCCGCTCAAGCCGCTAAAGTCAACTGTCTGTCTGAAGTTGGGCTAGATCAGGTACCGGTGGTATGTGAGTATCCTGATGTCTTTCCGGATGAACTACCGGGAATGCCCCCTGACCGTGACATTGAGTTCATCATCGAGCTCGTGCCCGGAGCAGGACCCATCTATAAGAAGCCTTATAGAATGGGGACGGAAGAATTAGCCGAGTTGAAGAAGCAGCTGGAAGAGCAGCTAAGGAAGGGATTTATCCGCCCAAGTGCCTCCCCTTGGGGATCTCCTGTTCTGTTTGTGGCAAAGAGGGACGGTACCATCCGCTTATGCATTGACTATCGTTCCCTCAATGAAGTTACAATCAAGAACAAGTATTCACTTCCCAAGATCGAAGATCTGTTTGATCAGCTCAGCGGAGCCAAGGTGTTCTCCAAGATCGACCTCAGATCTGGGTACTACCAGCTGAAGATCAGACCCCAAGATATTCCGAAGACGGCATTCGTAACCAGATATGGCCTGTACGAGTGCACGGTCATGTCTTTTGGGTTAACCAATGCCCCAGCTTACTTCATGTATCTCATGAATAAAGTCTTCATGGAATATTTGGATAAGTTTGTTGTTGTCTTCATTGATGACATTCTTGTGTTCTCGAAGTCGGAGGAAGAGCACGAGCAGCATCTGAGGATGGTCCTAGACAAGCTTCGTGAGCACCAACTGTATGCCAAATTCAGCAAGTATGAGTTCTAGCTGCATAAAGTTGGATTCTTAGGTCATGTCTTGACCGAGGAAGGATTATCTGTTGATCCTGCAAAGATCGAAGCTGTGACCCAATGGCAATCTCCAACGACCGTCAAGGAAGTTAGAAGCTTCCTCGGATTAGCGGGCTTTTACCGCAAGTTCGTGGAAGGATTCTCTAGCATTGCACGACCAATGACTCAGCTCCTCAAGAAGGACAAGAAGTTCGAGTGGACGCCAAAATGCGAAGAGAGCTTCCAAGAGCTCAAGAAGAGATTGACCATCGCCCCAGTTCTGGCAACACCTGATATTCACAAGGAGTTCGTGATATATTGTGATGCCTCTCGAACCGGATTGGGGAGCGTTCTGATGCAAGAAGGCCGCGTCATAGCATACCTCTCCAGGCAGCTACGACCCCATGAGGAGAACTACGCTACTCACGATCTTGAGCTAGCGGCAGTTGTTCATGCCTTGAAGACATGGCGGCATTACCTCCTAGGGAAACGGTGTGAGATTTACACAGACCACAAAAGTCTGAAGTATATTTTCACCCAAAAGGAATTGAACATGAGGCAACGGAGATGGTTGGAACTCATCAAAGATTATGACCTCAGTGTTCAGTATCACCCTGGGAAGGCTAACGTGGTGGCCGATGCCTTAAGCAGGAAGGCTTGCTCTTTGAATGCCGTTATTCAAGAAAGGCAGCCAGCCTTGTTTAAGGAGATCGAACAATTCAGTTTGGAATTGGTCACCCCTGGATTTCTGGATCATTTGGAAGTCAGACCGACCCTGCTGGACGACGTCAAGAAGGCACAAGATGGACACGCAAGCATCGAAGGCATCAAGAAGAAGATGAAGCTGGGCAAGGCCCCAGGATTCTCCGAAGACGAGCACGGGATTGTTTGGTACAAAGGTCGCCTCTGCGTACCAAACAACACCGAGCTGAAGACGCTGATTCTGCAAGAAGCCCACGACACTCCGTATTCCATCCACCCCGGAGGAACCAAGATGTACCAACACTTGAAGGCACGATTCTGCTGGCACGGGATGAAGAGAGAGATTGCAACCTATGTTGCAAAGTGTGATGTGTGCCAAAGGGTAAAGGCTGAATATCAGCGACCTGCTGGATTGCTTCAACCACTCAAGGTTCCTGAGTGGAAGTGGGATAAAGTCGAAATGGACTTCGTCACTGGATTACCAAGGTCAAATAGAGGACATGACTCCATCTGGATCATAGTCGATCATTTGACCAAGGTGGCCCACTTCATTCCTGTCAAGACCACTTATGATGGCAACCGGCTGGCAGCTCTCTACATCGACCGAATCGTAAGTCTTCACGGCATTCCCAAGGAAATTGTGTCAGATCGAGGAACCCAGTTCACCTCAAGGTTCTGGAAGAAGTTCCAAGAAGCCCTGGGAACCAAGTTGTCTTTCAGCACAGCTTTCCACCCACATACCAGAGGTCAAACAGAGCGAGTCAATCAGATTCTCGAAGACATGCTCCGAGCCTGTGTCCTGGCGTATGGAACCAAGTGGGAAGACTGTCTCCCTTTTGCCGAGTTCTCCTATAACAACAGTTACCAGTCAAGCCTTCAGATGGCACCATTTGAGGTGTTGTACGGACGCAGATGTCGCACACCCCTCAACTGGTCAGAGACTGGAGAAGGACTAGTCTTTGGACCGGATAATCTCCGCGCAGCAGAAGAGCAAGTCCAACTAGTCAGAGAGCGATTAAAGGCAGCCAAGTCAAGGCAGAAGAGTTATGCTGACACTCGACGCCGAGACATGAGTTTCCATGTCGGGGACCATGTGTACCTGCGAGTAACCCCTCTGAAGGGAACCAAGTGTTTCCACGTCAAAGGGAAGCTTGCACCAAGGTTCATTGGACCCTTTGAGATCACTGCACGACGAGGAGAAGTGGCTTATCAGTTGGAACTACCACCTGAGCTATCCGATGTGCACAATGTATTCCATGTGTCACAACTCCGGAAGTGTCTCCAAGTTCCAGACAAGCCCAATCTCTACAAGGATGTGGATCACCAAGCCATTGATCTGCAGCCTGATTTGACCTACCGCGAGAAGCCCATTCGCATTCTGGACGAAGCAGAACGACGTACGTGAAGCCGTACCATCAAGTATTTCAAGGTCTAGTGGAGCAACCACACCGAAGCAGAAGCAACCTGGGAACGAGAAGACTATCTTAGATCCGAGTTTCCCAACCTCTTTTAAGCCCTAGTTTAGGAATCTCGGGGACGAGATTCTTGTAAGGGGGGTAGGTCTGTCACACCCTGCATTTTGTAACATGTTATTTGTATCTTTGAAGCATGAAAATTTGGACCAGCAAAATTTTTCAGCATCATTTGGCTTTATTTGGAATTGAGTTTTCTTCATTTACTTTTTCATGTGCTCATTTGAAGTCAACTATGACCTCTTGTAGATTTCATCTCCATACCCAAAACTTCTGCCCAATGATCATGCCAAGTGTTATATAACAGTATAGTATTTTGTTACAAAATTAATTTGGCCAAAAAGTATTTTATAAATTTAGTTTTCCAAAAACCCCTGAATTGAGATTTGCACTGCAAGTACTTGATTTAGGGTGAGAAAATTATTTCAAAAGGTTTATTTGAGACCTAGTAGTCATAGGACTCCCTGAAACCACAAAGGTATAATTTTAAAAGTTATTTTCCTATTTTATTTAAAAGCTTTTTCTTAATGCCAGAAATGGTCTTTAATAGGGGAAAATTATTTAACTGTTTCAAAAATATTTGCCAAAATTCAGAGAGACTCAGAGGACATATATTGTCCATATATAAGAGTTTCAACACTTGGTCATGTTCAAAATAATGGGCTAAACCCTCTAAAACCCATTCTGGATATTTCAAGCTTCTGAAATATTTACAAAGGAAATTTTCTCCAAAAATTCCAGGGAAATTCTATCATGTCATATATGACATATTTGATGATCTTGCCAAGTCCCATGCCTTGGGAAGCAAAAAAACATCCTCAAACCTCTTCATAACCATTCTGTCCATATTTGAAGTTTGAGCAACTTTACATTGCCAAACTTGTCCAAATGCTCTCAAACTTGGTGCACATGCTAGAATGACCTAATAAGGCATCTATACCAAATGGCACAAGATTTGGAATAGAGCAACTTGATCAGATCACCTCAAAACCCTTTCTGTTCAAATGCAAATTTGAACAACTTTACATTACCAACTTTTTATCTGGAGGTTCAAATTTTGTGGGCATGATCAATACCCCAAATGATGATGCTACACCAAGTGGTGCATCAAGGGGAGATGATTAGCTTGACTCCATCAAGATGAAACTGTTTCTGTTGATTTCTAGGGTTCACCAAAGTTACATTGGCTAGTTTCTTCAAATGAGCCCAAATTTGGTGAAGCACCCTATTTTCTCATGTCTTTCAACCCTGTTAAGTGCCATGTCAAGTGGAGTTCATTTACTTGACCAAACACTGATCAAACACCTTCTGCAGAATTGCTAAAACCTCCAACTTGATCACTTTGACTCTTCTCCATGGCCTGTACTTTTTACCACATGATCATTGAGTTACTAGCTACCACCAGTAACTTCCCCAGCACCCCAGCTCCATGATTGAGGGGTGAAAGCCCTGTTTACCTTGCTGGACAGCAGGTTTTCACCATTTCACCAGCACCCTCACTCTCTCTCAGCATCTCCAGGGCATCCAAGGCCTCAGGCCATTTCTTTACTCCTCCCTCAACGTGTTGGACACTGTTGGACACGCTGGTTTGGACCAAAACGGCGAGAGCGCGATGATGCCAGCAATACGCACGCTCTGGAGCGCGCAACAGTGCACCTCCGCACGGTGGCTCCGGCCAATCGCTGACCCCGACAGCGTCGGGCCTCCCCCTCGCGCCAGTCGAGGCCCCTCGACGTCCGCGACCTCCTCGGCGTTGTCCCCCCTCCTCCTGCGCCCTCCAGTGGCCGTCGTCGCACGCGCGCTGGCCGCCCGCGGCGGCCACTCCTCTGCCTCGCACGCGCGCACGCTCCTGACGCTCCCCCGCTTCTCTTTCTCCCTCAGCTGGACGTGGAGATCGTCCAGGAACTCCACGGACCCATTCCCTTGGCCTCCCGTGCGCTGTAGCCTCGAGCCGGAGCTCGCCGGCGCAATGGACCACGGGCCTCCGTCGAGCTCCTATAAATAGCCCCTCCCGAGCCTCTCCAACAGCATCAGCAGCTCCACCACACTCCACTGAGCCCCCCAGCATCATCCACTCCTCCCCAGGTCGTCCCAGTACTCGGGATCGACCGGAGCTCCGCCGCGTCGGGCCGCCGGTGATCCCGCAGTACGGGCCTTCCCCGCTCTTCTTCTTGCCCGATCTAGAACCACCAAGCCACACTGAACATTTTCCCCTTGTTTCCCCTCTCTGTGGCAGTCGGAAACGGCCAGAACCACGACCCTCCGACGAGCTTCCGCCGTCCCACCTCGCCGCCGGTGAACCAGACCTCCCCGCCGTGCCGCACCACCACCCCTGCATCCGCGACAGGACGCTGGTCACGTTCCTGCCCTCCGTTGCCGTCGCCATGGCCGGGAACCTCGCCGGTGAGCTCGCCGTCGCCGTGGCCGTGGGGTTAGAGATGACAGGCGGGCCCCGCCTGTCATCCCCTCACCTCTCTCCCCCTCCTCTGTGCCACTGACCCACGGACCCCGCCCGTGTCACACCCTGCATTTTGTAATATGTTATTTGTATCTTTGAAGCATGAAAATTTGGACCAGCAATTTTTTTTAGCATCATTTGGCTTTTATTTGGAATTGAGTTTTCTTCATGTGCTTTTTCTTGTGCTCATTAAAGTCAACTATGATCTCTTGTAGATTTCATCTCTATACCCAAAACTTCTGCCCAATGATCATGCCAAGTGTTATATAACAGTATAGTATTTTCTTACAAAATCAATTTGGCCAAAAAGTATTGTTATAAATTTAGTTTTCCAAAAACCCCTGAATTAAGATTTGCACTACAAGTACTTGATTTAGGGTGAGAAAATTATTTCAAAAGGTTTATTTGAGACCTAGTAGTTATAGGACTCCCAGAAACCACAAAGGTATAATTTTAAAAGTTATTTTCCTATTTTATTTAAAAGCTTTTTCTTAAGGCTAGAAATGGTCTTTAATAGGGGAAAATTATTTAACTGTTTCAAAAATATTTGCCAAAATTCAGAGAGACTCAGAGGACATATATTGTCCATATATAAGAGTTTCAACACTTGGTCATGTTCAAAATAATGGGCTAAACCCTCTAAAACCCTTTCTGGATATTTCAAGCTTCTGAAATATTTACAAAGGAAATTTTCTCCAAAAATTCCAGGGAAATTCTATCATGTCATATATGACATATTTGATGATCTTGCCAAGTCCCATGCCTTGGGAAGCAAGAAAACATCCTCAAACCTCTTCATAACCATTCTGTCCATATTTGAAGTTTGAGCAACTTTACATTGCCAAACTTGTCCAAATGCTCTCAAACTTGGTGCACATTCTATAATGACCTAATAAGGCATCTATACCAAATGGCACAAGATTTGGAATAGAGCAACTTGATCAGATCACCTCAAAACCCTTTCTGTTCAAATGCAAATTTTAACAACTTTACATTACCAACTTTTTATCTGGAGCTTCAAACTTTGTGGGCATGATCAATACCCCAAATGATGATGCTACACCAAGTGGTGCATCAATGGGAGATGATTAGCTTGACACAATCAAGATGCAACTGTTTCTGTTGATTTCTAGGGTTCACCAAAGTTACATTGGCTAGTTTCTTCAAATGAGCCCAAATTTGGTGAAGCACCCTATTTTCTCATGTCTTTCAACCCGTGCCATGTCAAGTGGAGTTCATTTACTTGACCAAACACTGATCAAACACCTTCTGCAGAATTGCTAAAACCTCCAACTTGATCACTTTGACTCTTCTCCATGGCCTGTACTTTTTACCACATGATCATTGAGTTACTAGCTACCACCAATAACTTCCCCAGCACCCCAGCTCCATGATTGAGGGGTGAAAGCCCTGTTTTACCTTGCTGGACAGCAGGTTTTCACCATTTCACCAGCACCCTCACTCTCTCTCAGCATCTCCAGGGCATCCAAGGCCTCAGGCCATTTCTTTACTCCTCCCTCAACGTGTTGGACACTGTTGGACACGCTGGTTTGGACCAAAACGGCGAGAGCGCGATGATGCCAGCAATACGCACGCTCTGGAGCGCACAACAGTGCACCTCCGCACGGTGGCTCCGGCCAATCGCTGACCCCGACACCCTCGGGCCTCCCCCTCGCGCCAGTCGAGGCCCCTCGACGTCCGCGACCTCCCCGGCGTTGTCCCCCCTCCTCCTGCGCCCTCCAGTGGCCGTCGTCGCACGCGCGCTGGCCGCCCGCGGCGGCCACTCCTCTGCCTCGCACGCGCGCACGCTCCTGACGCTCCCCCGCTTCTCTTTCTCCCTCAGCTGGACGTGGAGATCGTCCAAGAACTCCACGGACCCATTCCCTTGGCCTCCCGTGCGCTGTAGCCTCGAGCCGGAGCTCGCCGGCGCACTGGACCACGGGCCTCCGTTGAGCTCCTATAAATAGCCCCTCCCGAGCCTCTCCAACAGCATCAGCAGCTCCACCACACTCCACTGAGCCCCCCAGCATCATCCACTCCTCCCCAGGTCGTCCCAGTACTCGGGATCGACCGGAGCTCCGCCGGGTCGGGCCGCCGGTGATCCTGCAGTACGGGCCTTCCCCGCTCTTCTTCTTGCCCGATCTAGAACCACCAAGCCACACTGAACATTTTCCCCTTGTTTCCCCTCTCTGTGGCAGTCGGAAACGGCCAGAACCACGACCCTCCGACGAGCTTCCGCCGTCCCACCTCGCCGCTGCTGAACCAGACCTCCCCGCCGTGCCGCACCACCACCCCTGCATCCGCGACAGGACGCTGGTCACGTTCCTGCCCTCCGTTGCCGTCGCCATGGCCGGGAACCTCGCCGGTGAGCTCGCCGTCGCCGTGGCCGTGGGGTTAGAGATGACAAGCGGGCCCCGCCTGTCATCCCCTCACCTCTCTCCCCCTCCTCTGTGCCACTGACCCACGGACCCCGCCCGTGTCACACCCTGCATTTTGTAATATGTTATTTGTATCTTTGAAGCATGAAAATTTGGACCAGCAAAATTTTTTAGCATCATTTGGCTTTTATTTGGAATTGAGTTTTCTTCATGTGCTTTTTCTTGTGCTCATTAAAGTCAACTATGATCTCTTGTAGATTTCATCTCTATACCCAAAACTTCTGCCCAATGATCATGCCAAGTGTTATATAACAGTATAGTATTTTCTTACAAAATTAATTTGGCCAAAAAGTATTGTTATAAATTTAGTTTTCCAAAAACCCCTAAATTGAGATTTGCACTACAAGTACTTGATTTAGGGTGAGAAAATTATTTCAAAAGGTTCATTTGAGACCTAGTAGTTATAGGACTCCCAGAAACCACAAAGGTATAATTTTAAAATTATTTTCCTATTTTATTTAAAAGCTTTTTCTTAAGGCCAGAAATGGTCTTTAATACGGGAAAATTATTTAACCGTTTCAAAAATATTTGCCAAAATTCAGAGAGACTCAGAGGACATATATTCTCCATATATAAGAGTTTCAACACTTGGTCATGTTCAAAATAATGGGCTAAACCCTCTAAAACCCTTTCTGGATATTTCAAGCTTCTGAAATATTTACAAAGGAAAATTTCTCCAAAAATTCCAGGGAAATTCTATCATGTCATATATGACATATTTGATGATCTTGCCAAGTCCCATGCCTTGGGAAGCAAGAAAACCTCCTCAAACCCCTTCATAACGTTTCTGTCCATATTTGAAGTTTGAGCAACTTTACATTGCCAAACTTGTCCAAATGCTCTCAAACCTGGTGCACATGCTAGAATGACCTAATAAGGCATCTAGACCAAATGGCACAAGAATTTGAATAGAGCAACTTGATCAGATCACCTCAAAACCCTTTCTGTTCAAATGCAAATTTGAGCAACTTTACATTACCAACTTTTTATCTGGAGCTTGAAACTTTGTGGGCATGATCAATACCCCAAATGATGATGCTACACCAAGTGGTGCATCAAGGGGAGATGATTAGCTTGACTCAATCAAGATGAAACTGTTTCTGTGGATTTGTAGGGTTCACCAAAGTTACATTGGCTAGTTTCTCCAAATGAGCCCAAATTTGGTGAAGCACCCTATTTTCTCATGTCTTTCAACCCTGTCAATTGCCATGTCAAGTGGAATTCATTTACTTGATCAAACACAGATCAAACACCTTCTGCAGAATTGCTAAAACCTCCAATTTGACCACTTTCACTTTCCTCCATGGCCTCAACTTCTTACCACAGGCTCATTGAGTTACCAGCTACCTCCAGTAACTCCCCCAGCACCTCAGCTCCATGATTGAGGGGTGAAACATCTGTTTTACCTTGCTGTACAGTAGGTTTCCCCCATTTTACCAGCCCTCTCCCTCTCTCTCTGCATCCCCAGGGCATCCAAGGCCTCAGGGCATTTCTTTACTCCTCCCACAACGCGCTAGACACTGTTGGACATGCTGGTTTGGACCAAACCGGCGAGAGCACGGCGATGCCAGTCAAACGCATGCTCTGGAGCGCGCAAACAGTGCCCTCCGCACGCTGGCTCCGGCCAATCGGCCTCCCCCGACAACCTCGAGCCTCCCCCTCGTGCCAGTCGAGGCGCCTCGACGTCCGCGACCTCCCCGGCGCTGTCCCCCCTCCTCCTGCGCCCTACAGTGAACGTTGTCGCACGCGCACCGGCCGCCAGCTTCGGCCATTCTTCTGCTTCACACGCGCGCGCGCCCCTGACGCTCCCCCGCTCCTCCTCTCACCTCAGCTGGACGTAGAGCTCGTCCAGGAACTCCCCAGACTCATCCCCGTCGCCTCCCGTGCGCTGTAGCGTCGAGCCGGAGCTCGCCGGCGCACTGGACCTCGGGTCTCCGTCGAGCCCCTATAAATAGGCCCTCCCGAGCCCCTCCAGCACCATCCACAGCCTCACACCTCTCCTCTGAGACCCCCAGCACCCTCAGTTCGACCCCAGGACGCCCCAGTGCTCAGGATCGACCGGAGCCCCGCCGCGTCGGGCCGCCAGCGATCTCGAGGTACGGGCCTCCCCTGCCTCTCCTTCCACTCGTTTCGGAACCGCCGCACTCCACTGATCCTTTCCCCTCTATTTCCCCCTCCGTTTGCAGTCAGAAACGGCCGCAACAACTACCCTCCGACGAGCCTCCGCCGTCCCACCTCGCCGCCGGTGAACCAGGACTCCACGCCGTGCCGCACCACCACCACAGCAACCGCAACACGACGCTGAGCTCAACCCTGCCCTCCGTTGCCGTCGCCGTGGCCGGAATCCTCGCCGGTGAGCTCGCCGCCGCCGTGGTCGTGGGGTTAGAGATGACAGGCGGGCCCCGCCTGTCATCCCCCCACCTCTCTCCCCCTCCTCTGTGCCGCTGACCCACGGGCCCCGCCCGTCAGGTTTGAAAACCTGACGTGCGCGCGCGCTGGCTCCGTGCGGCTGCGCCAGTCCATCTGGGCCGTGCACTGTGGCCTCCTCTGGCCCAGTGCATAGGACCCTTTTTCATTTTTCTTTTCTGTTGATGTTTTAAACATTTATACAGAAAAGAATATTGAACCAAATTAAATAATTCCAACTCCTAAAATCTTGCAATATTCCAACCTATTTAATGGTACTACTTTCATTCAAATCCATGAAACTTTTCTATACTGTTCAAATTTAAATTCAAATTTGAGCAGTATAACTCCTGTTCTAAAATCAATCTATTCCATTCTGTAACTCCAAAACTCCAACTAAGATTTTTCCCCATCTTAGAAATCCCTCTAGTATTTTACAAAAATGAGTTGACATTTTTCTGAGCACTTTGATTTTTCTGTTTTATTTGTATTCTTATTTTCCCGTGGTTATTATGCGATGTATAGATCCCGTATTTGACGAAGTTGCTGTGGAAGAAGAATGAGAAGGATTTGAAGACTTTGAAGACCAAGCCAATCCAGGCAAGCAGCCCTTTGACCATGATATACCTGTTCTTCGGAACCCGTTTGTTTCCAATGCATGATGATTAGGGTTGCGATGGTAACCTAGATGAACCACCACATGATGCATGCTTTATTGTTGATCTTGCTATATAGATGACATGCAATAGGTGGTCATGATGCTTATATGATGCATGACATGATCTTGATCTTGCTATGTGCTAGATGACATGCATATGGTTAGTAGTTATGATTAGTGATGCATGAGTGACATGAACCTTCATGGTTGAAGTCTTTGTATAAAACCCCGTCGGGTGCCATTTATGCCCGAGGGAGATGATGATGATGAGTTTGGTGACCACTTGATGACGAAGTGGTGTGCCAAGGCAAGTGTGTGTGTTTTTCAAACGGATTGGTTGAAGTTGCGACCGTTATTCCAACCATACATGTGCAACCACACTACCCCTTATGGGACGGGGCTTTATTGATTACTTAGGTTGATACTAGAATGGTGCCCGCATTACTAGTGACGGGAAGACTTGAGGTCTTTCCCGGGACGGGGTCGTGCTTGGATTGACGACCATGACTGTTTTCACAGGGCACCGGACACACCGTTGGTCCCTTCGGGTACGGGTGAACATTGAAATTAGGGCAAGTCCCGTGATCTATTGTTTGTACCCGAGGGCCGTGTGCCAACGAGTGGACTCTATGTTAGTGTCGTCTAAGGAAAGATAATGACCGGGTGCTTACCCCGGGTACTTGAGGTACTGCGGGTCGTGGATGACACGGAAGTTCCCCGGATCTTGTGGGTAAAGTGTACAACCTCTGCAGAGTGTCAAACTATTCGAATAGCCGTGTCCACGGTCATGGACAGTTGGGTAACCGCTCTTGGGCTACGTCCAATGTTTGTGAAACCATGCGTGTGTATGTGGGTCAAGGTGGTGACTTGACTCGATGAAATGAATCATATTCATGTTGATGTCGGTAACATGTCTTTGAGGTTACGCGAGGCTATTGATGCATAAACTTGATGGTAGAACATTTGTTCTAGCCTTGCTAGATTGATCATTGTTATTCAATTGCACTGTTACTTGAACCACACTATGGGTTGCTTGCGAGTACATTCAAAGTACTCATTGGCTTGCCACTGGTTATTTAATTGGCCAGGCATGGAAGAACAGGAATATGAGGAAGAGTTCCTTGGAGACGAACATGCGAACTAGGACGCTATCCCAGTCAGAATGCCTGTAGGGTTAAGGCAGATGGCGTGGGTTCTACCCGTTTATCGAAGACTTCCGCTATTGGGGTTGTTTCCTATTCAGCCCGTGAGGCTCTATCTATGTAAGACTTGGCCATAATGGCCTTAATTTGTGTAAGACTATTTGTATGGATGTAAGACTCTTGTTATTTCAGCTTCTGTGTGTTCAGTGAGCATTGATCTCTGGGATCACTGTACACGTGCATTCGGTGATCTCGACTTCTAAGTCGGGGTCCCCACAGAGCTGGTATTAGAGATATCCTGACTGTAGGAAGCCTTAGTTAGCATGGGCGTTAGTCAGTTGAGACCCCCTTTTCAAAAACCTTTTGAACCTCTCATCTTTTCTAACCTGAGATTTCATCAGCTTATTAACCCCTCCTATTCCACCTTTGTAGATGGCCGCTGTTCCCGAAGAGCACCTGACCACTGGGTTTCCCCTACTTCTCGAGGATAGCCTCCAGGAGTGTCAGTTCCACCGAGCACCCATCCTCACCTACCTTGAGCATTGGGTGAGTGATACTGAGGTGGAGTACCATGTGGAAGTGATCGTGAAGGCAAACGATCCTCCCACAAGTTGGTTCTTCGAGGTACCCAAGATGGCGACACTACCACTTGCTGTCGATGCTGCTGCACTCAAGGCACTAACCCGTCTCCGCGAGCTTCTTCCGGAGATGGCAGCCAAGATGGCAACTCGCTTCTTACCTTACCGGAAGGAAGGTGACGAAGAAAGCAGCGCCCTAGCCCCTCCGCTGAAGGAAGGACTCTCGCTTCGGTTCCAGACCTACTTCAGTCTATGTGCCGATAGCCTGGCACAAGACTTGGCCTCGGAATCAATGAAGCTTCGAGAAGAACTTTACAAGACCAAGGCACTTCTTCATCGAGCTCAAGAGAAGGCAAACAGGATCAAGAAGGAAGGAACACCTTCTGGACAATCCGCTATCGCATATCGAGGCGGAAGGCCCTCCGACAATGTATCTTCCAAGGGTGAAGAACCACCTCGGCGACGCCGAATGACAGCAAGGGAATACCGCAAGCTTTTCCCTGCACCACCGTCGAAGCACCGTCGTATCCAACTCCTCCACTCCCCCACTCCCTCAAGTGACAAGGGAGCCCAGACAGATGAAGACAAGGAGGAAGACCCAGAAGAGCCGGAATACGCGACCGAGCATTCCGCCGCTTAGGCATTATTCGCTACTCGGATATGCCAGTTGTAACCCCTACGGTAGGATAGGTCGTGTAACCCCTATGCGCAGTCGAGTCCTTGTATGGTTCATATGAAACCATCTAGTGATTGCTTTTGTTGTGTCTGGGTGTATGTCGTATTCGTCCTTCGGGAATATGTAAACGACTGCATCACCCATTTGGATTTTAATGGATGTGTTTTGGCCTCTCGGCCCTTGCATGATTTGATTTAGTGTCACACCCACCCCCTTACTAGGCACCCATCTTTCTTGCTTTCCCTCTTCCGAGTCATGAGACCTTTTACTGCTCCAACAGGATGCCTGTTGTAACTCGTACTGGTACCTCTTCCCAACAGCCCGAAGCCGGAGCATCCTCTCAGCCAGAGGCAGGCCACGACCAAACCAGCGACCAAGCTCCACCACCACCTCCTCCAAGCATGGACATGGCTCAGCTTCTCCAAGCTTTCCGAGAGGAACGGCAAGCCAACACTGCAGCTCTTCAGCTGATTGCTCAAGCTGTCGCCAACAACCGCCAGCCGGCGGGGAATGGCAATGGACGTTCCACGTTGGCAGAGTTCAAGAAGCATGCACCGCCAACCTTCATCAAGACTGCTGAACCCCTGGATGCAGATGACTGGGTCCGTTCCATTGAGGAAATCCTGGAACTAGTCGGATGCACCGAAGATCGTGAGAAGGTGGCTTATGCAGCCCACTGCCTCGGGGGAACTGCTAGAGCTTGGTGGGATGGATTCAAGGTCATGCATGCTGAGCAAGACATCACTTGGGTCAACTTCAAGGCAGAATTCCGCAAGGCCCACATTCCTTCCGGAATCATGGCTATCAAAAAGCGCGAGTTCCGAGCCCTGAAGCAAGGAAGTGGCACTGTCAAGGAGTACATGCAGAAGTTCAGCATTCTGTCAAGGTATGCCCCTGAAGATGTCAGCACTGATGCTGCCAAAAGAGAGCGCTTCATGGAAGGCCTCAATTAGACTCTGCAATACTCGCTTGTCGTGTGCGACTGCCCGTCTTTCCCTGACCTGGTGAACAAGGCACTTATGCTTGAAGACAAGCGGCGTGCTTTGGAAGACACTCGCAAGCGCAAGTTTGTCAGTAAGGGAAGTTCCAGCAACCAGAAGCCTCGTCCGTGGCAGTCAGCCCCGGCCAAGCCCACCTATCAGCAGCCAAGAGCTCCTGCACCTCGTGCCAATCCTCAGCCTCAGCAGTATGCCAACCCCAGGCCAGCTTTCAACCCCAATACCAGTGGTGGCAACAAGACCAACACTCCAAACCAAGTCACTTGCTTTGGATGTGGTCAGCCCGGACACATCTCCAGGGTGTGCCCCAACAAGAAGCCTGATGCCCCGCGCCCCAATGCGCAGAACCAGGGACAAGGCCGTGGTATGCCACCAAGGAACCCAGCTCCTCGCAATCCACCGAACTATGGGAAGGGGCGTGTGAATCACGTCACTGCTGAAGAAGCCCAGGAAGACCCGGACGTCGTGCTGGGTACGTTCCTTGTCAACTCAGCACCTGCAACTGTCTTGTTTGATTCTGGAGCAACGCATTCATTTGCCACTCAAAGATTTGCATTTAAAAGTGGCATGACCCCTACACCCCTGAATAACCCTATGGTGGTACAAACCCCCGGAGCCGAGATGAGAGCCAAGGTAGGCTGTAAAGGAGTCGGTATTACCATTAACGGCGTAGACTTCCTAGCAGACCTTATCATCCTGAGATCGCAAGGCTTGGATGTAATCTTAGGGATGGATTGGCTCAGTAAGCACCAAGGCTTGTTAGACTGTGCCAATCGGACAGTCACTGTGACCAATGACCAAGGAGTCGAAGTCAAGTTTGCCCCCAACTCCTCTTCCGCTCAAGCCGCTAAAGTCAACTGCCTGTCTGAAGTTGGGCTAGATCAAGTACCGATGGTATGTGAGTATCCTGATGTCTTTCCGGATGAACTACCGGGAATGCCCCCTGACCGTGACATTGAGTTCATAATCGAGGTCGTGCCCGGAGCAGGACCTATCTATAAGAAGCCTTATAGAATGGGGACGGAAAAATTAGCCGAGTTGAAGAAGCAGCTAGAAGAGCAGCTAAGGAAGGGATTTATTCGCCCGAGTGCCTCCCCTTGGGGATCTCCTGTTCTGTTTGTGGCAAAGAGGGATGGTACCATCCGCTTATGCATTGACTATCGTTCCCTCAATGAAGTTACAATCAAGAACAAGTACCCACTTCCCAAGATCGAAGATCTGTTTGATCAGCTCAGCGGAGCCAAGGTATTCTCCAAGATCGACCTCAGATCTGGGTATTACCAGCTGAAGATCAGACCCCAAGATAATCCGAAGACGGCATTCGTAACCAGATATGGCCTGTACGAGTGCACGGTCATGTCTTTTGGGTTAACCAATGCCCCAGCTTACTTCATGTATCTCATGAATAAAGTCTTCATGGAATATTTGGACAAGTTTGTGGTTGTCTTCATTGACGACATTCTTGTGTTCTCGAAGTCAGAGGAAGAGCATGAGCAACATCTGAGGATGGTCCTAGACAAGCTTCGTGAGCACCAATTGTATGCCAAATTCAGCAAGTGTGAGTTCTGGCTGCATAAAGTTGGATTCTTAGGTCATGTCTTGATCGAGGAAGGATTATCTGTTGATCCTGCAAAAATCGATGCTGTGACCCAATGGCAATCTCCAACGACCGTCAAGGAAGTCAGAAGCTTCCTCGGATTAGCGGGCTATTACCGCAAGTTCGTGGAAGGATTCTCTAGCATTGCACGACCAATGACTCAGCTCCTCAAAAAGGACAAGAAGTTCGAGTGGACGCCAAAATGCGAAGAGAGCTTCCAAGAGCTCAAGAAGAGATTGACCACCGCCCCAGTTCTGGCAACACCTGATATTCACAAGGAGTTCGTGATATATCGTGATGCCTCTCGAACCAGATTGGGAAGCGTTCTGATGCAAGAAGGCCGCGTCATAGCATACCTCTCCAGGCAGCTACGACCCCATGAGGAGAACTACGCTACTCACGATCTTGAGCTAGCGGCTGTAGTTCATGCCTTGAAGACATGGCGGCATTACCTCCTAGGGAAACGGTGTGAGATTTACACAGACCACAAAAGTCTGAAGTATATTTTCACCCAAAAGGAATTGAACATGAGGCAGCGGAGATGGTTGGAACTCATCAAAGATTATGACCTCAGTGTTCAGTATCACCCTGGGAAGGCTAACGTGGTGGCCGATGCCTTAAGCAGGAAGGCTTGCACTTTGAATGCCATTATTCAGGAAAGGCAGCCTGCCTTGTTTAAGGAGATCGAGCAATTCAGTTTGGAATTGGTCACCCCTGGATTTCTGGATCATTTGGAAGTCGAACCGACCCTGATGGACGACGTCAAGAAGGCTCAAGATGGACACGCAAGCATCGAAGGTATCAAGAAGAAGATGAAGTTGGGCAAGGCCCCAGGATTCTCCGAAGACGAGCACGGGATTGTTTGGTACAAAGGTCGCCTCTGCGTACCAAACAACACCGAGCTGAAGACGCTGATTCTGCAAGAAGCCCACGACACTCCGTATTCCATCCACCCCGGAGGAACCAAGATGTACCAAGACTTGAAGGCACGATTCTGGTGGCACGGTATGAAGAGAGAGATTGCAACCTATGTTGCGAAGTGTGATGTGTGCCAAAGGGTCAAGGCTGAGTATCAGCGACCTGCTGGATTGCTTCAACCACTCAAGGTTCCTGAGTGGAAGTGGGATAAATTCGGAATGGACTTCATCACTGGATTACCAAGGTCGAATAGAGGACATGACTCTATCTGGGTCATAGTCGATCATTTGACCAAGGTGGCTCATTTCATTCCTGTCAAGACTACCTACTCAGGCAACCAGCTGGCAACTCTCTATATCCACCGAATCGTAAGTCTTCACGGTGTTCCCAAGGAGATTGTGTCAGATCGAGGCACCCAGTTCACTTCTAGGTTCTGGAAGAGATTCCAAGAAGCCTTGGGAACCAAATTGTCTTTCATCACAGCTTTCCACCCACAGTCCGGAGGTCAAACTGAGCGAGTCAATCAGATTCTCGAAGACATGCTCCGAGCCTGTGTCCTGGCGTATGGAGCCAAGTGGGAAGACTGTCTCCCTTTTGCCGAGTTCTCCTATAACAACAGTTACCAGTCAAGCCTTCAGATGGCACCATTTGAGGTGTTGTACGGACGCAGATGCCGCACACCCCTCAATTGGTCAGAGACTGGAGAAGGACTAGTCTTTGGACCAGATATTCTCCGCGCAGCAGAAGAGCAAGTCCAACTAGTCAGAGAGCGATTAAAGGAAGCCAAGTCAAGGCAGAAGAGCTATGCTGATACTCGACGCCGAGACATGAGTTTCCGTGTCGGAGATCATGTGTACCTGCGGGTAACTCCTCTGAAAGGAACCAAGCGTTTCCACGTCAAGGGGAAGCTCGCGCCAAGGTTCATTGGCCCTTTCAAGATCACCGACCGACGAGGAGAAGTGGCTTATCAGTTGGAACTACCACCTGAGCTATCCGATGTGCACAATGTATTCCATGTGTCACAACTCCGGAAATGTCTCCTGGTTCCAGACAAGCCCAATCTCTACAAGGATGTGGATCACCAAGCCATTGATCTGCAGCCTGATTTGACCTACCGCGAGAAGCCCATTCGTATTCTGGACGAAGCAGAACGACGTACGCGGAGCCGTACCATCAAGTACTTCAAGGTCCAGTGGAGCAACCACACCGAAGCAGAAGCAACCTGGGAACGAGAAGACAATCTTAGATCCGAGTTTCCCGATCTCTTTTAAGCCCTAGTTTAGGAATCTCGGGGACGAGATTCTTGTAAGGGGGGTAGGTCTGTCACACCCTGCATTTTGTAATATGTTATTTGTATCTTTGAAGCCTGAAAATTTGGACCAGCAAAATTTTTTAGCATCATTTGGCTTTTATTTGGAATTGAGTTTTCTTCATGTGCTTTTTCTTGTGCTCATTAAAGTCAACTATGATCTCTTGTAGATTTCATCTCTATACCCAAAACTTCCGCCCAATGATCATGCCAAGTGTTATATAACAGTATAGTATTTTCTTACAAAATTAATTTGGCCAAAAAGTATTGTTATAAATTTAGTTTTCCAAAAACCCCTGAATTGAGATTTGCACTACAAGTACTTGATTTAGGGTGAGAAAATTATTTCAAAAGGTTTATTTGAGACCTGGTAGTTATAGGACTCCCAGAAACCACAAAGGTATAATTTTAAAAGTTATTTTCCTATTTTATTTAAAAGCTTTTTCTTAAGGCCAGAAATGGTCTTTAATAGGGGAAAATTATTTAATTGTTTCAAAAATATTTGCCAAAATTCAGAGAGACTCATAGGACATATATTGTCCATATATAAGAGTTTCAACACTTGGTCATGTTCAAAATAATGGGCTAAACCCTCTAAAACCCTTTCTGGATATTTCAAGCTTTTGAAATATTTACAAAGGAAACTTTCTCCAAAAATTCCAGGGAAATTCTATCATGTCATATATGACATATTTGATGATCTTGCCAAGTCCCATGCCTTGGGAAGCAAGAAAACCTCCTCAAACCCCTTCATAACCTTTCTGTCCATATTTGAAGTTTGAGCAACTTTACATTGCCAAACTTGTCCAAATGCTCTCAAACTTGGTGCACATGCTAGAATGACCTAATAAGGCATCTAGACCAAATGGCACAAGAATTTGAATAGAGCAACTTGATAAGATCACCTCAAAACCCTTTCTGTTCAAATGCAAATTTGAGCAACTTTACATTACCAACTTTTTATCTGGAGCTTCAAACTTTGTGGGCATGATCAATACACCAAATGATGATGCTACACCAAGTGGTGCATCAAGGGGAGATGATTAGATTGACTCAATCAAGATGAAACTATTTCTGTGGATTTCTAGGGTTCACCAAAGTTACATTGGCTAGTTTCTCCAAATGAGCCCAAATTTGGTGAAGCACCCTATTTTCTCATGTCTTTTAACCCTGTCAAGTGCCATGTCAAGTGGAATTCATTTACTTGATCAAACACAGATCAAACACCTTCTGCAGAATTTCTAAAACCTCCAATTTGACCACTTTCACTTTCCTCCATGGCCTCAACTTCTTACCACACGCTCATTGAGTTACCAGCTACCTCCAGTAACTCCCCCAGCACCTCAGCTCCATGATTGAGGGGTGAAACATCTGTTTTACCTTGCTGTACAGTAGGTTTCCCCCATTTTACCAGCCCTCTCCCTCTCTCTCTGCATCCCCAGGGCATCCAAGGCCTCAGGGCATTTCTTTACTCCTCCCACAACGCGCTAGACACTGTTGGACACGCTGGTTTGGATCAAACTGGCGAGAGCACGGCGATGCCAGTCAAACGCATGCTCTGGAGCGCGCAAACAGTGCCCTCCGCACGCTGGCTCTGGCCAATCGGCCTCCCCCGACAACCTCGAGCCTCCCCCTCGCGCCAGTCGAGGCGCCTCGACGTCCGCAACCTCCCCGGCGCTGTCCCCCCTCCTCCTGCGCCCTCCAGTGAACGTCGTCGCCCGCGCACCGGCCGCCCGCTTCGGGCATTCTTCTGCTTCACACGCGCGCGCGCCCCTGACGCTCCCCCGCTTCTCCTCTCACCTCAGCTGGACATAGAGCTCGTCCAGGAACTCCCCAGACTCATCCCCGTCTCCTCCCGTGCGCTGTAGCGTCGAGCCGGAGCTCGCAGGCGCACTGGACCACGGGTCTCCGTCGAGCCCCTATAAATAGGCCCTCCCGAGCCCCTCCAGCACCATCCACAGCCTCACACCTCTCCTCTGAGACCCCCAGCACCCTCAGTTTGACCCCAGGACGCCGCAGTGCTCGGGATCGACCGGAGCCCCGCCGCGTCGAGCCGCCGGCGATCTCGAGGTACGGGCCTCCCCTGCCTCTCCTTCCACACGTTTCGGAACCGCCACACTCCACAGATCCTTTCCCCTCTATTTCCCCCTCCGTTTGCAGTCGGAAACGGCCGCAGCAACTACCCTCCGACGAGCCTCCGCCGTCCCACCTCGCCGCCGGTGAACCAGGACTCCCCGCCGTGCCGCACCACCACCACAGCAACCGCAACACGACACTGAGCTCAACCCTGCCCTCCGTTGCCGTCGCCGTGGCCGGAATCCTCGCCGGTGAGCTCGCCGCCGCCGTGGTCGTGGGGTTAGAGATGATAGGCGGGCCCCGCCTGTCATCCCCCCACCTCTCTCCCCCTCCTCTGTGCCGCTGACCCACGGGCCCCGCCCGTCAGGTTTGAAAACCTGACGTGCGCGCGCTGGCTCCATGCGGCTGGGCCAGTCCATCTGGGCCGTGCACTGTGGCCTCCTCTGGCCCAGTGCACAGGACCCTTTTTCATTTTCCTTTTCTATTGATGTTTTAAACATTTATACAGAAAAGAATATTGAACCAAATTAAATAATTCCAACTCCTAAAATCTTGCAATATTCCAACCTATTTAATGGTACTACTTTCATTCAAATCCATGAAACTTTTCTGTACTGTTCAAATTTAAATTCAAATTTGAGCAGTATAACTCCTGTTCTAAAATCAATCTATTCTATTCTGTAACTCCAAAACTCCAACTAAGATTTTTCCCCATCTTAGAAATCCCTCTAGTATTTTACAAAAATGAGTTGACATTTTTCTGAGCACTTTGATTTTTCTGTTTTATTTGTATTCTTATTTTCCCGTGGTTATTATGCGACGTATAGATCCCGTATTTGACGAAGTTGCTGTGCAAGAAGAAGGAGAAGGATTTGAAGACTTTGAAGACCAAGCCAATCCAGGCAAGCAGCCCTTTGACCATGATACACCTGTTCTTCGGAACCCGTTTGTTTCCGATGCATTATGATTAGGGTTGCGATGGTAACCTAGATGAACCACCACATGATGCATGCTTTATTCTTGATCTTGCTATATAGATGACATGCAATAGGTGGTCATGATGCTTATATGATGCATGACATGATCTTGATCTTGCTATGTGCTAGATGACATGCATATGGTTAGTAGTTATGATTAGTGATGCATGAGTGACATGAACCTTCATGGTTGAAGTCTTTGCATAAAACCCCGTCGGGTGCCATTTATGCCCGAGGGAGATGATGATGATGAGTTTGGTGACCACTTGATGACGAAGTGGTGTGCCAAGGCAAGTGTGTGTGTTTTTCAAACGGATTGGTTGAAGTTGCGACCGTTATTCCAACCATACATGTGCAACCACACTACCCCTTTTGGGACGGGGCTTTATTGATTACTTAGGTTGATACTAGCATGGTGCCCGCATTACTAGTGACGGGAAGACTTGAGGTCTTTCCCGGGACGGGGTCGTGCTTGGATAGACGACCATGACTGTTTTCACAGGGCACCGGACACACCGTTGGTCCCTTCGGGTACGAGTGAACATTGAAATTAGGGCAAGTCCCGTGATCTATTGTTTGTACCCGAGGGCCGTGTGCCAACGAGTGGACTCTATGTTAGTGTCGTCTAAGGAAAGATAATGACCGGGTGCTTACCCCGGGTACTTGAGGTACTGCGGGTCATGGATGACACGGAAGTTCCCCGGATCTTGTGGGTAAAGTGTACAACCTCTGCAGAGTGTCAAACTATTCGAATAGCCGTGTCCACGGTCATGGACAATTGGGTAACCGCTCTTGGGCTACGTCCAATGTTTGTGAAACAATGCATGTGTATGTTGGTCAAGGTGGTGACTTGACTCGATGAAATGAATCATATTCATGTTGATGTCGGTAACCTGTCTTCGAGGTTACGCGAGGCTATTGATGCATAAACTTGATGGTAGAACATTTGTTCTAGCCTTGCTAGATTGATCATTGTTATTCAATTGCACTGTTACTTGAACCACACTATGGGTTGCTTGCGAGTACATTCAAAGTACTCATTGGCTTGCCACTGGTTATTTAATTGGCCAGGCATGGAAGAACAGGAATATGAGGAAGAGTTCCTTGGAGACGAACATGCGAACTAGGACGCTATCCCAGTCAGAATGCCTGTAGGGTTAAGGCAGATGGCGTGGGTTCTACCCGTTTATCGAAGACTTCCGCTATTTGGGTTGTTTCCTATTCAGCCCGTGAGGCTCTATCTATGTAAGACTTGGCCATAATGGCCTTAATTCGTGTAAGACTATTTGTATGGATGTAAGACTCTTGTTATTTCAGCTTCTGTGTGTTCAGTGAGCATTGATCTCTGGGATCACTGTACACGTGCATTCGGTGATCTCGACTTCTAAGTCGGGGTCCCCACAGCCCGTCAGGTTTAAAAACCTGACGTGCGCGCGCAGGCTCCCGTGCGGTTGGGCTGGACCGCCTGGGCCGTGCACTGTGGCCTCCTCTGGCCCAGTGCACAGGACCCTTTCTCTTTTTCTTTTTCTGTAATTGTTTTAAACATTTCTACAGAAAAGAAAAATGGTCCAAATGAAATAATTCCAACCCCTAAAATCTTGTAATATTCCAACCTATTTAATGGTACTACTTTCACTCAAATCCATGAAACTTTTCTGTACTGTTTAAATTTAAATTCAAATTTGAGCAGTAATACTCCTGTTCAAAAATCAATAGATTCTATTCTGTTACTCCAAAACTCCAACTAAGATTTTTCCCCATCCTAGAAATTCCTCTAGTATTTTACAAAAATGAGTTGACATTTTTCTGTGCACTTTGATTTTTCTGTTTTCTTTGTATTCTTATTTTCCCGTGGTTATTATGCGACGTATAGATCCCGTATTTGACGAAGTTGCTGTGGAAGAAGACGGAGAAGGACTTGAAGACTTTGAAGACCAAGCCAATCTAGGCAAGCAGCCCTTTGACCATGATACACTTGTTCCTCGGAACCCGTTTGTTTCCGATGCATGATATTGGGGTTATGATGGTAACCTAGTTGATTCCACCACATGATGCATGCTTGATCTTGATCTTGCTAAGTGCTAGATGACATGCAAATAGATGGTCATGATGCTTATATGATGCATGTGTGATATGAACCCTCGTAGTTGAAATCTTTGCATGAACCCATCGGGTGCCCCTAATGCCCGAGGTTGATGATGTGTTAGGTCTTCACCTGAGAAAGAAGTGATGTGCCGGTAAATCATATGCATGGTGGAATGATGGATTAGATTTATGTGTGACTACCGTCCCAACCAAACATGTGCAACCACACTACCCCTTATGGGACGGGGCTTTATTGATTACTTAGGTCAATACTAGCATGGTGCCCGCATTACTAGTGATGGGAAGACTTGAGGTCTTTCCCGGGACGGGGTCGTGCTTGGATAGACGGCCATGACTATTTTTACAGGGCACCGGACACACCGTTGGTCCCTCCGGGTACGCGTGACATTGAAATTAAGGCAAGTCCCGTGATCTATTGTTTGTACCCGAGGGCCGTGTACCAACGAGTGGACTCTATGTTAGTGTCGTCTAAGAAAAGGTAATGACCGGGTGCTTACCCCGGGTACTTGACGTACCGCGGGTCGTGGATGACATGGAAGTTCCCCGGATCTTGTGGGTAAAGTGCGCAACCTCTGCAGAGTGTAAAACTATTCGAATAGCCGTGTCCACGGTTACGGACAGTTGGGTGGTGCTACTTAAACTCTGTCCAGAATTTTACTTCCTCGGTGATTATATGTGTGTGATGAGTCAGGATGGTGACTTGACTCGATGAGATGAATCATATTCATGTTGATATCGGTAACCTGTCTTCGAGGTTGCGCGAGTTTAGTGATGCATTAACTTGATGGTAGAATAATTGTTCTAGCCTTGCTAGATTGATCATTGTTATTCAAATGCACTGTTACTTTGAACCACATCATGGGTTGCTTGCGAGTACATTCAAAGTACTCATTGGCTTGCCACTGGTTATTTAATTGGCCAGGCATGGAAGAACAGGATTATGAGGAAGAATTCTTTGGAGACGAACATGCGAACTAGGACGCTATCCTAGTCAGAATGCCTGTAGGGTTAAGGCAGATGGCATGGGTTCTACCCGTTTATCGAAGACTTCCGCTATTTGAGTTATTTGCTATCAGCCCGTGAGGCTCTATCTATGTAAGACTTGGCCATAATGGCCATAATTCGTGTAAGACTAATTGTATGGATGTAAGACTCTTGTTATTTCAGCTTCTGTGTGTTCAGTGAGCATTGATCTCTGGGATCACTGTACACGTGCATTCGGTGATCTCGACTTCTAAGTCGGGGTCCCCACAGAGCTGGTATCAGAGCCATCCTGACTGTAGGAAGCCTTAGTTAGCATGGGCGTTAGTTAGTTGAGACCCCCTTTTCAAAAACCTTCTGAACCTCTCTTCTTTTCTAAACCTGACATTTCATCAACTTATTAACCCCTCCTATTCCACCTTTGTAGATGGCCGCTGTACCCGGAGAGCACCTGACCACCGGGTTTCCCTTACTTCTCGAGGATAGCCTCCAGGAGTGTCAGTTCCACCGAGCACCTATCCTCACCTACCTTGAGCATTGGGTGAGCGATACTGAGGTGGAGTACCATGTGGAAGTGATCGTGAAGGCAAACGATCCTCCCACAAGTTGGTTCTTCGAGGGACCCCAGATGGCAACACTACCACTCGCTGTCGAGGCTGCTGCACTCAAGGCATTAACCCGTCTCCGCGAGCTTCTTTCGGAGATGGCAGACAAGATGGCAACTCGCTTCTTACCTTACCGGAAGGAAGGTGACGAAGAAAGCAGCGCACTAGCCCCTCCACTGAAGGAAGGACTCTCGCTTCGGTTCCAGACCTACTTCAGTCTATGTGCCGACAGCCTGGCACAAGACTTGGCCTCAGAATCAATGAAGCTTCGAGAAGAACTTCACAAGACCAAGGCACTTCTTCGTCGAGCTCAAGAGAAGGCAAACAGGATCAAGAAGGAAGGCGCACCTTCTGGACAATCCGCTATAGCATATCGAGGCGGAAGGCCCTCCGAGGATGTATCTTCCAAGGGTGAAGAACCACCTCGGCGACGCCGGATGACAGCAAGGGAATATCGCAAGCTTTTCCCTGCACCACCGACGAAGCACCGTCGTATCCAACTCCTCCACTCCCCCACACCCTCTAGTGGCAAGGGAGCCCAGACAGATGAAGACAAGGAGGAAGACCCAGAAGAGCCGGAATACGCGACCGAGCATTCCGCCGCTTAGGCATTATTCGCTACTCGGATATGCCAGTTGTAACCTCTACGGTAGGATAGGTCGTGTAACCCCTATGCGTAGTCGAGTCCTTGTATGGTTCATATGAAACCATCTAGTGTTTGCTTTTGTTGTGTCTGGATGTAAGTCGTAATCTTCCTTCGGGAATATGTAAACGACTACATCACCCATTTGGATTTTAATGAATGTGTTTTGGCCTCTCGGCCCTTGCATGATTTGATTTAGTGTCACACCCACCCCCTTACTAGGCACCCATCTATCTTGCTTTCCCTCTTCCGAGTCATGAGACCTTTTACCGCTCCAACAGGATGCCTGTTGTAACTCGTACTGGTACCTCTACCCAGCAGCCCGAAGCCGGAGCATCCTCTCAGCCAGAGGCAGGCCACGACCAAACCAACGACCAAGCTCCACCACCACCTCCTCCAAGCATGGACATGGCTCAGCTTCTCCAAGCTTTCCGAGAGGAACGCCAAGCCAACACTGCAGCTCTCCAGCTGATTGCTCAAGCTATCACCAACAACCGCCAGCCGGCGGGGAATGGCAATGGACGTTCCACGTTGGCAGAGTTCAAGAAGCATGCACCGCCAACTTTCATCGAGACTGCTGAACCCCTGGATGCAGATGACTGGGTCCGTTCCATTGAGGAAATCCTGGAACTAGTCGGATGCACCGAAGATCGCGAGAAGGTGGCTTATGCAGCCCACTGCCTCGGGGGAACTGCTAGAGCTTGGTGGGATGGATTCAAGGTCATGCATGCTGAACAAGACATCACTTGGGTTAACTTCAAGGCAGAATTCTGCAAGGCCCACATTCCTACCGGAATCATGGCTATCAAAAAGCGTGAGTTCCGAGCCCTGAAGCAAGGAAGTGGCACTGTCAAGGAGTACATGCAGAAGTTCAGTGTTCTGTCAAGGTATGCCCCTGAGGATGTCAGCACTGATGCTGCCAAAAGGGAGCGCTTCATGGAAGGCCTTAATCAGACCCTGCAATACTCGCTTGTCGTGTGCGACTACCCGTCTTTCCCTAACCTGGTGAACAAGGCACTTATGCTTGAAGACAAGCGGCGTGCTTTGGAAGACAATCGCAAGCGCAAGTTGGTCAGTAAGGGAAGTTCCAGCAACCAGAAGCCTCGTCCGTGGCAGTCAGCCCCGGCCAAACCAACCTATCAGCAGCCAAGAGCTCCTGCACCTCGTGCCAATCCTCAGCCTCAGCAGTATGCCAACCCCAGACCAGCTTTCAACCGCAATACCAGTGGTGGCAACAAGATCAATCCAAACCAATTCACTTGCTTTGGATGTGGTCAGCCCGGACACATCTCAAGGGTGTGCCCTAACAAGAAGCCTGATGCCCCGCACCCCAATGCGCAGAACCAGGGACAAGGCCGTGGAATGCCACCAAGGAACCCAGTTCCTCGCAATCCACCGAACTATGGGAAGGGGCGTGTGAATCACGTCACTGCTGAAGAAGCCCAGGAAGACCCGGACGTCGTGCTGGGTACGTTCCTTGTCAACTCAGCACCTGCAACTGTCTTGTTTGATTCTGGAGCAACGCATTCATTTGTCACTCAAAGATTTGCATTAAAAAGTGGCATGACCCCTACACCCCTGAATAACCCTATGGTGGTACAAACCCCCGGAGCCGAGATGAGAGCCAAGATAGGCTGTAAAGGAGTCAGTATTACCATTAACGGTGTAGACTTCCTAGCAGACCTTATCGTCCTGAGATCGCAAGGCTTGGATGTGATCCTAGGCATGAATTGGCTCAGCAAGCACCAAGGCTTGTTAGACTGTGCCAATCGGACAGTCACTGTGACCAATGACCAAGGAGTCGAAGTCAAGTTTGCACCCAACTCCTCTTCCGCTCAAGCCGCTGAAGTCAACTGTCTGTCTGAAGTTGGGCTAGATCATGTACCGGTGGTATGTGAGTATCCTGATGTCTTTCCGGATGAACTACCGGGAATGCCCCCTGACCGTGACATTGAGTTCATCATCGAGCTCGTGCCCGGAGCAGGACCAATTTATAAGAAGCCTTATAGAATGGGGACGGAAGAATTAGCCGAGTTGAAGAAGCAGCTGGAAGAGCAGCTAAGGAAGGGATTTATCCGCCCAAGTGCCTCCCCTTGGGGATCTCCTATTCTGTTTGTGGCAAAGAGGGACGATACCATCCGCTTATGCATTGACTATCGTTCCCTCAATGAAGTTACAATCAAGAACAAGTATCCACTTCCCAAGATCGAAGATCTATTTGATCAGCTCAGCGGAGCCAAGGTGTTCTCCAAGATCGACCTCAGATCTGGGTACTACCAGCTGAAGATCAGACCCCAAGATATTCCGAAGACGGCATTCGTAACCAGATATGGCCTGTACGAGTGCACGGTCATGTCTTTTGGGTTAACCAATGCCCCAACTTACTTCATGTATCTCATGAATAAAGTCTTCATGGAATATTTGGGTAAGTTTGTTGTTGTCTTCATTGATGACATTCTTGTGTTCTCGAAGTCAGAGGAAGAACACGAGCAGCATCTGAGGATGGTCCTAGACAAGCTTCGTGAGCACCAACTGTATGCCAAATTCAGCAAGTGTGAGTTCTGGCTGCATAAAGTTGGATTCTTAGGTCATATCTTGACCGAGGAAGGATAATCTGTTGATCCTGCAAAGATCGAAGCTGTGACCCAATGGCAATCTCCAACGACCGTCAAGGAAGTTAGAAGCTTCCTCGGATTAGCGGGCTATTACCGCAAGTTCGTGGAAGGATTCTCTAGCATTGCACGACCAATGACTCAGCTCCTCAAGAAGGACAAGAAGTTCGAGTGGACGCCAAAATGCGAAGAGAGCTTCCGATAGCTCAAGAAGAGATTGACCACCGCCCCAGTTCTGGCAACACCTGATATTCACAAGGAGTTCGTGATATATTGTGATGCCTCTCGAACCGGATTGGGGAGCGTTCTGATGCAAGAAGGCCGCGTCATAGCATACCTCTCCAGGCAGCTACTACCCCATGAGGAGAACTACGCTACTCACGATCTTGAGCTAACGGCAGTTGTTCATGCCTTGAAGACATGGCGGCATTACCTCCTAGGGAAACGGTGTGAGATTTACACAGACCACAAAAGTCTGAAGTATATTTTCACCCAAAAGGAATTGAACATGAGGCAACGGAGATGGTTGGAACTCATCAAAGATTATGACCTCAGTGTTCGGTATCACCCTGGGAAGGCTAACGTGGTGGCCAATGCCTTAAGCAGGAAGGCTTGCTCTTTGAATGCCGTTATTCAAGAAAGGCAGCCAGCCTTGTTTAAGGAGATCGAATAATTCAGTTTGGAATTGGTCACCCCTGGATTTCGGGATCATTTGGAAGTCAGACCGACCCTGCTGGATGACGTCAAGAAGGCACAAGATGGACACGCAAGCATCAAAGGCATCAAGAAGAAGATGAAGCTGGGCAAGGCCCCAGGATTCTCCGAAGACGAGCACGGGATTGTTTGGTACAAAGGTCGCCTCTGCGTACCAAACAACACCGAGCTGAAGACGCTGATTCTACAAGAAGCCCACGACACTCCGTATTCCATCCACCCCGGAGGAACCAAGATGTACCAACACTTGAAGGCACAATTCTGGTGGCACGGGATGAAGAGAGAGATTGCAACCAATGTTGCAAAGTGTGATGTGTGCCAAAGGGTCAAGGCTGAATATCAGCGACCCGCTGGATTGCTTCAACCACTCAAGGTTCCTGAGTGGAAGTGGGATAAAGTCGGAATGGACTTCGTCACTGGATTACCAAGGTCAAATAGAGGACATGACTCCATCTGGGTCATAGTCGATCATTTGACCAAGGTGGCCCACTTCATTCCTGTCAAGACCACTTATGATGGCAACCGGCGGGCAGCTCTCTACATCGACCGAATCATAAGTCTTCACGGCGTTCCCAAGGAGATTGTGTCAGATCGAGGAACCCAGTTCACCTCAAGGTTCTGGAAGAAGTTCCAAGAAGCCCTGGGAACCAAGTTGTCTTTCAGCACAGCTTTCCACCCACAGACCGGAGGTCAAACAGAGCGAGTCAATCAGATTCTCGAAGACATGCTCCGAGCCTGTGTCCTGGCGTATGGAGCCAAGTGGGAAGACCGTCTCCCTTTTGCCGAGTTCTCCTATAACAACAGTTACCAGTCAAGCCTTCAGATGGCACCATTTGAGGTGTTGTACGGACGCAGATGTCGCACACCCCTCAACTGGCCAGAGACTGGAGAAGGACTAGTCTTTGGACCGGATAATCTCCGCGCAGCAGAAGAGCAAGTCCAACTAGTCAGAGAGCGATTAAAGGCAGCCAAGTCAAGGCAGAAGAGTTATGCTGACACTCGACGCCGAGACATGAGTTTCCATGTCGGGGACCATGTGTACCTGCAGGTAACCCCTCTGAAGGGAACCAAGCGTTTCCACGTCAAAGGGAAGCTCGCACCAAGGTTCATTGGACCCTTTGAGATCACTGCACGACGAGGAGAAGTGGCTTATCAGTTGGAACTACCACCTGAGCTATCCGATGTGCACAATGTATTCCATGTGTCGAAACTCCGGAAGTGTCTCCAAGTTCCAGACAAGCCCAATCTCTACAAGGATGTGGATCACCAAGCCATTGATCTGCAGCCTGATTTGACATACTGCGAGAAGCCCATTCGCATTCTGGGCAAAGCAGAACGACGTACGCGAAGCCGTACCATCAAGTATTTCAAGGTCCAGTGGAGCAACCACCCCAAAGCAGAAGCAACCTGGGAACGAGAAGACTATCTTAGATCCGAGTTTCCCGACCTCTTTTAAGCCCTAGTTTAGGAATCTCGGGGATGAGATTCTTGTAAGGGGGGTAGGTCTATCACACCCTGCATTTTGTAACATGTTATTTGTATCTTTGAAGCATGAAAATTTGGACCAGCAAAAATTTTTAGCATCATTTGGCTTTATTTGGAATTGAGTTTTCTTCATTTACTTTTTCATGTGCTCATTTGAAGTCAACTATGACCTCTTGTAGATTTCATCTCCATACCCAAAACTTCTGCCCAATGATCATGCCAACTGTTATATAACAGAATAGTATTTTCTTACAAAATTAATTTGGCCAAAAAGTATTTTATAAATTTAGTTTTCCAAAACCCCTGAATTGAGATTTGCACTGCAAGTACTTGATTTAGGGCGAGAAAATTATTTCAAAAGGTTTATTTGAGACCTAGTAGTCATAGGACTCCCAGAAACCACAAAGGTATAGTTTTAAAAGTTATTTTCCTATTTTATTTAAAAGCTTTTTCTTAAGGCCAGAAATGGTCTTTAATAGGGGAAAATTATTTAACTGTTTCAAAAATATTTGCCAAAATTCAGAGAGACTCAGAGGACATATATTGTCCATATATAAGAGTTTCAACACTTGGTCATGTTCAAAATAATGGGCTAAACCCTCTAAAACCCTTTCTGGATATTTCAAGCTTCTGAAATATTTACAAAGGAAATTTTCTCCAAAAATTCCAGGGAAATTCTATCATGTCATATATGACATATTTGATGATCTTGCCAAGTCCCATGCCTTGGGAAGCAAGAAAACTGTGGGGACCCCGACTTAGAAGTCGAGATCACCGAATGCACGTGTACAGTGATCCCAGAGATCAATGCTCACTGAACACACAGAAGCTGAAATACCAAGAGTCTTACATCCATACAAATAGTCTTACACGAATTAAGGCCATTATGGCCAAGTCTTACATAGATAGAGCCTCACGGGCTGAATAGCAAATAACTCAAGTAGCGGAAGTCTTCGATAAACGGGTAGAACCCATGCTATCTGCCTTAACCCTACAGGCATCCTGACTGGGATAGCGTCCTAGTTCGCATGATCGTCTCCAAAGAACTCTTCCTCGTAATCCTTCTCTTCCATGCCTGGCCAATTAAATAACCAGTGGCAAGCCAATGAGTACTTTGAATGTACTCGCAAGCAACCCATGATGTGGTACAAAGTAACGGTGCAATTGAATAATAATGATAATTCTAGCAAGGCTAGAACAATACTCTACCATCAAGTTTATGCATCAATAACCTCGCGTAACCTCGAAGACAGGTTACCGATATCAATGTGAGTGATTCAACTCATCGAGTCAAGTCACCATCCTTGACTTATCACACACATTCCAACACCGATGATGTAAAATTCTGGACATAGTTTAAGTAGCACCACCCAACTGTCCATGACCGTGGACACGGCTATTCGAATAGTTTTACACTCTGCAGAGGTTGCGCACTTTGCCCACAAGATCCGGGGAACTTCCGTGTCATCCACGACCCGCGGTACCTCAAGTACCCGGGGTAAGCACCCGGTCATTACCTTTCCTTAGACGACACTAACATAGAGTCCACTCGTTGGCACACGGCCCTCGGGTACAAACAATAGATCACGGGACTTGCCCTAATTTCAATGTTCACGCGTACCCGAGGTGACCAACGGTGTGTCCGGTGCCTTGTGAAAACAGTCATGGTCGTCCATCCAAGCACGACCCCGTCCCGGGAAAGACCTCAAGTCTCCCCGTCACTAGTAATGCGGGCACCATGCTAGTATCGACCTAAGTAATCAATAAAGCCCCGTCCCATAAGGGGTAGTGTGGTTGCACATGTTTGGTTGGGACGGTAGTCACACATAAATCTAATCCATCATTCCACCATGCAGATGATATTACCGGCACATCACTTCTTTCTCAAGTGATGACCTAACACTTCATCACCCTCGGGCATTAGGGGCACCCAATGGGTTCATGCAAAGATTTCAACTATGAGGGTTCATATCACACATGCATCATATAAGCATCATGACCATCTATTGCATGTCATCTATCATATAGCAAGATCAACAATAAAGCATGCATCATGTGGTGGTTCATCTAGGTTAACATCGTAACCCTATCATCATGCATCGGAAACAAACGGGTTCCGAGAACAAGTGTATCATGGTCAAAGGGCTGCTTGCCTGGATTGGCTTGGTCTTCAAAGTCTTCAAGTCCTTCTCCTTCTTCTTCCACAGCAACTTCGTCAAATACGGGATCTATACGTCGCATAATAACCACGGGAAAATAAGGATACAAATAAAACAGAAAAATCAAAGTGCTCAGAAAAATGTCAACTCAATTTTGTAAAATACTAGAGGGATTTCTAAGATGGGGAAAAATCTTAGTTGGAGTTTTGGAGTTACAGAATAGGATATATTGATTTTTGAATAGGAGTTATACTGCTCAAATTTGAATTTAAATTTGAACAGTACAGCAAAGTTTCATGGATTCGAATGAAAGTGGTACCATTAAATAGGATGGAATATTACAAGATTTTAGGAGTTGGAAATATTTAATTTGGATCAATATTCTTTTCTGTATAAATGTTTAAATCATTTACAGAAAAGAAAAAGAAAAAGGGGTCCTGTGCACTGGGCCAGAGAAGGCCACAGTGCACGGCCCAAACGGACTGGCCCAGCTCCACGGAGCCAGCGCGCGCGCACGTCAGGTTTTCAAACCTGACGGGCGGGGGCCGTGGGTCAGCGGCACAGAGGAGGGGGAGAGAGGTGGGGGGATGAAAGGCGGGGCCCGCCTGTCATCTCTAACCCCACGACCACGGCGGCGGCGAGCTCACCGGCGAGGACTCCGGCCACGGCGACGGCAACGGAGGGCAGGGTTGAGCTCAGCGTCGAGTTGCGGTTGTAGTGGTGGTAGTGCGGCACGGCGGGGGGTCCTGGTTCACCGGCGGCGAGGTGGGACGGCGGAGGCTCGTCGGAGGGTAGTGGCTGCGGCTGTTTCCGGCTGCCACAGAGAGAGGAAACAGGGGGGAAATGATCAGTGAGGTGCGGCGGTTCCGAAACGAGGGGAAGGAGAGGCAGAGGAGGCCTGTACCTCGAGATCGCCGGCGGCCCGACGCGGCGGAGCTCCGGTCGATCCCGAGCACTGGGGCGTCCTGGGGTCGAACTGAGGGTGTTGGGGGTCTCAGTGGAGAGGCGTGAGGCTGGTGAGGGTGTTGGAGAAGCTCGGGAGGGCCTTATATAGCCGCGCCCGTGGTTCACCGTGGACCCGTGCTGGCGAGGTTGCAGGCGAGGCTGTGGAGGGTTCTGGAGCCTGGGAACACGCCGGGGAGGTCCGTGGACTAGCTCCACGTCCAGCTGAGGTGAGAAGAGGAGCGGGGGAGCGTCAGAGGAGGGCGCGCGTGTGAGGCAGAGGAATGGCCGAAGCGGGCGGCCGGTGCGCGTGCGACGTCGTTCACTTGAGGGCGCAGGAGGAGGGGGGACAGCGCAGGGGAGGTTGCGGACGTCGAGGCGCCTCGACTGGCGCGAGGGGGAGGCTCGAGGTTGTCGGGGGAGGCTGATTGGCCCGAGCCAGCGTGCGAGGTGCACTGTTCGCGCGCTCCAGAGCATGCGTTTGACTGGCATCGACGCGCTCTCGCCGGTTAGGTCCGTTCCAGCGTGCCCAACAATGTCTAGCACGTTGTAGGAGAAGTAAAGAAATGCCTTGAGGCCTTGGATGCCCTGGGGATGCAGAGAGAGAGAGTGTTGGTGAAATGGTAGAAACCTACTGTACAGCAAGGTAAAACAGAGGTTTCACCCCTCAATCATGGAGCTGAGGTGCTGGGGGCGTTACTGGAGGTAGCTGGTAACCCAATGAGCCTGTGGTAAGAAGTTGAGGCCATGGAGAAAAGTGAAAGTGGTCAAAATGGAGGTTTTAGCATTTCTGCAGAAGGTGTTTGATCAGTGTTTGATCAAGTAAAAGAAGTCCACTTGTCATGGCACTTGACAGGGTTGAAGGACATGAGAAAATAGGGTGCTTCACCAAATTTGGGCTCATTTGGAGAAACTAGCCAATGCAACTTTGGTGAACCCTAGAAATCAACAGAAACAGTTTCATCTTGATTGAGTCAAGCTAATCATCTCCCCTTGATGCACCACTTGGTGTAGCATCATCATTTGGGGTATTGATCATGCCCACAAAGTTTGAAGCTCCAGATAAAAAGTTGGTAATGTAAAGTTGTTCAAATTTGCATTTGAACAGAAAGGGTTTTGAGGTGATCTGATCAAGTTGCTCTATTCAAATTCTTGTGCCATTTGGTCTAGGTGCCTTATTAGTCCATTCTAGCATGTGCACCAAGTTTGAGAGCATTTGGACAAGTTTGGCAATGTAAAGTTGCTCAAACTTCAAATATGGACAGAATGGTTATGAAGGGGTTTGAGGAGGTTTTCTTGCTTCCCAAGGCATGGGACTTGGCAAGATCATCAAATATGTCATAAATGACATGATAGAATTTCCCTGGAATTTTTGGAGAAAGTTTCCTTTGTAAATATTTCAAAAGCTTGAAATATCCAGAAAGGGTTTTAGATGGTTTAGCCCATTATTTTGAACATGACCAAGTGTTGAAACTCTTATATATGGACAATATATGTCCTATGAGTCTCTCTGAATTTTGGCAAATATTTTTGAAACAGTTAAATAATTTTTCCCTATTAAAGACCATTTCTGGCCTTAAGAAAAGGCTTTTAAATAAAATAGGAAAATAACTTTTAAAATTATACCTTTGTGGTTTCTGGGAGTCCTATGACTACTAGGTCTCAAATAAACCTTTTGAAATAATTTTCACACCCTTAATCAAGTACTTGCAGTGCAAATCTCAATTCAGGGGTTTTTGGAAAACTAAATTTATAAAATGCTTTTTGGCCAAAATAATTTTGTAAGAAAATACTATACTGTTATATGACACTTGGCATGATCATTGGGCAGAAGCTTAGAGTATGGAGATGAGATCTACAAGAGATCATAGTTGACTTTAATGAGCACATGAAAAAGCAAATGAAGAAAACTCAATTCCAATAAAAGCCAAATGATGCTAAAAAATTTTGCTGGTCCAAATTTTCATGCCTCAAAGTTACAAATAACATGTTACAAAATGCAGGGTGTGACAGACCTACCCCCCTTACAAGAATCTTGTCCCCGAGATTCCTAAACTAGGGCTTAAAAGAGATCGGGAAACTCGGATCTAAGATAGTCTTCTCGTTCCCAGGTTGCTTCTGCTTCGGTGTGGTTGCTCCACTGGACCTTGAAGTACTTGATGGTACGGCTCCGCGTACGTCATTCTGCTTCGTCCAGAATACGAATGGGCTTCTCGCGGTAGGTCAAATCAGGCTGCAGATCAATGGCTTGGTGATCCACATCCTTGTAGAGATTGGGCTTGTCTGGAACTTGCAGACATTTCCGGAGTTGTGACACATGGAATACATTGTGCACATCGGATAGCTCAGGTGGTAGTTCCAACTGATAAGCCACTTCTCCTCGTCGTGCAGTGATCTCAAAGGGTCCAATGAACCTTGGTGCGAGCTTCCCCTTGACATGGAAACGCTTGGTTCCCTTTAGAGGAGTTACCCGCAGGTACACATGGTCCCCAACATGGAAACTCATGTCTCGGCATCGAGTGTCAGCATAACTCTTCTGCCTTGACTTGGCTGCCTTTAATCGCTCTCTGACTAGTTGGACTTGTACTTCTGCTGCGCGCAGATTATCCGGTCCAAAGACTAGTCCTTCTCCAGTCTCTGACCAGTTGAGGGGCGTGCGACATCTGCGTCCATACAACACCTCAAATGGTGCCATCTGAAGGCTTGACTGGTAACTGTTGTTATAGGAGAACTCGGCAAAAGGGAGACATTCTTCCCACTTGGCTCCATATGCCAGGACACAAGCTCGGAGCATGTCTTCGAGAATCTGATTGACTCGCTCAGTTTGACCTCTGGTCTGTGGGTGGAAAGCTGTGCTGAAAGACAACTTGGTTCCCAAGGCTTCTTGGAACTTCTTCCACAACCTTGAGGTGAACTGGGTTCCTCGATCTGACACAATCTCCTTGGGAACACCGTGAAGACTTACGATTCGGTCGATGTAGAGAGCTGCCAGCCGGTTGCCATCATAAGTGGTCTTGACAGGAATGAAATGGGCCACCTTGGTCAAATGATCGACTATGACCCAGATGGAGTCATGTCCTCTATTCGACCTTGGTAATCCAGTGATGAAGTCCATTCCGACTTTATCCCACTTCCACTCAGGAACCTTGAGTGGTTGAAGCAATCCAGCAGGTCGCTGATACTCAGCCTTGACCCTTTGGCACACATCACACTTTGCAACATAGGTTGCAATCTCTCTTTTCATACCGTGCCACCAGAATGGTGCCTTCAAGTCTTGGTACATCTTGGTTCCTCCGGGGTGGATGGAATACGGGGTGTCGTGGGCTTCTTGCAGAATAAGCGTCTTCAGCTCGGTGTTGTTTGGTATGCAGAGGCGACCTTTGTACCAAACAATCCCGTGCTCGTCTTCGAAGAATCCTGGGGCCTTGCCCAGCTTCATCTTCTTCTTGATACCTTCGATGCTTGCGTGTCCATCTTGAGCCTTCTTGACGTCGTCCATCAGGGTCGGTCTGACTTCCAAATGATCCAGAAATCCGGGGCTGACCAATTCCAAACTGAATTGTTCGATCTCCTTAAACAAGGCTGGCTGTCTTTCTTGAATAACGGCATTCAAAGAGCAAGCCTTCCTGCATAAGGCATCGGCCACCACGTTAGCCTTCCCAGGGTGATACTGAACACTGAGGTCATAATCTTTGATGAGTTCCAACCATCTCCGCTGCCTCATGTTCAACTCTTTTTGGGTGAAAATATACTTCAGACTTTTGTGGTCTGTGTAAATCTCACACCGTTTCCCTAGGAGGTAATGCCGCCATGTCTTCAAGGCATGAACTACTGCCGCTAGCTCAAGATCGTGAGTAGCTTAGTTCTCCTCATGGGGTCGTAGCTGTCTGGAGAGGTATGCTATGACGCGGCCTTCTTGCATCAGAACGCTTCCCAATCCGGTTCGAGTGGCATCACAATATATCACGAACTCCTTGTGAATATCAGGTGTTGCCAGAACTGGGGCGGTGGTCAATCTCTTCTTGAGCTCTTGGAAGCTCTCTTCGCACTTTGGCGTCCCCTCGAACTTCTTGTCCTTTTTGAGGAGCTGATTCATTGGTCGTGCAATGCTAGAGAATCCTTCCACGAACTTGCGGTAATAGCCCGCTAATCCGAGGAAGCTTCTGACTTCCTTGACGGTCGTTGGAGATTGCCATTGTGTCACAGCTTCAATTTTTGCAGGATCAACAGATAACCCTTCCTCGGTCAAGACATGACCTAAGAATCCAACTTTATGCAGCCAGAACTCACACTTGCTGAATTTGGCGTACAGTTGGTGCTCACGAAGCTTGTCTAGGACCATCCTTAGATGCTGCTCATGCTCTTCCTCCGACTTCGAGAACACAAGAATGTCATCAATGAAGACAACAACAAACTTGTCCAAATATTCCATGAAGACTTTATTCATGAGATACATGAAGTAAGCTGGGGCATTGGTTAACCCAAAAGACATGACCGTGCACTCGTACAGGCCATATCTGGTTACGAATGCTGTCTTCGGAATATCTTGGTGTGTGATCTTCAGCTTGTAATATCCAGATCTGAGGTCGATCTTGGAGAATACCTTGGCTCCGCTGAGTTGATCAAACAGATCTTCGATCTTGGGAAGTGGATACTTGTTCTTGATTGTAACTTCATTGAGGGAACGATAGTCAATGCATAAGCGGATGGTACCGTCCCTCTTTTCCACAAACAGAACAGGAGATCCCCAAGGGGAGGCACTTGGGCGGATAAATCCCTTCCTTAGCTGCTCTTCTAGCTGCTTCTTCAACTCGGCTAATTCTTCCGTCCCCATTCTATAAGGCTTCTTATAGATGGGTCCTGCTCCGGGAACGAGCTCGATGATGAACTCAATGTCACGGTCAGGGGGCATTCCCGGTAGTTCATCCGGAAAGACATCAGGATACTCACATACCACCGGTACTTGATCTAGCCCAACTTCATACAGACAGTTGACTTTAGCGGCTTGAGCGGAAGAGGAGTTGGGGGCAAACTTGACTTCGACTCCCTGGTCATTGGTCACAGTGACTGTCCGATTGGCACAGTCTAACAAGCCTTGGTGCTTACTGAGCCAATCCATCCCTATGATCACATCCAAGCCTTGCGATCTCAGGATGATAAGGTCTGCTAGGAAGTCTACACCGTTAATGGTAATACTGACTCCTTTACAGCCTATCTTGGCTCTCATCTCGGCTCCGGGGGTTTGTACCACCATATGGTTATTCAGGGGTGTAGGGGTCATGCCACTTTTTAATGCAAATCTTTGAGTGACAAATGAATGCGTTGCTCCAGAATCAAACAAGACAGTTGCAGGTGCTGAGTTGACAAGGAACATACCCAGCACGATGTCCGGGTCTTCCTGGGCTTCTTCAGCAGTGACGTGATTCACACGCCCCTTCCCATAGTTCGGTGGATTGCGAGGAGCTGGGTTCCTTGGTGGCATTCCACGGCCTTGTCCCTGGTTCTGCGCATTGGGGCGCGGGGCATCAGGCTTCTTGTTGGGGCACACCCTGGAGATGTGTACGGGTTGACCACATCCAAAGCAAGTGACTTGGTTTGGAGTGTTGATCTTGTTGCCACCACTGGTATTGGGGTTGAAAGCTGACCTGGGGTTGGCATACTGCTGAGGCTGAGGATTGGCACGAGGTGCAGGAGCTCTTGGCTGCTGATAGGTTGGCTTGGCCGGGGCTGACTGCCACGGACGAGGCTTCTGGTTGCTGGGACTTCCCTTACTGACCAACTTGCGCTTGTGAGTGTCTTCCAAAGCACGCCGCTTGTCTTCAAGCATGAGTGCCTTGTTCACCAGGTCAGGGAAAGACGGGCAGTCGCACACGACAAGCGAGTATTGCAGAGTCTGATTAAGGCCTTCCATGAAGCGCTCCCGTTTGGCAGCATCAGTGCTGACATCTTCAGGGGCATACCTTGACAGTATGCTGAACTTCTGCATGTACTCCTTGACAGTGCCACTTCCTTGCTTCAGGGCTCGGAACTCGCGCTTTTTGATAGCCATGATTCCGGAAGGAATGTGGGCCTTGCGGAATTCTGCCTTGAAGTCCACCCAAGTGATGTCTTGTTCAGCATGCATGACCTTGAATCCATCCCACCAAGCTCTAGCAGTTCCCCCGAGGCAGTGGGCTGCATAAGCCACCTTCTCGCGATCTTCGGTGCATCCGACTAGTTCTAGGATCTCCTCAATGGAACGGACCCAGTCGTCAGCATCCAGGGGTTCTGCAGTCTCGATGAAGGTTGGCGGTGCATGCTTCTTGAACTCTGCCAACGTGGAACGTCCATTGCCATTCCCCGCCGGCTGGCGGTTGTTGGCGACAGCTTGAGCAATCAGCTGAAGAGCTGCAGTGTTGGCTTGGCGTTCCTCTCGGAAAGCTTGGAGAAGCTGAGCCATGTCCATGCTTGGAGGAGGTGGTGGTGGAGCTTGGTCGTTGGTTTGGTCGTGGCCTGCCTCTGGCTGAGAGGATGCTCCGGCTTCGGGCTGCTGGGTAGAGGTACCAGTACGAGTTACAACAGGCATCCTGTTGGAGCGGTAAAAGGTCTCATGACTCGGAAGAGGGAAAGCAAGAAAGATGGGTGCCTAGTAAGGGGGTGGGTGTGACACTAAATCAAATCATGCAAGGGCCGTAAGGCCAAAACTCATTCATTAAAATCCAAATGGGTGATGTAGTCGTTTACACCTTCCCGAAGGAAGAATACGACATACATCCAGACACAACAAAAGCAAATGCTAGATGGTTTCATATGAACCATACAAGGACTCGACTGCGCATAGGGGTTACACGACCTATCCTACCGTAGGGGTTACAACTGGCATATCCGAGTAGCGAATAATGCCTAAGCGGCGGAATGCTCGGTCGCGTATTCCGGCTCTTCTGGGTCTTCCTCCTTGTCTTCATCTGTCTGGGCTCCCTTGTCGCTGGAGGGAGTGGGGGAGTGGAGGAGTTGGATACGACGGAGCTTCGACGGTGGTGCAGGGAAAAGCTTGCGATATTCCCTTGCTGTCATCTGGCGTCGCCGAGGTGGTTCTTCACCCTTGGAAGACACATACTCGGAGGGCCTTCCGCCTCGATATGCGATAGCGGATTGTCCAGAAGGCGCCCCTTCTTTCTTGATCCTGTTTGCCTTCTCTTGAGCTCGACGAAGAAGTGCCTTGGTCTTGTAAAGTTCTTCTCGAAGCTTCATTGATTCCGAGGCCAAGTTGTAGGATCGAAAGTATGTCTAGAGGGGGGGTGATTAGACTACTTGTAAATATAAAAATTCTGCCTTTTGACAAAGAACAGTTTTTGGTAGATTCACAATTATGATTAAGTCAAGCATCACCCTACACATGCAATTCTAGAGTATAGGCAGCGGAAAGTAAATTGCACATGTAGTAAAGAGAGGTGGAGAAGAGCAAACGCAATTTTGGAGACGCGGTGATTTTTCCCGTGGTTCCGATAGGTGGTGCTATCGTACATCCACGTTATGGAGACTTCAACCCACGGAGGGTAACGGCTGCGCGAGTCCACGGAGGGCTCCACCCACGAAGGGTCCACGAAGAAGCAACCTTGTCTATTCCATCATGGCCTACGCCCACGGAGGGCTAGCCTTACTCGGGGTAGATCTTCACGAAGTAGGCGATCTCCTTGCCCTTACAAACTTCTTGGTTCAACTCCACATCTCGATGACGGAGGCTCCCAAGCGACACCTAACCAATCTAGGAGGCACCACCCTCCAAAAGGTAATAGATGTTGTAGTTGATGATGAACTCCTTGCTCTTGTGCTTCAAATGATAATCTCCCCAACACTCAACTCTCCTCACTGATTTGGCTGTGGTGGAAGAAAGGATTGAGTGGAAAGCAACTTGGGAAGGTTAGAGATCAAGCTTCATATGGTAGGAGTGGAGCAACTTGATCTCAACACAAGGGTAGGTAGTTCTCTTCTCAGAAATGTAAGGTAGGAGTGGAAGTTCTTTCTGATGGCTCTCTCCACGAATGAAGAGGGGGTGGAGGGGTATATATAGCCTCCACACAAAATCCAACCGTTACACACATATTTGAGCAATCTCGGTGGGACCGAAGTGGACAACTCGGTGAGACCGAAAGTTCAAATAATGTCAACGTTGGGGTTTTCGGTGGGACAGAAAATACCATCTCGGTTAGTCCGATTCGAGCAAAGACAAGAGCATGCCAGTTTCGGTGGGACCGACTTCATCATCTCGGTGACACCGATTTGATGACAGAAGGTTACAGAAGCTTGGCAGCCCATGTTTCGGTGAAACCGATTTCAAAATCGGAATATCCGATTTTGCTAGGGTTTGGCTTATGGCTGAAGTGGTTCATCTCGGTGTGACTGAGTTTGGATAATCGGTGGGACCGAGATTACTTATGAGTGTATATTGTAGTGAAGGTTGCTGATAGTTTAAGGAGATACATCACTAAGCACTTGAGCAACCAGACCATCATCATAACCTCATCCCCTTTTAATAGTATTGGCTTTTCCTATGGACTCAATGTGATCTTGGATCACTAAACCAAAAATGGAGTCTTGAGCTTTTGCCAATGCTTGCCTTAGCATTTTGAGGGGTCCACTTCTTCAGTCCTTGCCATACCCATATCACTGAACTTCTCTGAAATGATTCTCAAGTAACTATTAGTTCAATGATATATATGTTGTTATTAATTGCCAAAACCACCCGGGGATTAGTTGCACTTTCAATCTCCCCCTTTTTGGTAATTGATTACAACATATAGATCAAAGCTTCGACAAGAGATATAATCAATGAATAATAAAGTCGCTTTGAGAAGTATGTGATAAGCAAGAGCTCCCCCTAAATTTGTGCATTATTTAAGATTTGTGTTTGAATGCAAATGCACAATCGATTAGGTTCATGGGTCACTCTTTCATGTCACATACATCTTGGTGGAGCGCACAAAATGATAAGAATGAACAACATGCACCCAATCACCAAGACATGAGTAAATAGTCATATAAGATAGGAATAGCATATGATAAGCATTAAGCACACATTAAAGCATAGTACGACTAAGCACTCATTAAGGTAGCATCAAACGGAGTATCAAGCACACTGAAAGTCTCGAAAACCAAAAGTATCTCAAAGAAACCGCAAAAGAACGAAAGAGCAAAAGCGCAAAGACAACAGCACTCTCTCTCTCTCTCGAAGCCCTATGATCTATACAATTTCTCCCCCTTTGGCAACAAGTTACCAAAAAGTTCGAAAAAGCATAGAGCTAAACGTCACTGTGGGCTCTGCTGGCGGCTCCCGTCTGGGTTGATGTCGGAGTAGATATGACGGCATCGACGAAGACTTCAGCTGATGTCTGTGCTGGAGGAGTGGACACTGGAGCTGTAGGAGGTGCTGAAGTTGTAGTCCTGGTGTCAGTCACTGGAATAGCAGCTGATCGGGATCCTTTGGGAACCGGAGCAGTCTGTCGATGAGAATCCTGGACTAAGTCATCCTGCAAAAGCTCTGCCTTGTCCTGCTTTGCTTCCTCAATGTCTGCCTCAAGCTTGTTGACGGTCACTTGAATTTCAGTCAGCTTCACGTCCAGAGCGTGGATCTTCTCGTCAACAATCCTCTCTAAGCTCTCCTGAGACTGTTCAATGCTGGCCAGGCGTTGTTCAATCCTTTGGGTAGCTTCAAGAATCTGCTCTCCGAAACTCTTTGGTTTAGCTGCTGCTGCTGCTGCTTCTTCTTTGTCAGCTTTGGCTTTCCTAGCAGCTTCGATCTTGGCTTGACCTTCAACAGATGTTGGATCCTCCTCATCCATCACAACAACATTGTCTTCATGCTCTGGCTGCAGTGGTAAGTCTTTTCTATCCAACAAGAATTTGCCCATGCCAAACTTGGCATTGATAAGCATCTGAATCTGTGGGGCAAACCGACATGACCTTTTCTGGTCAGCTGCAGTCCTCTTAATGGTCTCTACCATTAAGTCCATCACCTTGAAAGGTGCTTTCTCATCAAGTATATGCAGCATGTTGATAGAATATCCTCTGATCATGCGATGATCTCCAGACTTGGGCATCAAGGTATGCCTCAAAATAGTATTAGTGGTAGGTAAGCCTGCCTGGAGATGGTAGACTGAGCCGAGCTTCCATACTTCCAAATCCGCTGCTGGGATCTCTTTGTAAATGTTCTTCATGGAATCCCATAGACATCAATATCATCTTCTCGCTGCACTGGAGCATTCAGAATTTCTGCCCATTCTTCAACAGAAGAAGAGAACCTTTGACCTTCAGTCATCCATGTGATCTTTCCATCAGGATAGAAGTGAGCTGTGGCATAGAATTGCATTATCATCTCATCGTTCCAACTGGTCAATTTCTGACCTACAAACTCTGCAACTCCACATGCAGTGAAACTTTCATGCACATGTGGAAAGAAATCTCTGTGCTCTTCGCTGTCAATGTACTCCCAGTCAACGTATCTGGTGTCTGCGACTATTGGCTTCTTGTCCATCAGCACGGTCTCATAGAAGTCCTGCTGCTCTCTGGTGTGAAATCTGGGATCTACAGCAATTCTTCTCCTCACGGCATATGGGTCAGCTTGTCTCCATAGCCTGAGACCTCTATCTTTCCTTGCCTTCATATCCTCAGCTTGAGGATGAGCATCATTGTGAAGTGGCAGTTTTGGACGAAGTTTCAGCAACACTTGTCCTTCCTCATCAGACTCAGCTGGTGGCACATCATCCTTGTTCTTTTCAGACGCTGGAATATTTCTGGTAGTCCTCTTGGGCTTGGCAGCAGGCTTTGCTGGAGCTGCCTTAGCTTGAGCAGATTTCTTGGGCTTTGATGTGGCTCCGGCCTTAATGGCATCACCCATGAGCTTCTGCTTCTGAGGAGCAGGCTGGGGTGCTTCCTCATCTTCATCCTCGACTACTGCATCTGCATGAGAATCACTATACACTACCCTCTTTCTCTTGGAGGTTTTCTTCACTTTGCTTGGAGCTGCCTCTCCCAAATTCAGCTTCTTGGCAACAGTTGACTGCTTGACTTTGCTGGTGCCCTTCTTTGATTGCTGACCTTGTTGCTCTTTGGCAACAACCTTCCTCTTAGGCTTTGAGGTCACTTCTTCCTCAGCAACGAAATCAGAATCCTCATCATCGGAATTCTTCTCCTTTCTAGCTCTGGTGGCTGCAGGAGGAATGCCACTTGGTGTACTCCTCTCACCATCATCAAATGGGCTACTAGTCTCAGGACTAGTGTCTGCCTCAGGAATGTCTGCAATGGGTGTCTCTGACCTGTTCTGACTATCACTGGCATCTGACATGGCTGACAACCTGTGAATAGATAAGGTATAGGCAGAGAAGAAGAGTTATCACAAACTGCAGAAGTTTTTGCAAAAAAAAAATGAGTTCAAATTTTAGTTTTAAGTTTTCACAGAAGACATTTCGGTCAGACCGAGTTTGAGTTTCGGTGAATCCGAAGTGTTAAACAGAAGCTTTACACACCACTTTCAGTTTGACCGAAGTGGGTTTCGGTCCTGCCGATAACACTAGGGTTTCACAAAAACTACATTTCGGTCACACCGATTTGCACAACTCGGTTGGACCGAAGGGTGCAGTGCAATGGCCAGAGGCCAAATCGGTCACACCGAAATTCTAAAATCGGTTTTACCGAGATGTGTTCCGTGGAAACCTAACCCTAAGAATTTTACTCGAATCTAGTTCAAAGGAACCAATCTGGTGTAAAGGAAGATTTCAATCGTGGCAAGATATTGGGCAATCCAAACGTGCATTGAATCGAAGATGGGAGCACGAGTGGGATCAAAACTCACCCTAACTTGGTGGAGTTTCTCTACGGCGGCAACGACGCGGAGGAGATGTCCGTTGACGGCGACGGAGACCTGCGGCGAGGGCGCACAGGCGACGACGGCGACGATCCGGAGATCAAGGCGACGACAGCAAGGGATGTGGGGGCGAAAACGTTTGAAGGAGGAATCAACGCGCGCGACCCTTGGTATATATATCCCTTTGCTGTCGGTGGGACCGAGTTGTAAAACTCGGTGGCACCGAGATGGATAACTGCTAGGCAGTTATGCACTTCGATCACGCCGAAAATCACAACTCGGTTTCACCGAGATGAAACCTAGATCAGTCTAAATGCTTTCGGTTTGACCGAGTTTGAGTGAGTTGGTCTGACCGAAATCACTTAGAAGGTTTTGGAGGTTAGCCCTTGACGGATCGGTGGCTCCGAGTGCTCCTCACCCGGAGGGTCCGAAAATGACTTGTTCAAAGTTTGTGATTTAAGCATGAATAGAATTTGAGACAAGAAAGCATAGATAGCTAGGGGAGGTACTTAGGCAGTCTTGTCCATCCATTTGGTCAGAAAAATCAAAACAACCAAAACAACAAATGGATGTCCTCGAATGGATAAAATCATGCATCCAACATGCTCACACAATAAGATAGCAAATGAAATATGTGTCAAACATGCACAACCAAAACTCTAGCAATTAACACACAATTTGTCGATGACTAGGTCATCTTTATATGAGTATTTTGACTTAGGACCCAAATGAGAACATTTGATCATAGGTCATACTCATCGTTTAAGCACAAGTGGGGTTACCACTTTTACATAAAGCATTGATGTGTTCACATCATTTGAAGATGCTTTAGCTCAATTTTTAGAGCAAAGCTCCCCCTAGATGTGAGAACCCCTTTTAAAGGGTCAAACTAACCTTGGGTTGTCGTAGAAGACTTCATGTAGATGTTGAAGATGTGGATGCTCAATGTTGATGGAGATCATCAAGAGTTGGGAGCTATCCTTTGGATTCGGGCACTTTCAATACCTACATGGGTTAGTCCCACAAAGAACAAACAAAGATATCCATGGACATAGATTGAAGTTCACAATAGATGATGTCCATGAAAGCAATGATTACCTTGTCCCTTGACTTACCAACAAGAGGGTTTGTGACTCCATGAACTAGTGCGCGATATGGAAGTTGATTGCACAAGTTCTTTGCCAAGATGAATGTGAGTGAAGTATGTTGGCGGAGTCACCCTCAAGAACTTTCTAGTTCTTCTTCTTCGGGATCCACATCATCTTGATGGGAATCCTTGGGGTTGTAGTTGAGCTTGACGAAGTAGAACTTGACGTTTCCTTGGGAACCCACTTGACCATGGCTTGAGGTGCTTCAACGAATGCATCAATCTCCTCTTGAAGCTTGTCCTTGGCTTTTAGCATGTGGTCTTGTGGTGGAAGGTCATCTTGAACTTGTTCCACATTGGAAGAAGTAGGATCATACTTCTCCTTTTGAGAAACAAACTGTGGAGTAGGATATTGACCTTCTTCCCACTCAACACCTTCGGCGTTGAACTTTCGCTCAAAACCAATTCCTTGATTCTTCCGGTGCCTTCCTTGCTTGCGAACAATTTCCTCAAAGTTCTTGCTTCCGGCAAGGCTCTTGTAGACACCTTTCTCTATGATCCCTTTCAATAAACTATTCTCTTGCTCAAGTGTAACTTGGCTTGAAACATTGTTAGTGAAATCAAGAGAACTACTAGAAGCAACAACATTAGATTTAACATGGTTATTGTTACTGCTAGAGGAAGAATTTTTCTTATGCTTGTCATGCTTAGTCTTAATGGGTGGCAAGAAATTAGACAAGAGAAGTCGTTTGGCAGGATATGAAGAACTCTTCTTTCGAAGATCGTCATTGATCGCTTTTAGAAACTCGTGTTCTTGCTCTAGAGTGAGCTTCTCGAAGCGTAGCTTCTCATGAGATCTTAGGAGCTCTCTATGATCTTCTTGAGTTGTTTCATGAGCTAACTTAAGAGTGTTTAGTTCTTTAGTTAGACGCTCAATCTCCTTCATAGCATTGTCGTTCGACTCTTCTCGACTATAAAGACTACTAGCATTTTCATCGTTACTAGGCTCACTAGATTTATCATGCAAGAGCTCATCTTCACCAAGCAAGTCATCCTCATCACTATTGAAGTCAATGAATTCAGGGTGTGATACCTTGGGGCCTTTAGCCATGAAGCATCTTCCAATTCCCTCATTTGGTGAATCAAATAAGTCGTAGGAGTTGGAGTTGGAGGATACGAGAGCAAGACCGGCAACACCTTCATCTTGACTGTAGTCCGAGTCGGAGTGATAGCTTCCATCGGATTGATTGTCGGAGTCGGAGCCGGAGACCCATTCACCTACATGAGCTTGATGTCTTCTTCTTGTGTAGCTCCTTGATGACTTGTCTTTCCTCTCCGAATCCTTGCTTCTCCGAGAGGGTCTTCGTTCATAACGATCATCTCTACTCCTTCTCTCTTTCCGAGGTGACTCATCTCTTGAACTTCTTCTTCTTGGAGATTCTTCTCTTCTCTTGTGGGGAGCCGTACACTCATTTGAGTAGTGTCCGGGTCTTCCACAATTGTAGTAGTTTCGATCACGACTAGAAGATCTCTTTTCATCATATGATCTAGACTTTGAGCTTCTCTCTTTGCCTCTATTCTTGTAGAATTTGTTGAAGTTCTTAACCATTAGGCTTATCTCTTCATTGGAAACTAACTTGTCACTTGAGGTTGTGGGAGCATCACTTGTAGCTTTGTAAGCACCACTCGATTTGTTGTGAAGCTCTTCCTTAACCTTAAGTGTCATCTCATGAGCAACAATTCTTCCAATGACTTCAGTTGGCTTGAGAGTCTTGTAGTTTGGCATCATTTGGATCAAAGTGCACATGGTGTCATACTTTCCATCCAAAGCTCTGAGAATCTTCTTGATGATGAATCGGTAGGTCATTTCTTCGCTTCCTAAGCCGGCAATCTCATTTGTGATGAGAGCAAGCCTAGAGTACATTTCAGCGACTCCTTCACCATCCTTCATCTTGAACTTGTCAAGTTGACCTTGAAGAATATCTAGCTTTCATTCCTTCACAGACTCGGTACCTTCGTGCATTTCAACCAAAGTATCCCAAATCTCTTTTGCATTTTCAAGACGGCTGATTTTGTTGAACTCCTCGGGACACAAGGCATTGAAGAGAATGTCACAAGCTTGAGCATTGTTTTGCAACATCCGCAATTCTTCCGGTGTAGCTTCGCGATCCGGAACTTTTCCTTCCTCGAAGAATTCACCTTGCATACCAACACAAATAATGCCCCATGCGGCTGGGTTATGACCAAGAATATGCATTTTCATTTTATGCTTCCAACTAGCAAAATTTGTACCATCAAAGTAAGGACCTCTACGATAATTACCCTCACTAGACGCCATACTCTCCTAGGTTGTGAAACCAAGCTTATGGAGTCCAATGCAATGGAAACCAATACAATGGAGACCAAAGCTCTGATACCACTTGTAGGATCGAAAGTATGTCTAGAGGGGGGGGGGTGATTAGACTACTTGTAAATATAAAAATTCTGCCTTTTGACAAAGAACAGTTTTTGGTAGATTCACAATTATGATTAAGTCAAGCATCACCCTACACATGCAATTCTAGAGTATAGTCAGCGGAAAGTAAATTGCACATGTAGTAAAGAGAGGTGGAGAAGAGCAAACGCAATTTTGGAGACGCGGTGATTTTTCCCGTGGTTCCGATAGGTGGTGCTATCGTACATCCACGTTGATGGAGACTTCAACCCACGGAGGGTAACGGCTGCGCGAGTCCACGGAGGGCTCCACCCACGAAGGGTCCACGAAGAAGCAACCTTGTCTATTCCATCATGGCCTACGCCCACGGAGGGCTAGCCTTACTCGGGGTAGATCTTCATGAAGTAGGTGATCTCCTTGCCCTTACAAACTTCTTGGTTCAACTCCACATCTCGATGACGGAGGCTCCCAAGCGACACCTAACCAATCTAGGAGGCACCACAATCCAAAAGGTAATAGATGTTGTAGTTGATGATGAACTCCTTGCTCTTGTGCTTCAAATGATAATCTCCCCAACACTCAACTCTCCTCACTGATTTGGCTGTGGTGGAAGAAAGGATTGAGTGGAAAGCAACTTGGGAAGGTTAGAGATCAAGCTTCATATGGTAGGAGTGGAGCAACTTGATCTCAACACAAGGGTAGGTAGTTCTCTTCTCAGAAATGTAAGGTAGGAGTGGTAGTTCTTTCTGATGGATCTCTCCACGAATGAAGAGGGGGTGGAGGGGTATATATAGCCTCCACACAAAATCCAACCGTTACACACATATTTGAGCAATCTCGGTGGGACCGAAGTGGACAACTCGGTGAGACCGAAAGTTCAAATAATGTGAACGTTGGGGTTTTCGGTGGGACCGAAAATACCATCTCGGTTAGTCCGATTCGAGCAAAGACAAGAGCATGCCAGTTTCGGTGGGACCGACTTCATCATCTCGGTGACACAGATTTGATGACAGAAGGTTACAGAAGCTTGGCAGCCCATGTTTCGGTGAAACCGATTTCAAAATCGGAATATCCGATTTTGCTAGGGTTTGGCTTATGGCTGAAGTGGTTCATCTCGGTGTGACTGAGTTTGGATAATCGGTGGGACCGAGATTACTTATGAGTGTATATTGTAGTGAAGGTTGCTGATAGTTTAAGGAGATACATCACTAAGCACTTGAGCAACCAGACCATCATCATAACCTCATCCCCTTTTAATAGTATTGGCTTTTCCTATGGACTCAATGTGATCTTGGATCACTAAACCAAAAATGGAGTCTTGAGCTTTTGCCAATGCTTGCCTTAGCATTTTGAGGGGTCCACTTCTTCAGTCCTTGCCATACCCATATCACTGAACTTCTCTGAAATGATTCTCAAGTAACTATTAGTTCAATGATATATATGTTGTTATTAATTGCCAAAACCACCCGGGGATTAGTTGCACTTTCCCAAGTCTTGTGCCAGGCTGTCGGCACAGAGACTGAAGTAGGTCTGGAACCGAAGCGAGAGTCCTTCCTTCAGTGGAGGGGCTAGTGCACTGCTTTCTTCGTCACCTTCCTTCCGGCAAGGTAAGAAGCGAGTCGCCATCTTGGCTGCCATCTCCGGAAGAAGCTCGCGGAGACGGGTTAACGCCTTGAGTGCAGCAGCCTCGGCAGCGAGTGGTAGTGTTGCCATCTGGGGTCCCTCGAAGAACCAACTTGTGGGAGGATCGTTTGCCTTCACGATCACTTCCACATGGTACTCCACCTCAGTATCGCTCACCCAATGCTCAAGGTAGGTGAGGATGGGTGCTCGGTGGAACTGACACTCCTGGAGGCTATCCTCGAGAAGTAGGGGAAACCCAGTGGTCAGGTGCTCTTCGGGAACAACGGCCATCTACAAAGGTGGAATAGGAGGGGTTAATAAGCTGAGGAAATCTCAGGTTTAGAAAAAGAAGAGAGGTTCAGAAGGTTTTGAAAAAGGGGGTCTCAACTAACTAATGCACATGCTAACTAAGGCTTCCTATAGTCAGGAAGGCTCTGATACCAGCTCTGTGGGGACCCCGACTTAGAAGTCGAGATCACCGAATGCACGTGTACAGTGATCCCAGAGATCAATGCTCACTGAACACACAGAAGCTGAAATAACAAGAGTCTTACATCCATACAAATAGTCTTACACGAATTAAGGCCATTATGGCCATGTCTTACATAGATCGAGCCTCACAGGCTGAATAGCAAATAACTCAAGTAGCGGAAGTCTTCGATAAACGGGTAGAACCCATGCTATCTGCCTTAACCCTACAGGCATCCTGACTGGGATAGCGTCCTAGTTCACATGATCGTCTCCAAAGAACTCTTCCTCGTAATACTGCTCTTCCATGCCTGGCCAATTAAATAACCAGTGGCAAGCCAATGAGTACTTTGAATGTACTCGCAAGCAACCCATGATGTGGTACAAAGTAACGGTGCAATTGAATAATAATGATCAATCTAGCAAGGCTAGAACAATACTCTACCATCAAGTTTATGCATCAATAACCTCGCGTAACCTCGAAGACAGGTTACCGATATCAATATGAGTGATTCAACTCATCGAGTCAAGTCACCATCCTTGACTTATCACACACATTCCAACACAGATGAAGTAAAATTCTGGACATAGTTTAAGTAGCACCACCCAACTGTCCATGACCGTGGACACGGTTATTCGAATAGTTTTACACTCTGCAGAGGTTGCGCACTTTACCCACAAGATCCGGGGAACTTCCGTGTCATCCACGACCCGTGGTACCTCAAGTACCCGGGGTAAGCACCCGGTCATTACCTTTCCTTAGACGACACTAACATAGTGTCCACTCGTTGGCACACGGCCCTCGGGTACAAACAATAGATCACGGGACTTGCCCTAATTTCAATGTTCACGCGTACCCGAGGGGACCAACGGTGTGTCCGGTGCCCTGTGAAAACAGTCATGGTCGTCCATCCAAGCACGACCCCGTCCCGAGAAAGACCTCAAGTCTCCCCATCACTAGTAATGCGGTTACCATGCTAGTATCGACCTAAGTAATCAATAAAGCCCCGTCCCATAAGGGGTAGTGTGGTTGCACATGTTTGGTTGGGACGGTAGTCACACATAAATCTAATCCATCATTCCACCATGCACATGATATTACCGGCACATCACTTCTTTCTCAAGTCATGACCTAACACTTCATCACCCTCGGGCATTAGGGGCACCCGATGGGTTCATGCAAAGATTTCAACTATGAGGGTTCATATCACACATGCATCATATAAGCATCATGACCATCTATTGCATGTCATCTAGCATATAGCAAGATCAACAATAAAGCATGCATCATGTGGTGGTTCATCTAGGTTACCATCGTAACCCTATCATCATGCATCGGAAACAAACGGGTTCCGAGAACAAGTGTATCATGGTCAAAGGGCTGCTTGCCTGGATTGGCTTGGTCTTCAAAGTCTTAAAGTCCTTCTCCTTCTTCTTCCACAGCAACTTCGTCAAATACGGGATCTATACGTCGCATAATAACCACGGGAAAATAAGGATACAAATAAAACAGAAAAATCAAAGTGCTCAGAAAAATGTCAACTCATTTTTGTAAAATACTAGAGGGATTTCTAAGATGGGGAAAAATCTTAGTTGGAGTTTTGGAGTTACAGAATAGGATATATTGATTTTTGAACAGGAGTTATACTACTCAAATTTGAATTTAAATTTGAACAATACAGGAAAGTTTCATGGATTCGAATGAAAGTGGTACCATTAAATAGGTTGGAATATTACAAGATTTTAGGAGTTGGAAATATTTAATTTGGATCAATATTCTTTTCTGTATAAATGTTTAAATCATTTACAGAAAAGAAAAAGAAAAAGGGGTCCTGTGCACTGGGCCAGAGAAGGCCACAGTGCACGGCCCAGACGGACTGGCCCAGCTGCACGGAGCCAGCGCGCGCGCACGTCAGGTTTTCAAACCTGACGGGCGGGGCCCGTGGGTCAGCGGCACAGAGGAGGGGGAGAGAGGTGGGGGGATGACAGGCGGGGCCCGCCTATCATCTCTAACCCCACGACCACGGCGGTGGCGAGCTCATCGGCGAGGACTCCGGCCACGGCGACGGCAACGAAGGGCAGGGTTGAGCTCAGCGTCGAGTTGCGGTTGTAGTGGTGGTAGTGCGGCATGGCGGGGGGTCCTGGTTCACCGGCGGCGAGGTGGGACGGCAGAGGCTCGTCGGAGGGTAGTGGCTGCGGCTGTTTCCGGCTGCCACAGAGAGGGGAAACAGGGGGAAATGATCAGTGAGGTGCGGCGGTTCCGAAACGAGGGGAAGGAGAGGCAGGGGAGGCCTGTACCTCGAGATCGCCGGCGGCCCGATGCGGCGGAGCTCCGGTCGATCCCGAGCACTGGGGCGTCCTGGGGTCGAACTGAGGGTGTTGGGGGTCTCAGTGGAGAGGCTTGAGGTTGGTGAGGGTGTTGGAGAAGCTCGGGAGGGCCTTATATAGCCGCGCCCGTGGTTCACCGTGGACCCGTGCGCCGGCGAGGTTGCAGGCGAGGCTGTGGAGGGTTCTGGAGCGTGGGAACACGCCGGGGAGGTCCGTGGACTAGCTCCACGTCCAGCTGAGGTGAGAAGAGGAGCGGGGGAGCGTCAGAAGAGGGCGCGCGTGTGAGGCAGAGGAATGGCCGAAGCGGGCGGCCGGTGCGCGTGCGACGTCGTTCACTGGAGGGCGCAGGAAGAGGGGGGACAGCGCCGGGGAGGTTGCGGACGTCGAGGCGCCTCGACTGGCGCGAGGGGGAGGCTCGAAGTGGTCGGGGGAGGCTGATTGGCCCGAGCCAGCGTGCGAGGTGCACTGTCCGCGCGCTCCAGAGCATGCGTTTGACTGGCATCGACGCGCTCTCGCCGGTTTGGTCCGTTCCAGCGTGCCCAACAGTGTCTAGCACGTTGTAGGAGAAGTAAAGAAATGCCTTGAGGCCTTGGATGCCCTGGGGATGCAGAGAGAGAGAGAGAGTGTTGGTGAAATGGTAGAAACCTACTGTACAGCAAGGTAAAACAGAGGTTTCACCCCTCAATCATGGAGCTGAGGTGCTGGGGGAGTTACTGGAGGTAGCTGGTAACCCAATGAGCCTGTGGTAAGAAGTTGAGGCCATGGAGAAAAGTGAAAGTGGTCAAAAGGGAGGTTTTAGCATTTCTGCAGAAGGTGTTTGATTAGTGTTTGATCAAGTAAATGAAGTCCACTTGTCATGGCACTTGACAGGGTTGAAGGACATGAGAAAATAGGGTGCTTCACCAAATTTGGGCTCATTTGGAGAAACTAGCCAATGCAACTTTGGTGAACCCTAGAAATCAACAGAAACAGTTTCATCTTGATTGAGTCAAGCTAATCATCTCCCCTTGATGCACCACTCGGTGTAGCATCATCATTTGGGGTATTGATCATGCCCACGAAGTTTGAAGCTCCAGATAAAAAGTTGGTAATGTAAAGTTGTTCAAATTTGCATTTGAACAGAAAGGGTTTTGAGGTGATCTGATCAAGTTGCTCTATTCAAATTCTTGTGCCATTTGGTCTAGGTGCCTTATTAGGCCATTCTAGCATGTGCACCAAGTTTGAGAGCATTTGGACAAGTTTGGCAATGTAAAGTTGCTCAAACTTCAAATATGGACAGAATGGTTATGAAGGGGTTTGAGGAGGTCTTCTTGCTTCCCAAGGCATGGGACTTGGCAAGATCATCAAATATGTCATAAATGACATGATAGAATTTCCCTGGAATTTTTGGAGAAAGTTTCCTTTGTAAATATTTCAAAAGCTTGAAATATCCAGAAAGGGTTTTAGAGGGTTTAGCCCATTATTTTGAACATGACCAAGTGTTGAAACTCTTATATGTGGACAATATATGTCCTACGAGTCTCTCTGAATTTTGGCAAATATTTTTGAAACAGTTAAATAATTTTTCCCTATTAAAGACCATTTATGGCCTTAAGAAAAGGCTTTTAAATAAAATAGGAAAATAACTTTTAAAATTATACCTTTGTGGTTTCTGGGAGTCCTATGACTACTAGGTCTCAAATAAACCTTTTGAAATAATTTTCACACCCTTAATCAAGTACTTGCAGTGCAAATCTCAATTCAGGGGTTTTTGGAAAACTAAATTTATAAAATGCTTTTTGGCCAAAATAATTTTGTAAGAAAATACTATACTGTTATATGACACTTGGCATGATCATTGGGCAGAAGCTTAGAGTATGGAGATGAGATCTACAAGAGATCATAGTTGACTTTAATGAGCACATGAAAAAGCAAATGAAGAAAACTCAATTCCAATAAAAGCCAAATGATGCTAAAAAAATTTGCTGGTCCAAATTTTCATGCCTCAAAGTTACAAATAACATGTTACAAAATGCAGGGTGTGACAAAAACATCCTCAAACCTCTTCATAACCATTCTGTCCATATTTGAAGTTTGAGCAACTTTACATTGCCAAACTTGTCCAAAGGCTCTCAAACTTGGTGCACATGCTAGAATGACCTAATAAGGCATCTAGACCAAATGGCACAAGATTTGGAATAGAGCAACTTGATCAGATCACCTCAAAACCCTTTCTATTCAAATGCAAATTTGAACAACTTTACATTACCAACTTTTTATCTGGAGCTTCAAACTTTGTGGGCATGATCAATACCCCAAATGATGATGCTACACCAAGTGGTGCATCAAGGGGAGATGATTAGCTTGACTCAATCAAGATGAAACTGTTTCTGTTGATTTCTAGGGTTCACCAAAGTTACATTGGCTAGTTTCTTCAAATGAGCCCAAATTTGGTGAAGCGCCCTATTTTCTCATGTCTTTCAACCCTGTTAAGTGCCATGTCAAGTGGAGTTCATTTACTTGACCAAACACTGATAAAACACCTTCTGCAGAATTGCTAAAACCTCCAACTTGATCACTTTGACTCTTCTCCATGGCCTGTACTTTTTACCACATGATCATTGAGTTACTAGCTACCACCAGTAACTTCCCCAGCACCCCAGCTCCATTATTGAGGGGTGAAAGCCCTGTTTTACCTTGCTGGACAGCAGGTTTTCACCATTTCACCAGCACCCTCACTCTCTCTCAGCATGTCCAGGGCATCCAAGGCCTCAGGCCATTTCTTTACTCCTCCCTCAACGTGCTGGACACTGTTGGACACGCTGGTTTGGACCAAAACGGCGAGAGCGCGATGATGCCAGCAATACGCACGCTCTGGAGCGCGCAACAGTGCACCTCCGCACGGTGGCTCCGGTCAATCGCTGACCCCGACAGCCTCGGGCCTCCCCCTTGCGCCAGTCGAGGCCCCTCGACGTCCGTGACCTCCCCGGCGCTGTCCCCCCTCCTCCTGCGCCCTCTAGTGGCCGTCGTCGCACGCGCGCTGGCCGCCCGCGGCGGCCACTCCTCTACCTCGCACGCGCGCACGCTCCTGACGCTCCCCCGCTTCTCTTTCTCCCTCAGCTGGACGTGGAGATCGTCCAGGAACTCCACGGACCCATTCCCTTGGCCTCCCGTGCGCTGTAGCCTCGAGCCGGAGCTCGCCGGCGCACTGGACTACGGGCCTCCGTCGAGCTCCTATAAATAGCCCCTCCCGAGCCTCTCCAACAGCATCAGCAGCTCCACCACACTCCACTGAGCCCCCCAGCATCATCCACTCCTCCCCAGGTCGTCCCAGTACTCGGGATCGACCGGAGCTCCGCCGCGTCGGGCCGCCGGTGATCCCGCAGTACGTGCCTTCCCCGCTCTTCTTCTTGCCCGATCTAGAACCACCAAGCCACACTGAACATTTTCCCCTTGTTTCCCCTCTCTGTGGCAGTCGGAAACGGCCAGAACCACGACCCTTCGACGAGCTTCCGCCGTCCCACCTCGCCGCCGGTGAACCAGACCTCCGCGCCGTGCCGCACCACCACCCCTGCATCCGCGACACGACGCTGGTCACGTTCCTGCCCTCCGTTGCCGTCGCCGTGGTCGGGAACCTCGCCGGTGAGCTCGCCGTGGCCGTGGCCGTGCTCACCTTTCTCCCCCTCCTCTGTGCCACTGACCCACGGGCCCCGCCCGTCAGGTTTAAAAACCGGACATGCGCACGCAGGCTCCCGTGCAGTTGGGCTGGACCGCCTGGGCCGTGCACTGTGGCCTCCTCTGGCCCAGTGCACAGAACCCTTTCTCTTTTTCTTTTTCTGTAATTGTTTTAAACATTTCTACAGAAAAGAAAAGTGGTCCAAATTAAATAATTCCAACTCCTAAAATCTTGTAATATTCAAACCTATTTAATGGTACTACTTTAACTCAAATCCATGAAACTTTTCTGTACTGTTCAAATTTAAATTCAAATTTGAGCAGTAATACTCCTGTTCAAAAATCAATAGATTCTATTCTGTTACTCCAAAACTCCAACTAAGATTTTTCCCCATCTTAGAAATTCCTCTAGTATTTTACAAAAATGAGTTGACATTTTTCTGAGCACTTTGATTTTTCTGTTTTGTTTGTATTCTTATTTTCCCGTGGTTATTATGCGACGTATAGATCCCGTATTTGACGAAGTTGCTGTGGAAGAAGAAGGAGAAGGACTTGAAGACTTTGAAGACCAAGCCAATCCAGGCAAGCAGCCCTTTGACCATGATACACTTGTTCCTCGGAACCCGTTTGTTTCCGATGCATGATATTAGGGTTACGATGGTAACCTAGTTGATTCCACCACATGATGCATGCTTGATCTTGATCTTGCTAAGTGCTAGATGACATGCAAATAGATGGTCATGATGCTTATATGATGCATGTGTGATATGAACCCTCGTAGTTGAAATCTTTGCATGAACCCATCAGGTGCCCCTAATGCCCGAGGGTGATGATGTGTTAGGTCTTCACTTGAGAAAGAAGTGATGTGCCGGTAAATCATATGCATGGTGGAATGATGGATTAGATTTATGTGTGACTACCGTCCCAACCAAACATGTGCAACCACACTACCCCTTATGGGACGGGGCTTTATTGATTACTTAGGTCGATACTAGCATGGTGCCCGCATTACTAGTGACGGGAAGACTTGAGGTCTTTCCCGGGACGGGGTCGTGCTTGGATAGACGGCCATGACTGTTTTTACAGGGCACCGGACACACCGTTGGTCCCTTCGGGTACGCGTGACATTGAAATTAGGGCAAGTCCCATGATCTATTGTTTGTACCCGAGGGCCGTGTACCAACGAGTGGACTCTATGTTAGTGTCGTCTAAGAAAAGGTAATGACCGGGTGCTTACACCGGGTACTTGAGGTACCGCGGGTCGTGGATGACACGGAAGTTCCCCGGATCTTGTGCGTAAAGTGCGCAACCTCTGCAGAGTGTAAAACTATTCGAATAGCCGTGTCCACGGTTACGGACAGTTGGGTGGTGCTACTTAAACTATGTCCAGAATTTTACTTCCTCGGTGATTATATGTGTGTGATGAGTCAGGATGGTGACTTGACTCGATGAGATGAATCATATTCATGTTGATATCGGTAACCTGTCTTCGAGGTTGCGCGAGTTTAGTGATGCATTAACTTGATGGTAGAATAATTGTTCTAGCCTTGCTAGATTGATCATTGTTATTCAAATGCAGTGTTACTTTGAACCACATCATGGGTTGCTTGCGAGTACATTCAAAGTACTAATTGGCTTGCCATTGGTTATTTAATTGGCCAGGCATGGAAGAACATGATTATGAGGAAGAATTCTTTGGAGACGAACATGCGAACTAGGACGCTATCCCAGTCAGAATGCCTGTAGGGTTAAGGCAGATGGCATGGGTTCTACCCGTTTATCGAAGACTTCAGCTATTTGAGTTATTTGCTATCAGCCCGTGAGGCTCTATCTATGTAAGACTTGGCCATAATGGCCATAATACGTGTAAGACTATTTGTATGGATGTAAGACTCTTGTTATTTCAGCTTCTGTGTGTTCAGTGAGCATTGATCTCTGGGATCACTGTACACGTGCATTCGGTGATCTCGACTTCTAAGTCGGGCTCCCCACATAATGCATATGTTGTTAGTTTTGATGAAAGTCTTGCTGAGTACCTTTGTACTCACATTTGCTTAATTTATGATTTTGCAGAGAGACTTCAGTCTCACTAGTAGTTCCGCGTGGACTTCGATGTTTGGCTGGTTACCACAGGCTTCTCAGACTTCTCAGACTTCTCAGACTTTTCATTTGTAGTTGTCTGTACTCAGACATGTTATGCTTCCGTTGCCTGTATGCTCTGTATGTTGGGTCATGTGACCCCTGTTTGTCATAATTGCTATGATGGCTCTTCTGGGCCTTATCTATATGAGTCGTTGACTTATGTTGTGATGCCATGTTATACAGCACATACTTGCATGTTATGCGTACGTGTAATGTGTATTGCTATGTGTGGGATCCGACACCTAGTTGTTTACCCTTGGTAGCCTATCTTACAAGGAAATGTCTCCTAGTGCTTCCACTGAGCCTTGGTAGCTTGCTACCGCTCCGGAACACTTAGGCTAGCCGGCATGTGTCCTTCTTTGTTCCTGTGTCTGTCCCTTAGGGGAAATGTCACGCGATGTTCCTTTAAGTCCTTGTAGCTTGCTACGACTTGGGTTCTTAAGTTGATGACCGACACATTCGTTGCTGGGTCATGTATGCCTGTCTCTGTAATTTAGCGCCACTTTTGGTTTATAACTAGTCATGTCGGCCCGGGTTCTCTGTCATATGGATGCTAGGAACACTATCATATATGTGTGCCAAAATGCGCAAACGGTCACGGGCCAGGTAAGGTGGCACCCGTGGGGATACCATGCGTGAGGCCGCTAAGTGATATGATGTGCTACATGCTAGATCGGTGTGACTTAGGATCGGGGACCCGACAGCGCGTCTATAAGCGTAGGTTCCAAAGGGAAAAGTAAAAGTGGTCTTTTCTTGATTAGGTCGAGAAACATGTATTTGTGAAAAGCCAGAATATCCATCAAGGAAGCAAATATGTGTGTGCTTAGATAGTCTTTAAAGCATTTGATCAATAAAAGGCAAAGGGTAATGTTCTTTTCTGGTTTCTTTGTTTAATTTTCTAAAATCAATTCCCATTCCAGAGCCTGTAACAATTCTTTCTGGAATAAGTTCATTCTTGTCATTCAGAACACCAGTTATACCTCCTTCCTTACGGACACAATGAACGGGACTTACCCATCTACTATCAGCTATAGGATAGATTATACCTACTTCTAGAAATTTTAGTACTTCCGTTCTTACCACTTCTTTCATCTTCAGATTTAACCGACGTGGGTGATCAACAACTGGTATAGCATCAAGTTCCATATTAATTGTGTGCTGACATAGAGTGGGACTAATGCCCTTTAAATCATCAAGAGTATATCCAATAGGAGCTCGGTGCTTCCTTAGAACCTTCAATATTCTTCCTTCTTCATGTTCTGGAAGATTAACATGATATATTTTCTTTTCATCAAGATAAGCATATTTGAAAGTGTCTTCCAATTGTTTTAATTCAAACACAGGATCACCTTTAGGTAGAGGAGGACCTCCAAGAGTTTCAATAGGAAAATTGTCTTTAAGTAGAGGACATTGTTCAAAGAAATTTTTATCTATTTCATTTCTTTCATGCATATGTAAATCATTTTCATGGTCTAGTAAATATTGCTCTAAAGGATCAGAGGGTGGCACATCTATAGAAGCAAGACAAATTAATTCACCCTTACTAGGAAATTCTTTTTCATGAAGATTCCTACTAAACTTGGAGAAATTAAACTCATGAGACTCATCACCAAAAACTAACACCAACAGTTCGCTTCTTACAATCTATCCTACCATTAACTGTATTCAAGAAAGGTCTACCAAAGATAATGGGACAGCAGTCATCTTGTCAGGAACCAAGAACAAGAAAATCAGTAGGGTACTTTATTTTCCCACAGAAGACTTCAACATCTCTAACAATCCCAATTGGTGATATAGTATCTCTATTAGCCAGTTTAATAGTGACATCAATGTCTTCTATTTTTGTGGGTACTATGTCATTCATAATTTCTTGGTATAAAGAGTAGGGAATATCACTCACACTAGCACCTATGTCACATAAACCATGATAGCAATGATCTCCTATTTTGATTGAGACAACAGACATGCCAACAACAGGCTTGGCAATTCTAGCACCTTCTTCATTAAAGTAAATAACATGCCCATCTATGTTTTCTTCCAAGATATCTTTGATCATAACAACATTATGTTCTACTATGATTTGTTCATCGGGTTTAGGTGTTCTAACATAGATTTTGTTAACCACAATTGAAAATTTAGTATGTTCCCTAGTCCTTACAGGAAAAGGTTTTTTTCAATATAAGCAGTAGGAACAACTGGATCAACATTATAAATTATAGTTTCTTATTTAGCTAGTACTGGTTCTTTAATTTCTTCTTCAATAGGTGGGTGGTATTTAAACCACTTCTCTTTAGGGAGTTCAACATGGGTAGCAAATGATTCACAAAAGGAGGCTACTATCTCAGAGTCAAGTCCATATTTAGTGCTAAATTTTTGAAAAGCATCAGTATCCATAAAACATTTAACACAATCATACTTAAGTTTTATACCTAACACTTTACCTTCGTTGAGTTCCCAATCTTCAGAGTTACGTTTAATTCTTTCCAAAAGATCCCACTGGAATTCATAGTTTTCTTCATAAAAGAACCAGCACAAGAAGTATCCATCATGGTTTGATCATTATGAGAAAGCCGAGCATAAAAGTTCTGTATAATAATTTCTCCTGAGAGCTCTTGATTGGGGAATGAATCTAACATTGACATAAGCCTCCCCCAAGCTAGAGCGATACTTTCTCCTTCATGAGGCCCAAAATTATATATATAATTCTGATCACGAAGAACTAGATGCATAGGATACAATTTTTGGTGGAACTCCAATTTTAAACGATTCCAATTCCATGATCCAATATCATTGCATAGCCTATACAATACCAATGTTTTTCCCTTCAAAGGTAAAGGGAAAACCTTTTTCATAACTTCATCCCTGCGTAAGCCTGCAAGATTAAATAATCCACAAATTTGTTCCACATATATCAAGTGCATGTCAGGATGTGCAGTTCCATCTCCTACGTAAGGATCAGCTAGCAGTTGTTCTATCATACCCGAAGGGATTTCATATTCAATATTTTCAGTAGGTGCAGCTGGTTGAGGGGTAGCTAATTGTGGTTCTGGACGAGGTGAAGATACCCCGAACAAACCCCTCAAAGGATTTTTTTTCATAGTGACAAGTGACAATAAATTTCAGCACACTATATAAATGTTTCCTTACCAAAGGCGCTTCGCTCCCCGGCAATGGTGCTAGAAAATAGCCTTGATGACTCACAAGTATAGGGGATCAATTGTAGCTCTTTTCGATAAGTAAGAGTGTCGAACCCAACGAGGAGCAGAAGGAAATGATAAGTAGTTTTCAGCAAGGTAGTGTCTGCAAGTGCTGAAATTGTAAGTAGCGAGTAGTTTGATAGCAAGGTAATTTGTAACGAGCAAGTAACGACAATTGTAACAAGTATGCAGCAAGGTAGCCCAATCCTTTTGAGGCAAAGGACATGCGAAAACGGTCTCTTATAGTAAGCACAATGTTCTTGAGGTTACACGGGAATTTCATCTAGTCACTTCCATCATGTTGGTTTGATTTGTGTTCGCTACTTTGATAATTTGATATGCGGGTGGACGGGTGCTTAGTTGTTGTTCTTACTTGAACAAACCTTCTACTTATGATTAACCCCCCCCCCCCCCCC
>LR738710.1:359262335-359280370 GCA_902687465.1 Secale cereale
CCCCCCCGTAAGCATCCGCAACTACGAGAAAAGTATTAAGAATAAATTCTAACCATAGCATTAAACTCTAGGATCCAATCGGTCCCTTACGAAATAGTGCATAAACTGGGTTTAAGTTTCTGTCACTCTCACAACCCGCCATCTATTTACTACTCCACAATGCATTCCCTGAGGCCCAAATATGGTGAAGTGTCATGTAGTCGACATTCACATGACACCACTAAGGGAATCACAACATACATACTATCAAAATATGGAACACATATCAAATTCACATGATTACTTGCAACATGATTTCTCCCATGACCTTAAGAACAAAGGTAACTACTCACAAGTGATGAACATGCTCAAGGTCAGAGGGGAATTAATATGCATAATGGATCTGAACATATAATCTTCCACCAAATAAACCATATAGTAATCAACTACAAGATGTTATCAACACTACTAGTCACCCCCTAGTAATAATCTATAGTTTCAGTAACAAGATTGAATACAAGGGATGAACTAGGGTTTGAGATGAGATGGTGGTGTTGAATATGTTGATGGAGATTGCACTCCCCAAGATGGGAGAGTGGTTGGTGATGATGATGACGATGATTTCCCCCTCCGGGAGGGAAGTTCCCCTGGCAGAATCGCTCCGCCGGAGGGCAAAAGTGTTCCTGCCCAAGTTCTGCCTTGAGACGGCGGCGTTCCGTCCCGAAAACCTTCTCCTTATTTTTTCCAGGTCAGAGTCACTTATATACCAAAAGATGGGCACCGGAGGTGCGCCGAGGAGGCCACAACCCACCAGGGCGGGCCATGGGGGCCTAGCGCGCCCAAGAGGGTTGTGCCCACCTGGTGGGACCCCTCTGGTGTTTATTGGTTCCAGTATTTCTTAAATATTCCATAAAAAATCCTCGTGGAGTATCAGCTCATTTGGAGTTGTGCAAAATAGGTGGCATGATGTAGCTTTTTCAGGCCGAGATTTGCAGCTGCCGGAATTCTCCCTCTTGGTGTGTTCCTTGCAAATGATGAGAGAAAATGCATTAGAATTACTCGAAAAAGCATTTTTATGGATAAAAACATTATAAAGAACAGTAAGGAAACATGATGCAAAATGGACGTATCACCCTCCACGGGGTCCTGTTCATTCTACCAGCCCTCCAACGGCTACTGTTCAACCAACCCTCCACGGGGTCTGCTACTTCTCGAGCTTGCGTTGTATTCCCTCGAAGAGGAAAGGGTGGTGCAGCACAGTAGCATAAGTATTTCCCTCAGTTTTTGAGAACCAAGGTATCAATCCAGTAGGAGACCACGCGCGAGTCACTCGCACCTGCACAAACAAATAAGAACCTCGCAGCCAACGCGATAAGGGGTTGTCAGTCCCTTCACGGTCACTTACGAGAGTGAGATATGATAGATATGATAAGATAATATTCTTGGTATTTTTGGTATAGAAACAGAAAGCAAATAAAGCAAAGCAAATAGATGGAAGATTAATATGATGAGAATAGACCTGAGGGCCATAGGTTTCACTAGTGGCTTCTCTCATGATAGCAGAATTCTACGGTTGGTGAACAGATTACTGTCGAGCAATTGGTAGAAAAGCGCATAGTTATGAGAATATCTAGGCATGGTCATTATATATAGGCATCACGTCCGTGACAAGTAGACCGAAATGATTCTGCATCTACTACTATTACTCCACACATCGACCGCTGTCCAGCATGCATCTAGAGTATTAAGTTCATAAGAACAGAGTAATGCCTTAAGCAAGATGACATGATGTAGAGGGATAAACTCAAGCAATATGATATAAACCCCATCTTTTTATCCTCGATGGCAACAATACTATACGTGCCTTGCTGCCCCTGCTGTCACTAGGAAAGGACACCGCAAGATTGAACCCAAAGCCAAGCACTTCTCCCATTGCAAGAACTATAGATCTAGTAGGTCAAACCAAACCAATTATTCGAAGAGACTTGCAAGGATATTATAATCATAAATAAAAGATTTCTGAAAAGAATCCAATATTGTTCAAAGATAATCTTGTTTATAAACCCACAATTCATCGGATCTCAACAAACACACGGCAACAAGATTACATCAAATAGATCTCCTCGAAGATCGAGGAGAACTTTGTATTGAGATCTAAAAAGAGAGAAGATGCCATCTAGCTAATAACTATGGACCCGAAGGTCTATGGTGAACTACTCAAAACTCATCGGAGAGGCTGTGGTGTTGATGTAGAAGCCTTCCGTGATCGATCCCCCTCCAGTGGAGCTCCGGAACAGGCTCCGAGATGGGATCTCATGGGAACAGAAGGTTGCGGCGGTGGAATTAGGGTTTCGTCTGTTACCTCGAAGTTTTCAGGGTATGAGAGTATATATAGGCTGAAGAGTGGCACCGGGGGAGCAACAGGGGACCCACGTGGGTGGGGGCGCGCCTACACCCCTAGGCGCGCCCCCTGCCCTCATGGCCACCTCCTTCGCTTCCTGGCGTGTACTCCAAGTCTTCTGCGTTGATATTGTTCCAAAAATAACTCTCTCGAAGGTTTCATTCCATTTGGACTCTGTTTGATATTCCTTTTCTACGAAACACTAAAATAGAAAAGAAAACAGCAATCTGCACTAGGCCTTGGGTGAGTAGGTTAGTCCCAAAAATAATATAAAAGTGTATAATAATGCCCATTAAACATCCAAAACAGAATATATAATAGCATGTAACAATCAAAAATTATATATACGTTGGAGACGTATCAAGCATCCCCAAGCTTAATTCCTGCTCATCCTCGAGTAGGTAAATGATAAAAAAAGAATTTTTGATGTGGAATGCTAACTAACATAATTCTCAATGTAATTTTATTTATTGTGGCATGAATGTTCAGATCCGAAAGATTCAAGACAAAAGTTCATATTGACATAAGAACAATAATACTTTAAGCATACTAACAAAGCAATCATGTCTTCTGAAAATAACATAGCCAAAGAAAGTTCATCCCTACAAAATCATATAGTTTGGCTATGCTCCATCTTCGTCACACAAAATACTCAAACCATGCACAACCCCTGTTTCAGCCAAGCAATTGTTTCATACTTTAATTTTTTTCAAACTCTTTCAACTTTCATACAATACATGAGCGTGAGCCATGGATATAGCACTATAGGTGGAATAGAATGGTGGTCGTGGATAAGACAAAAGAGGAAGATGGTCTCACATCAACTAGGCGTATCAATGGGCTATGAAGATGCCCATCAATAGATATCAATGTGACTGAGTAGGGATTGCCATGCAACGGATGCACTAGAGCTATAAATGTACGAAAGCTCAACAAAAGAAACTCAGTGGGTGTGTATCCAACTTGCTTGCTCACGAAGGCCTAGGGCATTTGAGGAAGCCCATCGTTGGAATATACAACCCAAGTTCTATAGTGAAAATTCCCACTAGTATATGAAAGTGACTAAACAAGAGACTGTCTATCATGAAGATCAAGGTGCTACTTTGAAGCACAAGTATGGAAAAAGATAGTAGCATTGTCCCTTTTTCTTTTCTTTTCTTTTATTTTCTTTTTTTTCTTTTTTTCTTTTTTTTCTTTTTCTTTTTTTGGGCCCTTCTTTTTTTCTTTGGCTTTTCCCCCCTTTTTTCTTTGGGACAATGCTCTAATAATGATGATCATCACACTTCTATTGATTTACAACTTGATATTACAACTTGATACTAGAAAAAAGTATGACTCTATATGAATGCCTCCAGCGGTGTACCAGGATGTGCAATGAATCAAGAGTGACACGTATGAAAAATTATGCATGGTGGCCTAGCCACAAATACGATGTCAGCTACACGATCATGCATGGCAATATGATAATGATGAAGCGTGTCATAATAAACAGAATGGTGGAAACTTGCATGGCAATATATCACGAAATGGCTCTGGAAATGCCATGATAGGTAGGTATGGTGGCTGTTTTGAGGAAGGTATATGGTGGGTGTATGATACCGGCGAAAGTTGCGCGGTACAAGAGAGGCTAGCAATGGTGGAAGTGTGAGAGTGCGTATAATCCATGGACTCAACATTAGTTAGAAAGAACTCACATACATATTGCAAAAATCTACAAGTCATCAAAACAAAGTACTACACACATGCTCCTAGGGGAAGGGTTGGTTGGAGTTAAACATCGCGCGATCCCGACCTCCACACAAAGGATGACACACAATGAAATACCTCATGCTTTAAATTTGTCACACAACGGTTACCATACATGCATGCTACGAGACTTGCAAACCTCAACACAATTATTTCTCAAATTCACAACTAGTCTACTAGCATGACTCTAATATCACCATCCTCATATCTCAAAACAATCATCAAGTAATAAACTTCTCGTAATATTCAATGCACTTTATGTGAAAGTTTTTACTATACCCATCTTGGATGCCTATAATATTAGGACTAGTTTTATAACCAAAGCACATTACCATGCTGTTCTAAAAGACTCTCAAAAGGATATAAGTGAAGCATGATAGATCAATAATTTCTACAAAATAAAACCACCACCGTGCTCTAAAAGATATAAGTGAAGCACTAGAGCAAAACTATCAAGCTCAAAAGATATAAGTGAAGCACATAGAGTATTATAATAAATTCTAAATCATATTCATCTCTCTCAAAAGGTGTGTCCAGCAAGGATGATTGTGGTAAACTAAAAAGCAAAGAGTCAAATCATTCATGAAGCTCCAAGCAAAACACATATCATGTGGTGAATAAAAATATAGTCTCAAGTAAAGTTACCAATAGACTAAGACGAAAGAGGGGATGCCATCCCGGGGGCATCCTCAAGCTTAGGCTTTTAGTATTCTTTGAATTTTACTTTGGGGTGCCTTGGCCATCCCCAAGCTTAGGCTCTTGCCACTCTTTGTTCCATTGTCCATCAAATCCATACTCAAAACTTGAAAACATCACAACACAAAACTTAGCCAAAAATCTCGTGAGTTCCGTTAGTATAAGAAAACAAACCACCACTCAAAGGTACTGTAATGAACTCATTCTTTGTTTATATTGGTGTTAAACCTACTGTATTCCAACATCTCTAAGATTCATACCCACCGATACTACTAATAGATTAATCAAAATAAGCAAACAACACACGAAAAACAGAATCTGTCAAAAATAGAACAGTTTGTAGTAATCTGTAACTTTCGAATACTTCTGTAACTCTAAAAAACATCAAATAAATTGGTGGGCGTGAGGAATTTTTCTATTAATCATATTCAAAAAGAATCAACTAGAAAGAACTCTCCAGTAAAGAAAATGGTAGCTAATATCGTCAGAGCTAAAGTTTCTGTTGTTTACAACATGATCGCATAAACTTCACACAAGTCTTCCCAAAGTTTGTACTTGGCGCAAACACTAATTAAAACACAAAACCACATCTAAACAGAAGCTAGATGTAATATTTATTCCTAAACAGAAGCAAAAACAAAAAAAATAAAATTGGGTTGCCTCCCAACAAGCGCTATCGTTTAACGCCCCTAACTAGGCACGATACAAGAATAGATCTAGGTATTGCCATCTTTGGTAGGCAATCCATAAGTGGCTCTCATAATAGATTCATAAGGTAATTTTATTTTCTTTCTAGGAAAGTGTTCCATGTCTTTCCTTAACGGAAATTGGAATATAATATTTCCTTCCTTCATATCAATAACTGCACCAATCGTTCAAAGGAAAGGTCTACCAAGAATAATAACACATGTGGGATTCCAATCTATATCAAGAACGATGAAATATACGGGCACATAATTCCTATTTGCAACAATAAGAACATCATTAATCCTTCCCATAGGTTTCTTATTGGTAGAATCTGCACGATGCAAATTTAAAGAACAATTATCAAGTTCATGGAAACCTAACAGATCACACAAAGCTTTTGGAATTGTGGAAACACTTGCACCCAAATCACAAAAAGCAAAGCATTCATGATCTTTAATCTTAATTTTAATAGTAGGTTCCCACTCATCATAAAGCTTTCTAAGGATAGAAACTTCTAATTCAAGTTTTTCTTCATAAGATTGCATTAAAGCATCAACTATCGGTTTGGTAAAAGCCTTATTTTGACTATAAGCATGCAGAGAATTTACCACGGATTGCAACAAGGAAATACAATCTATTAAAGAGCAATTATCATAATTAAATCCCTTGAAATCCAAAATAGTGGGTTCATTGCTATGTAAAGTTTTGACCTCTTCAATTCCACTTTTAACAATTTTAGCATCAAGATCTAAAAACTCCGAATCATTGGGACGACTTTTAACTAAAGTAGACTCATCTTTAGTCCCATCTTTATCAAGATTCATACTAGAAGACAAGGATTTGATAGGGGACACATCAATCACTTTTAGATATTCATCTTTATTTTCTAAATCTTCCGGTTTAGAGGCCATCTTATTAACTAAGGTGGCTTGCTTATCCGAAGTTTGGGCTATTAAGTTCTCAAGATGAGCAAACTGAGATTTCAAACCATAAAATTCTTTAGACATATCATCAAGCTCTTTATTCATGTATTCCATAAAACTTTTCTGTTCTTTAAGCTCGTTTCTGAAGAAATCATCATGCTCAAATTGCACAGACATAAAACTTCTAACATTGTTTTCAATCTCTTCCAACCTCTTAAGGTGAGGATCAACACTAATAGGGGGAGCCATTGTGACGAGCAAGCAATCCAACACACGAGAAAACAAGAGGCAAGCAAACGGTAAAACACACGGAAAAAGAAGGGCAAATAAAACGGCGAGGGTGAAGCGGGAGAGAGGCAAACGAGAGACAAATAATGTAGTGCGAAGGATAAGGGTTCGTGATAGGTAATTGGTATATGACTTTTGTGTAGATCTCCCCGGCAACGGCGCCAGAAATTCTTCTTGCTACTTCTCGAGCTTGCGTTGTATTCCCTCGAAGAGGAAAGGGTGATGCAACACAGTAGCGTAAGTATTTCTCTTAGTTTTTGAGAACCAACGTATCAATCTAGTAGGAGACCCGCGTGAATCCCTCGCACCTGCACAAACAAATAAGAACCTCGCAGCCAACGCAATAAGGGGTTGTCAATCCCTTCACGGTCACTTACGAGACTGCGATTTGATAGATATGATAAGATAATATTTTTGGTACAGAAACAGAAAGTAAATAAAGGAAAGTAAAGTAGATGGAATATTATTATGATGAGAATAGACCCGGGGGCCATAGGTTTCACTAGTGGCTTCTCTCATTATAGCAGAATTCTATGCTGGGTGAACAAATTACTGTTGAGCCATTGAGAATATCTAGGCATGATCATTATATATAGGCATCACGTCGATGACAAGTAGACCGAACCGATTCTGCATCTACAACTATTACTCCACACATCGACCGTTGTCCAGCATGCATCTAGAGTATTAAGTTAATTAGAACAGTGTAATGCCTTAAGCAAGATGACATGATGTAGATGGATAAACTCAAGCAATATGATATAAACACTATCTTTTTTTCCTTGATGGCAACAATACAATACTTGCCTTGCTGCCCCTGCTATCACCGGGAAAGGACACCGGAAGATTGAACCCAAAGCCAAGCACTTCTCCCATTGCAAGAACTATAGATCTAGTAGGCCAAACCAAACCAATCATTCAAAGAGACTTGGAATGATATTTTAATCATACATAAAAGATTTCAGAAAACAATCCAATATTGTTCAAAAATAATCTAGATCATAAACCCACAATTCATAAGAATCTCGACAAACACACTTCAAAAAGATTACATCGAATAGATCTCCTCGAAGATCGAGGAGAACATTGTATTGAGATCCAAAAAGAGAGAAAAAGCCATCTAGCTAATAACTATGGACCCGAAGGTCTGTGGTAAACTACTCACAACTCATCGGAGAGGCCGTGGTGTTGATGTAGAAGCCCTCCGTGATCGATCCCCTCCGGTGGAGCTCCAGAATAGGCTCCAAGATGGGATCTCACGGGAATAGAAGGTTGCGGCGGTGGAATTAGGGTTTCGTCTGTTGCCTCGACGTTTTCAGGGTATGAGAGTATATATAGGATGAAGAGGGGCACCGGGGGAGCGGCAGGTGGCCCACGAGGGTGGGGGGCATGCCCCCTGCCCTCTTGGCCATCTCCTTCGCTTTCTGGCATGTACTCCAAGTCTCCTGTGTTGATATTGTTCCAAAAATAACTCTCCCGAAGGTTTCATTCCGTTTGGACTCCGTTTTATATTCCTTTCCTACGAAACACTGAAATAGGCTAAAAAATAGCAAACTGCACTAGGCCTTGGGTTAGTAGGTTAGTCCCAAAAATAATATTGAAGTGTATAATAAAGCCCATTAAACATCGAAAACAAAATATATATCAGCATGGAATAATCAAAAATTATAGATACGTTGGACACATATCAGGGTCCTGTTCATCCACCCGTAATGCCTCGGCTGTGGCGGCCTCATCTCAGGGTCATGTTCATCTAGCGGCAACCGCAACGTCCAACCCCCACGGGGTCCTGTTCATCCAACCCCCATGGGGTCCTGTTCATCCAACCCCAACCACGTACGTCTCGAGTCGTTCAACCAACCCAACGTTCACTTTTCATCAAGAGGCAGCAGGTTGGATTTGCTTAAGTAAGCAGCAGCAACGATCGCTCCGGTTCAGTTAGCAGCGGTAGCGAAGGAATCGCTCGGGTTCAGTTAGCAGCGAATGGATTGATCGCTCGGGTTCAGTAACATAGCTAGTGCAACCGCTCGTGTTCAGTAAGCGAACACCTCGCCCAATGCCTCGCACATACATGCAACGTGTACGAGACAAACGTGCAAACCTCCGTGCATCACTCCGCCCCAACCACCCACCGTAACCTGGAACTCCCTGAAATTTTCCTCACCCTCGCTTCTACCACGATTTTTTCCGTCATGGACAACCCAAAGAATGTCATTCAGCTGCGTTTCCGGACCGCCAAGGACAAAAAGCCCATTTTTGTCATAGAAGTAGGAGCCCACCACATCTATGATGATATGGTTTTTTGTCACAATTATTGTCATAGAAGTGTCATAAGCATGACAGAAAAAAATCGTTCGGCCCAAAATGTCACGCATGTGTCTTTTTTTGTAGTGGACGCCATGAATTTAGCCAGGGCTAGGCATCCAAGATTCCCATTGTACGACAGGGCAGGTCAACCACATCAAACACAATCCTCTCAGTATGGTAGTTTAACTCTCCCCCAAACATTACCGACGACATGATATTTCCCTTAGGATGACTCCTGACGGGATTAACTCCTTGAAACATGCCGGCAATCTCTAGCTCTTCCTCGGCTATCTGAAGCTTGCTAATAACTGATGGGAAAATCAGGTTCAACCTGACCCCGTCGTCCAGCAACATCTTTGTGACCTTGAGGTTACGAATTGTTGGTGAGACCAACAATGGCAAGCATCATACCGTAGTGGTACGGCTAGGATGATGCTCCTTGTCAAAGATGATGAGCGTACGGGGCCACTTGAGCGGCTTCCGGGCCTCTGGCGCTAGCTCCACGACATTGACTTCTCGCACCCATCGCTTGAGTTGACGGTGAGAGGCGTGCAGAGATGCACCTCCGTCAATGCACATGGCGTTAGTGGCCTTTTGAAACTTCTGCTGATTGGTTTCCTCTTCATCCCCTCCATCACTCTCATCATCACAAGCTCCCTTTTCTCGACCTCTGGCGAGGTTTCCTTCATTCTGAAGGGGTTTGCCGAGGCAATTTACTTCACCACCTCCTCCCTTATCACCAGCAACATTCTGACCCTTTTCCGTATCACGGTTCTCATATTCTGCTCTCTATCACTTGACAAGCTGGTCAACCTGATGACACTCATGAAGGTCATGGCCCTTGGTCCAATGAATCTTGCAATACGGCCCGTCACCTTTCCCGGCTTTCTGGGCAACAACATCTTCCCCGCAGTCAGTTCACACGGCAGCTTCCTTGCCGGGGGCCTCAGCTTTGGCCTTCTTGCCAGTACTTGGTCTACCCAATCGTTCAACAATCACTACTGCCTTATCTCTCCTCTTCTTGCTCTTCTTATGATTGATTGATTCATCATCATCTTATGAATCAACATTGATGCAATCTTCCTCTCGGTGCAACTTCCTTCCCTCCTACATCCGAGCACACTTATCCACCAGCATGTAGAGCTCCTTCACAGTCTTGGGCAGCAGTACATTCATCTTAGAATGAATCCGACGATTGCGCACATTGGACTGGAAGGCGACTATTACGACAGCCGGATGGATATTTGGGATATTTCTCTGAACTTTGCGAAAGCTGTCGGGACCCCGATCCTAAGTCACACAGGTCTAGCATGTAACACATCATATCACTTTGCGGCCTCACGCACGGTATCCCCACGGGTGCCACTTTACCTGGCCCAGGACCGTTTGCGCATTTGGACACACATATATGATAGTGTCGCTAGCATCCATATGACAGAGAACCCGGGCCGACATGACTAGTTATAAACAAAAAGTGGCGCTAAATTACAGAGACAGGCATACATGACCCAACAACGAACGTGTCGGTCATCAACCTATGAACCCAAGTCGTAGCAAGCTACAAGGACTTAAAGGAATAACGCACCCTTAAGGGACCGACACAGGAACGAAGAAGGGCACATGCCGGCCAACCTAAGTGTTCCGGAGCAGTAGCAAGCTACCAATGCTCAGTGGAAGCACTAGGAGACATTTCCCTGTAAGATTGGCTACCAAGGGTAAACAACTAGGTGTCGGATCCCACACATTGCAATACACATTACACGTACGCATAACATGCAAGTATGTGATGTACAACATGGCATCACAACATAACTCAACAACTCATATAGATAAAGGCCCAGAAGAGCCATCATAACATTTATTACAAATAGATGTCACATGACCCAACATACAGAGCATACAGGCAACGGAAGCAATACATGTTTGAGTACAGATAACTACAAATGAAAAGGCTAAGAAGCCTGACTATCTACAAGACCCTCCCAAGGGTACAACACCATAGCTGAGGTAACAAGCTAAACGTCGAAGTCCACGCGGAACCACTAGTGAGCCTGAAGTCTCCCTGCAAAACATAAATTAAGCAAATGTGAGTACAAAGGTACTCAGCAAGACTTACATCAGAACTAGCTACATATGCATCATTATCAACAAAGGGGGTGGTGGAGTTTAACTGCAGCAAGCCAGCTTTGAGTCGGTGGCTATCCTGAACTACGACTGTAAGTAACTCTTTTGAGATGGCGCACACGAGTCCACATATTCACCGATCAAAACACCACTATGGATCTGCTCCCGTCTCCCTACGAGAAGGCCATCCATAGCACTCACGCTTATCTTGCGCATTTTAGAGTATCCACTTCCACTTGTCTATGAACTGTACAGGTAACCCAGAAGTCCATTACCGCGGACACGGCTATTCGGATAGATCATTTATAACCCTGCAGGGGTGTACTTCTTCACACACGCTCTCACCACTTATCGATGTTTACACGACATGTACTTGGCAACCTTCAAGCGGAAGCCCAGCGAGGGTGTCGGCCACGACCTGACTAACCACACAAGTCTCTAGTCCAGGTTTATCTCCTATTTGGGTTCCATCCATGGGGAGATCCGGCCGGGGTGTCGCTCACGGCCCCAAACGATGTGTACAGGGTTCCCGAGTCACCAAACGAGCGACTGGTACACCATGCCACATACCTGCCGCGTCACAGCCCACCCCGAGGGTCAGCGCTGCGCACGACCTCGAGTAAACTACAAACACCAGAAACTAGTTGCAACTCCTGGACAGAGGGCAAGGGAAGTTAATAAGTCGAGAGGATACATTGGTTTCGGGCCCAATGTGTGGTAGTAACTGGTCATGGATCACAAACACAGAACTCATTTCTTGAGGATGACTGCAATGAGACAGCCCACCATGTACTCCTACATGGCCTCTCATCGCTACCTTTCCCAAATCGTGTTCACACACTTATCTCTCAACAGTATAACATGTTCACCACATTCCAATTCATCCTCGATGAATCAGACCCGACACAACTCTAAGCAATAGCAGGCATAACCAGAAAGCATGAATGAGTAGGCACAACATGGCTCAAACAACTCCTACTCATGCTAGTGGGTTTCAACTATTTGTTGTGGCAATGACAGGTCATGCAGAGGAAAGGGGTTCAACTACCGCAGCAGGAAACAGTTGAGGCCTTGTTGTCCTAATGGAGTAAAAGAGAGCAAGAGCGAGAGAGTGGGATTGTATCAGAATGCTCAAAGAGGTTTGCTTGCCTGGCACTTCTGAAGAGAGTACTATGTCTTCATCAGTGTCATCGGCCACATCGTCGGAACAACATCTATTGAGAGGGAACAAACACTGGCAACAGAGAAAGAACACAATCAATGCAATGCGAAAATATGATGCATGATCATGACATGGCAATATGTTGTTGACTGAGCTAATGCAACTAGCAACCATATTAAATGAAGTTGGTTTGAACCAAAGGTTCAAATTCAAACTCCATATGTGATTATTCAAAAGGCATTTATTCAAATTGTCCTAAACAGTGTTTGTAAGTTGTTCAAACATGCGTGAAAATGCCATAAATAGATTCTTTGCATTTTTCTGATCATTTTTCATATATAAATTATTTTCATTGGAGTTATAGATTATTTTCTGTGATTTTTAGAAGTTTCAGCTATTTTATGAAATAAATAAATCATTTCTGATTTATTTGAAATCCTAGAAAACAGTTACTGCGTCAGCACTAGGTCATGCTGAAATCAGCAAGTCAACAGGCGGGTCCAGGTCAAACTTGAACAGTGGGGTCCACTTGTCGGTGACTCGGGCTGCTTAGTGTCGCTGACATGTGGGCCCAGTCAATAGCCACGTCAGCTTGGTCAACTCTAACACGTGGGTCCCGTTGGGTTATGAACTAACTTAAGTAGGAAACTAAACTAACCTAAGCAGGCACTAGGGCCCTCATGGTAGTGGCCCTGGGGGTGTTTAGCGTGGTTATTAGTGCTAATTAACCGGTGCCACGTCAGCAGGTGACGCCGGCGACCACAGCAGTGGCGGGAACTCGCCGGGGTTGGTCGGGGCGGCGCTACAGGCCGCGGCTGGGCATGCTGAGGGCACGAGGAGGGAGCCCGTTCTCCTGCACATCTAGGGGTGCACGCAGCCAGGCACAGGGAAGCCGGGGTCGATGGCGGCGGCCGGAGCTACGGGTTCGAGCGGCGTAGCGCTATGGTGCACGAAAGGACGAGCTAGTGGCGGCGTTAGCTTGCTGCGGAACTGCTGAGCACGTAGCCATGCTCGGGCATGAGCTTTGCTTGCTCTAGCTACGATAGCGTCAAGAACCCGTAGTTTGTTGCACCGATAATAAGCTGCTCGTATGGCACTTCGAGCGTGTCAAACGTCTCGACAGAGAGGACGTTGAGCCCCGCGCTGCCATCGACGAGTGTCTTGGTGACGATGACGTTGCTGATGGTAGGAGAGCAGAGCATCTGGAGCGCACTTGCGGTGGCCACGCACTTGAGCTGGCCAGCAGAGTAGAAGGTGATAACCTACTTGGACTATCTGAGGGGACGCGAGACCTCAAGCTTGGGGAGGGCCGCGTTCACCTCGCGAGCGAACTTCTTGAATACGCCATGGGAGGCAGGGGCCCGAGCGCCGCCCAGGATGCAAGCAATGGCACGAGGCTCTTGGAAGCCCCCAGCCCTATCATCTTGGCGGTCGTCGTCGTTCCTTCTAGGTGGCGGCCGTAGAGGAGGAAGTCCGGCGTTGCCCTGAGGGCGATCCTCGCGAGGCTGATCCCTCTAGGAGCCATTATAAGGCTGGCGTTGCCAGTGGTCCTCGCGAGGCTGATTGCGCCAGCCCTAGCCGGGGTCGCGGTTGTCCCAGCGTTCTCCACCATGGCGTCCCCCAAGGCCATAGCGGCGGTCCTTGCCCTCCGGGTGATAGCCAAGGCGCCAATCTCAGATTGCCCTGAGCTCTTGGCAGTCGTTGGTGTTGTGGTTGTGGATGCTACTTCTCGAGCTTGCGTTGTATTCCCTCAAAGAGGAAAGGGAGATGCAGCACAGTAGCGTAAGTATTTCCCTCAGTTTTTGAGAACCAAGGTATCAATCCAGTAGGAGACCACTCGCGAGTCCCTCGCACCTGCACAAACAAATAAGAACTTAGCATCCAACTCGATAAGGGGTTGTCAATCCCATTACGGTCACTTACGGAAGTGAGATCTGATAGAGATGATAGTTTATATTTTTGGTATTTTTGTTTATAAGAACAGAAAGTAAAAGCGATAAAAGTAAAGTAGATGTAGATTGATATGTTGAGAATAGAACCGGGGCGATAATGTTCTCTAGTGCCTTCTCTCATGATAGCGATATTCTACGGAGGGTAAACAAATTACTGTCGAGCAATTGATAGAAAAGCGAATAATTATGAGACTATCTAGGCATGATCATTGTATATAGGCATCACGTCCGAGACAAGTAGACCGAAATGATTCTGCATCTACTACTATTACTCCACACATCGACCGCTATCCAGCATGCATCTAGTGTATTGAGTTCATAAGAACAGAGTAACGCCTTAAGCAAGATGACATGATGTAGAGTGATAAACTCAAGCAATATGTTATAAACCCCATCTTTTTATCCTCGATGGCAACAATACAATACGTGCCTTGCTGCCCCTACTGTCACTGGGAAAGGACACGGCAAGATTGAACCCAAAGCCAAGCACTTCTCCCATTGCAAGAACTATGGATCTAGTAGGCCAAACCAAACAAATAATTCAAAGAGACTTGCAAGGATATTATGAGCACACATAAAAAGTTCAGAGAAGAACCAAATATTTCTCATAGATAATCTTGATCATAAACTCACAATTCATTGGATCTCGACAAACACAACGCAAAAAGAGAATACATCGAATAGATCTCCTCGAAGACCAAGGAGAACTTTGTATTGAGAAATAGAGAGAGAGAAGAAGCCATCTAGATACTTGCTATGGACCCGAAGGTCTGTGGTAAACTACTCACAACTCATGGTGATGGCGATGGTGATGATGATGAAAAACTCTGTGATGGATCCCCCTCCGGTGGAGCTCCGGAACAGGCTCCAAGATGGGATCTCACGGGAATAGAAGGTTACGGCGGTGGAATTAGTGTTTTCTCTCTGTTGTCGAAGGTTTCGGGGTACGTAGACTTATATAGGAGGAAGGAGGACACCGGGGGGTGCTCGAGGGGCCCACGAGGCAGGGGCACGCCCTGGGAAGGGGGGCGCCCGCCCACCCTCGTGGACACCCCGAGGCTCCCCTGACGTGGTTCTCAAGTCCTCTGTGCGTGATTTTCTCCAAAAATATCTCTCGCGAAGGATTCATTCCGTTTGGACTCCGTTTGATATTCTTTTTCTGCAAAACCCTGAAACAGGAAAAAAACAACAATCTGGACTGGGCCTTTGGGTTAGTAGGTTAGTCCCAAAAATGATATAAAAGTGTATGATAAAGCCCATTAAACATCCAATACTTCATAAATAATAGCATGGAACAATCAAAAATTAAAAATACGTTGGAGGCACATCAAGCATCCCCAAGCATAATTCCTGCTCGTCCTCGAGTAGGTAAATGATAACGAAAGAATTTTTGATGTGGAATGCTAACCAATATAGTTTTTCAATGTAATTCTCTTAATTGTGGCATGAATGTTCAGATATGAAAGATTCAAGATAAAAGTCTATGTTGACATAAGAAATAACAATACTTCAAGCATACTAACAAAGCAATCACGTCTTCTCAAAATACTATGGCTAAAGAAAGTTATCCCTACAAAATCATATAGTCTGGCTATGCTCCCTCTTCATCACACAAAATATTGATATCATGCACAACCCCGATTTCAGCCAAGCACTTGTTTTCATACTCTATCTTTTCAAACCATTCAACTTCCTTGCTCATCAATAGATAGCCACACATCGAATGGGCGTATCAACGGGCTATGGAGATGCCCATCAATAGATATCAATGTGAGTGAGTAGGGATTGCCATGCAATGGATGCACTAGAGCTATGTGTGAATGAAAGCTCAACAAAAGAAACTAGTGGGTGTGCATCCAACTTGGTTGCTCATGAAGACCTAGGGCATTTGAGGAAGCCCATCGTTGGAATATACAAGCCAAGTTCTATAATGAAAATTGCCACTAGTATATGAAAGTGACTAAACATGAGACCCTCTACAATAAAGAACATGGTGCTACTTTGAAGCACAAGTGTGGAAAGAGATAGTAGCAATTATCCCTTCTCTCTTTTCTCTCATTTTTTTGGAGGGGCTTTCTCCCTATTTTTTCATTAGCCCCTCTCTATTTTTTGGGCCATATTTTTTTATTAGCCTTTCTCACATGGGACAATGATCTAAAAATGATGATCATCACAATTTTATTAATTTACAACTCGATATTTCAACTCGATACTACAACAAGTATGACTCTACATGAATGCCTCCGGCGGTGTGCCGGGATGTGCAATGAATCAAGAGTGACATGTATGAAAATTTATGCAAGGTGGCTTTGCCACAAATATGATGTCAACTACATGATCATGCATGGCAATATGACAATATGATGCGTGTCAAATGAACGGAACAGTGGAAAGTTGCATGGCAATATATTTTTCGGAATGGTAATGGAAATTCCATGATAGGTAGGTGTCGGGGAAACTGATCGCCCACGAACAACTATGGGACCGGAGCCCCTTTTCGGTACGGCAAGGGAGCGGAGGGAGCACAAAGAGCAGATCGAGGGGCACACGCGAGCAGTTTACATAGGTTCGGGCCGCACGGATGCGTAAAACCCTACTCCTGCCTTGGTTGTATTGAGTTCTTGGCTCGGGAGCAAGAAGATCTACAGTACTAGCTACACCGAGCGTGGGAGTGATCAAGTTTCGGAACCTCCTCTATGTTGTGCATGGGCCTTCTTTTATAGTTCAAAGGGGTCACCGACAGGTGTCAACGTAGGTGAGGGTAAAAGCGTAAAATTGGTGGTAGTTGTAACAGTGCATGTACAGTGTACGCACAGTGGTCTATACCTAACCCAGACGGTGGGGGACTAGGGCATTGAATGCCCGTCACCGTCGCCCCAAACAGTGTAAAAAGCGTCCGTCCGGGCGTCTCCGTTCGCCACGACGGAGGCCTCGTCATCGTGGCTTGCCACCGTGTACCCCCAGGCTGCACAGCCATCCGCCACGTGCCCCAGGAAGGGCCCCAGGGCGACGCGTGGCCAGGTGAGCTGGAGCGCAGGCACACAGTGAAAGCTTGCCGCGGCAAGCACCTTGCCGCGGTCGCTACCTTGTCGGGCCCGGAAGCTTGCCGCTCTCCGGGCCTTGCCGGGGCGCGCGATGCGCCACGGCATGTCTTCTGAAATGCTGTTCTTTGGCCTTCCTGGTAAGCTCCTCTTGCCAGGGTCTTGTGCTGAAGGGATAATCTTGAACCTGGAGCGGCCTTCCCGGCAAGCTCCTCTTGCCTGGGCCTTGCTTCTTAACTTGAATACTTTGTTCTTGAATGGCTTCAAGGGAACCAGAGTGGGCTTTGGCGGGCGCGTGGTGAGCCTGACCACGGGATGCTGCTACTGCCCGTGCACAAGTCCGGATACTAAGATACCCCTACTTTAGTACACCGACAGGAGCTCCCGGGCCTGGGCCACACACGGTGCCGAGCGCTGTTGGGCCAGGCCCAAAACAGTGCACGGGCACACATGGCCCACGGCGCGCCGTTTCCCACTCCGTATTCGCCGCATCCCTCCCTAACGGCACGCGTCGATTGCGGCGTCGTGGGAGAGATCGTGGCATGTTTCTTTAATGGGAAAATGCGGAACGTCCCCCACTTCCCCCTTAAAAGCAGAGGAAGCAGGGGCAGTCCCCCCCCCCATTGCTTCATTGCGTCTTCAACCTCCAGAAACCCCCGGTGCTCTCCGCCTCCCCAAAGGTCGAAAGAGAGCCGAGCTCCACCCTTCCTCCGCCGTCTCCAGCATCCT
>LR738710.1:359280579-359363852 GCA_902687465.1 Secale cereale
CCCCCCCGCCATCCTCGCCATGGCCCCGAAGAGCGACAAGGCGAAGAACGTGAAGTCCGAGAAGGCGGCGAAGCTAGCAGCAATGCGGAAGAGGATGGTGGTCTTCCCGCCGAAGCTCGGCGCGAGGGAGCTGAGGGACAAGTACTACTTGTTCTGGGCGAGGGAGACGAAGGCTCACCCGCGCACCAGGGTCCTCCCCGCCGAAGCCTGCGACATGTATCCGGGAGGTTACCATTACTTCGCTCTTTTCTTCCATTGCGGTCTCCGCCCTCCGTACTCTGAGTTCTTCTGCGACGTTATGAACACGTACGGATTCCACCTCCTAGATTTCACCCCGAATGCAGTCTTCACCATGGCCGTTTTCGCACATCTGTGCGAAAACTCTATCGGAGTCCACCCCAACGTAGCTCTCTTCCGCCATTTCTTCACACCTCGAGTAGAGTCTGGGTCCCCCCTCTCCGGTGGCATCTCTTGGATCTTTAGGCTCAACAAGAAAGAGGCGTACTTGATTGGAGAGCTCCGCGGCAAGTGGGATGAGTGGAGGGCCGATTGGTGCTGGATTGTGGGAGAGGAACCCCAGCAGTTTACATCACCTCGCCGGGCCGCAATAGTGCGCGGCAAGGACTGGAGCGATCTGGCCCCGGAGGACGAGAGGCTGAAGATTGCCCTTACCAGGATCCTTCGTCTCCGGGCCGCCAACCTTACTGTAGGTGAGGTCGGGGCGGATTTCCTTCGCCGCCGCATTGCCCCCTTGCAGGACAGGAAGAGGTCCGCTTGAGAATTTGGCAACGCGGCAGACTGCATGAGGCTGTGCCCCGGCCTGAATTACAACTTCACCGTCTTGGAACTCAAGGGAATGGTCCGCTCGCTGTTCAAGCATGACCCCAAGCACACGGAGTGGTTTACCCCGTCGCGGGGAGTAGTTCCATTATGCAACAACTCTTCACTTAGTGCCATCCGTGCGGTAATGCCTCTGTGCGATTCCCACGGGGTGGATCCCACTTGGCAGGCGCCTTGAGAAGAGACCGTGCAAACTTTCTTTGATAACCTGGTTGAGCGGCCGGTCAATCCCGAAGAGAAGAAGGGTCTCACACGCGCGACCACCGACCGGGATGTGGCGTATATCGCTAGCAGAATGGAGGAGGCCGCCGCAGCTGAGGCCGCGGGTGAGTTTGGTTACTCTGTGGAGGAGGCAGAAGCAGCGGATGCAGTGAGAAGGGCCGAGGAGGAAGAGATCCTCAAGCTGTTGAAGCCCGCCGGGGAGCCTGCCGGGAGGAGCGAGGCTGCCGGGCAGGGGACCGAGTCCAGTGAGCCCGCTGAGGAGGACGCCGAATCGGGCGATTCCGACGAAGACTCGGGCGGGTCACTGAACCTCGACGACGCTTCTTCATCCTCGGAGAATTCTCCGCCACCGCCAAGTCCTCCGCCACAGCCAAAGAAGCACCTCCGCAAGACCACTGAGACGGCGAGGCAGCCGGCGCCCCACAGCAGCCGAAGCGTCACTTGACGCGTGCCTACACGACGAGCAAGGTCGTCAAGGAGGCGCCTCACCCCTCAGCGGCAAGCGGAGGGGGATCTTCCCGAACCGGTTCCGGCGCTCCTTCCGCCCCTCGGTCTTCGGCGATGACCGGAGCGGGGTCTTCTTAGCCCACGGCTCCAGAGCCCGCCAAGCGCCCGAGGGAGCCTACTCCTCCAGCTCCTCGCGCTGGGACGCGCGAGGCAGACTTTGACTTCTCCGCCCTTAGTTCCGACGAGGAGGAGGAAGAGTAAGCATTTGCAACTTTTATTTCCTTTGATTCTTGTTGCTCTTGTCTTGAATTATCTTTGCGTGACTCTGGTCTTGCTTATATTCAAGGACCCTGGCCCAGAGATCTGCGAAGAGGGCCAAGATCCCTGTAGTTGATCTTGAGGGGGACGAGCCCGTCGCAGCGGCAGGAGATGCGCCCGCGACAGGCTTGCCGGACCAGCCTGCTGCTCCGGAGAGCAGCCCCCAGCGTAAGTCTCTTGTTTACTTTTCTGCTTGACGGGCGCGCTTGAGCTTCTTATCCTTACTAATGTCCTGTTCGCTTGTTGACTTGTGCAGAAGTGGAGCCGCAGCCGCAGGAGCATCAAGAGGCTGCTCCCGACGAGCCGCTCGTCCCACCCTCCCCGCCAAGGAGGAGTTCCCCGGCGAGGGAGGGTGCTCCGCCAAGGGCGGGTACTCCGCCAAGGGAGAGTACCCCGCCAAGGGCGAGCACCCCGACAAGGGTGGGCACCCCGCCACGGGAAGGCGCCAGCGGCCCTCCGCCGGCGGGAGCCACTACTACGCCGCCAAGGGAGGACTCCCCGGCAAGGATCCTCGTAGAGGACGAGGCCCGCGCAGGTAACCCTTGCACTTTCCTTCTCTTGAATTCTTCTTTTTGGATATTTGCTTGACGATTCTTCCTTTCTTTTTCTTCTGTCAGATCCGCCCGCCCCGGAGTTGATGGAGACAAAGGCCATCGCCGAGGAGGACGTGCGCGGTGATGCCGGCGACTCCACCATCGCTGAAGGGACGGCCGGCGTTGAAGAACCAGCCGCCGACGAGACCACCGCGGCCGCTGACGCGGCAGCTGGGGAAGGGACTGGCGACCGCACTGCTGGCCCCGAGGCCGCAGGAGCGCCGGACGCTGCGCCGGCCGCCGACCCCTCCGCCGCCGCGGCTGGGTCGGGTGTTTATCTGGAGGCCGCCAATGTGGTCTTCATCCAAGTCCCGTGGGCGTCCTCATCAAGGGCACCCGCGGAGGGGGAGAGCTTCGATGGAGAAGTCCTCGCCTCCGCCGGGCTAAGGCTTGTCGACGCGCCCGGCAGCAGCAGCGAGTCCGAAGAGGAGCAGCTCCTGCGCCGGCTTCTGGCCTTGTACCGGGCCAGGCAGGCCAAGCTGGAGTTCCGAGAGGCTCTGGCTGCCAAGGCCGGTGTCGACTTGGAGAAGCGCGCCGCGGAGCTCCGCGCCGCCAACCAAGCGGCCTTCCGGAACTTGGCGGAGGAGCACGAGGAGCTCGCCGAGGCGCACCAGGCGTTCATCCTCGAGAAGGCCGAGGTTGAGGAGCAGCAGCGACTGGCCGCCGAGGATCTGTATCGGCGGGAAGGAGAGCTGAACCAGCGGAAGGTCGACCTCGATAGCCACGAGGACGACCTTGCCGCGTGCGAGCAGTCCATTGGCGGGGCTCTGCAGGAGGCGAGGGACGCCACTTCTGCCGCAGAGACCGCCAAGAGGGACCTGGAGGCGAGGGTGGCGCAGTTGGAGCTCAATCTGAAGACGAGCGAGGAGAAGGTTGCCGCGCTCAAACTTGAAAGGGAGAAGGACGCCCACAGCCACTCGGAGCTGCAGATCCGCCTCTCTGACAAGGGCAAGGAGCTCAACGACGCCAAGGACTCCATCACAGACTTGGAGCTGAAGGTTTCCACCCTCACTGAGTCACTTGACGGTGCCCGGAACTGTGAAACGAAGCTGAAGGAGGATCTTCGCGCTGAGAGGGCATTGCTAGATAGCGCCGCCGTCTCGCAAAATACCTTCAAGCAGACGGTGGAGCAGTGGACCGAGGGGCTCGTCGCTTCCGCCGCCAACATCGACAAGGAGATGGTGGCGCTGGGGACGGAGCATCTCGTGTACTCCCTTGACGAGAACCTCCCCCACAGCGCCAAGCTGAGTTAGTTCTTCAGAGGAGTGGCGCCGGCCCTCGCGCAGCTACGGGAGAAGCTCCCCACGCAGCTGGCTAACGAGGCACGCCGGCTTTGCATGGGTACTATGGAGCGAGTGTTGACGTAGATCGTCTACCGCAACCCCGGGATTAATCTTGAGAACGTCCGCCGGACCTTGCCGCCCGAAGATGACCAGGAAGCGTTGAAGGCACGAGTTGCCCACTTCGTGGCCAAGGTGGGCAAGATCAGGAGGGTTGATGGAGACCGCGTAGACTAGGCTTCCTTCTTTCTGCTTCCCTTACCGCTGTCGATTAAGTCATGGATAGTAGTTTGTTAGAACAGTGGCAAGTTATCTTGTAATATAACTTTATTTTGGATAGTTAATGCAGTGTTATCTCCCTTGCTCGATCCCTTTACTTTGTATGCTTCTCACCCTACGCTTCTAGGGAGCTTGCCGGCAAAGGGACGCTTGCCGCGAGCGCTGAGTGCGGGACTTCAGCGGCCTGCGAGCAATGCCCTCGCTGGCAAGAAACCTTGCCGCAGCTAGTCGCAGCACACTTAGGTTGTTGAGCGAACTCGAAAACGAAATAAGGGCGCGACACTTGTCGCAGCTCACTTAAGCCGTTGAGCGTGCTCGAAACAAAGTAAGGGCGCGGCTAGCCACGGGTAGGTTCCTCCGCGCACAGGTTTTCCATACAAAGTGTGGTCGTTCAAGGAAGATAACTAAGAATTTTAAAATTTTGAATGCTCAAACTTTGGCAACTTAGCATTTGTGTTCTGTTTGCTTCCCGGCAAGGCTTTCCTTCCTTGAACAGCACTTGGTCCATACCACTGTGTCCTTCCCCCCCGGCAAACTTGTGCGCGAGGAACACTTCTTATGCTTGAGAGAAAAAGGAAGAGGGGAAGAAACATAGATATGGAACCTTGCGGCTTGTTATTGCTTACCGGGATCGTGTGCTGCACAAAGTGTCAGATAATACATGCAATGAAAACAAGAATGCATAAAACGACAAGCCGTGCGAAGCACAAAAGTTTTACTGATGCACGGGGTCTGCGCCCGGCTTTGTACAAAGGTTTACATGCAACAACGGCAAGACTTGTACAAAAGGTGGTTGCCGGAGCGGATCACGGCAACCGCGCCTCATGGGTGAAACTTGCGAAGATGTTCAATGTTCCAGGAGTTGCTCACCGGTAAGCCTTCTTCGGTCTCAAGGCGGACAGCGCCGGGCCTTGTGACTTGTCTCACCCGATAAGGGCCTTCCCACTTCGGCGTCAACTTGTTGGAGTTCTTGGCGGACTGAACGCGCCGAAGAACAAGGTCGCCTTCCTCGAGACTCCTGGCCTTGACTTTGCGGCTATGATAGCGACGCAAAGCTTGCTGGTATCGAGCAGCTCGTACAACAGCCTGGAGACGGTCCTCCTCGAGGAGCAATGCATCATCTTGCCGCAGCTGCTCCTGCTCAAGCTCATCGTAAGAGAGCACTCGAGGAGACCCGTATACGAGTTCCGTGGGGAGAACTGCCTCTGCCCCATAGACAAGAGCAAAGGGTGTCTGTCCGGTGGCTCGATTTGGTGTCGTCCTGATTGACCAAAGAGCCGCCGGCAACTCCTCGATCCAGTTTCTTCCGCACTTGTGCAGCCTGTCGAAGGTTCTTGTCTTGAGTCCGCGCAGCACTTCAGCATTTGCCCTCTCCGCTTGACCATTGCTCCTCGGGTGAGCAACAGAAGCGAAGCAGACCTTGGCGCCAAGGTCTTGGACGTATTGCATGAAGGTGCGACTTGTGAACTGTGTGCCATTGTCGGTGATGATCCTGTTAGGGATTCCGAAACGGCAAACGATCGATCTGAAGAACCTGACTGCTGACTGTGCGGTCACCTTTCTCACTGGTTCCACTGCCGGCCACTTTGTGAACTTGTCGATAGCAACGTACAAGTACTCAAAGCCCCCGACAGCGCGGGGAAAGGGGCCGAGGATGTCGAGCCCCCAGACCGAAAAGGGCCAGGACAAAGGGATCGTCTGGAGAGCTTGAGCTGGCTGGTGTATTTGCTTGGCATGGAACTGGCACGCTTCACACTTGGTTACTTGTGCAGTTGCATCTTGGAGGGCTTCTGGCCAAAAGAAACCTTGCCGGCACGCCTTCCCGTCAAGTGCTCTTGCGCCAATGTGGTGTCCACATATGCCTCCGTGTATCTCTGCCAACAGATTCTGTCCATCTTCCCGGGAAATGCATTTCAATCTGACACCATTGAGTCTTCTTCTGTACAGTTCGTTGCCGACGAACTGGTACATACTTGACTGCCTGGTTATTCTCTCTATCTCTTCTGGTTCTTCGGGAAGTTCTCTAGTTTGAAGGAAACAGACAATTTGCTGTGCCCAGGTTGGAGCTTGAGGCTCAACAACAAGGACTAAAGGCATCAGTGCTGCTGCGGGAACGTCAGCTTCTACCGCAAGAACCTGCGGCTCTGCTGGAGCTGGACGTTCCCCGGCAAGCCTGCCGGAGCAAGTCTTGCCGGGAACATCTGCTTCAACTGCACGAACCCTAGGGTCCGCAGGAGCAGACTGTTCCTCAGCAACTTGGTCGTCGATCCTGGGGATCTTGGCGGCGGCTCCAGGAAGATCCGCCGGCAAGTAGTCACCGGAGACCAACTTTCTTTTCTTGCTCTGCCCAACTGATGGTGTAACGGATGGCTGAGTTAGCTTGAGCACGAAGGTCCCTGGTTCCACAGGTAGTTTCAGTGCAGCACACTTTGACAGGCCGTCTGCGATATCATTTTGAGCTCTTGGAACGTGCTCCATCTGCAGGCCTTCAAAGTGTTCTTCAAGTTTCCTTACTTCATCGACATAAGCTTCCATCAAAGGACTCTGGTAGCTCTTGTTTACTTGTCGGACCACCAACTTTGAATCTCCTCGCACAATCAGCTTCTTGATCCCAAGTTCGGCTGCAATTCTGAGGCCGGCAAGCAAACCTTCATACTCTGCAGTATTGTTTGTCGCTTGCTCCTTGGGAAAGTGCATTTGAACAACGTACTTGAGGTGCTCCCCGGTGGGCGCTACGAGTAACACACCAGCACCGGCGCCTTGCAGCGAGAAGGCTCCATCGAAGTACATTATCCATTCTTTGCTTGCTTCTTTGACGGGGATGTTTGTTTCTGGAACTTCTTCGTCTGGTGTTGGTGTCCATTCTGCTATGAACTCTGCCAAAGCTCTGCTCTGTATAGTTGAAGTGCTTTCAAACTTAAGACCAAAGCTTGACAGCTCCAGTGCCCACTCGACAATCCTACCTGTTGCTTCTGGGTTTTGCAATATCCTCTTCAGCGGAAAGCGAGTGACCACTGTTATCTCATGTTCTTGGAAGTAATGGCGTAGCTTTCTCGAGGCCATGAGGAGGCCGAAAAGCAGCTTCTGCACCCCAGAGTATCTTGATCTAGCCCCCTACAAGAGGGAACTTACAAAATAAACTGGGCGCTGCACCATCTTCTTTCGCACTTCTCCTTGTATCTGCGCAGACTCGTCCTTGTCGGGGCCAGAGCTTGTCGGGGAAGCCCCCTACTTGTCGCTGGATGCGCTTACCGGGGCTGTGGATTCCTCATCTGCCTCCCTCTCCGCTACCAACGCAGCACTAACCACTTGATTGGTTGCTGCTAAATACAGCAGCAACTTCTCTTGTGGCCTAGGTGCGACAAGTATTGGAGTGGAGGACAGGTATCCTTTGAAGTCATGCAGCGCTGCCTCTGCTACTGGAGTCCATTTCATAGGACCTGCCTTTTTCAAGATTTCGAAAAAAGGCAGGGCGCGTTCTGCGGACTTTGAAATGAACCTGCTGAGGGCAGCCACACAACCAGCAAGTCTTCGTACATCCTTGACGCGCTTCGGAGCTTCGATCTGCTCAATGGCTTTGATCTTGTCGGGATTGGCTTCAATACCCCTCTGGGACACAAAGAACCCGAGAAGCTTGCCGGAGGGGACTCCGAAGACGCACTTCTCGGGGTTCAGCTTGAGTTGTATGTTGCGCAGATTTGCAAAAGTCTCATCCTTGGATCAGGGTATCCTTGTCCTTGCTCTTGATCACTATGTCATCCATGTAGGCTTCTACATTCCTGTGTATCTGTGGCTCAAAAGCAGTGTGGACCACCCTTGCAAATGTTGAGCCAGCATTCTTCAGTCCAAAGGGCATGCGTATGAAATAGTAAGTGCCACATGGAGTAATGAATGCGGTCTTCTCTTCATCTTCCTCAGCCATGAATATCTGGTGATACCCGGAGTATGCGTCAAGAAATGAAAGCAACTCACATCCAGCCGTGGAGTCAACGATCTGGTCAATGCGCGGCAAGGGGAATGGATCCTTGGGACAAGCTTTATTCACATCAGTGAAGTCTATACAAAGTCTCCACTTCCCATTAGCTTTGCGCACGACAACTGGATTGGCCAGCCACGTAGGATGAAGTACACCTCTAACAAGGCCTGCTGCTTCCAACTTCTTGATCTCTTCAGCAATGAACTCTTGGCGCTCCACCGCTTGCTTCCTGACCTTCTGCTTGACGGGCCGCGCATGAGGACAAACAGCAAGCTTGTGCTCAATTACCTTCCTGGGAACGCCGGGGATGTCAGACGGTTGCCATGCAAACACGTCGACATTCGCCCGCAGGAAGGCAATGAGCGCGCTTTCCTATTTGGGATTGAGCATAGCACTGATGGTGAAGGTATCACCAGTGCCGTCCTCCTTGGCGGACACCTTCTTGGTTGCAGGTGGAGCCGCCATTCCTTTTTTGCACTTGCCGGTGGAGCTCGATGGTGCGTCCTCGACGGCAGCGCAGCACTCCGAAGAGGTGCGTTTGCCGGAGTGGGCCCCGGAGCTCTTGCCGGACTGCGTCTTCTTGGTATTCCCCCCGGGAGCTTCAGCGGCAAGTGTCTTGCTGTCTTCCGTGGCTGCTGCGTCCCGGTAGATCTTGTCGGCGCAGACAAGCACGTCCTTCTTGTCGCCGGGGACAGAGATGACGCTTATTGGCCCTGGCATCTTGAGCATGTTATATGCATAGTGAGAGGCTGCCATGAACTTGGCGAGTGCAGGACGGCCAAGTATCCCATTGTATGGCAATGGGATATTGGCGACGTCGAAGGTGATCCTCTCAGTCCTGAAGTTTAGCTCTCCGCCAAAGGTTACTGGCAGTGTGATCTTCCCCTTCGGCTTGCTCCTTCCCGGGTTGATTCCTTGGAAAGTTTCGGTTTCCTCGAGCTCGCTGTCGGGGATCTGCAGCTTCCGGATTACAGCTGAGGAGATCAAGTTTAGGCCGGGCCCGCCGTCAACCAACATCTTGGTGACCTTGAGGTTGCGGATGGTTGGCGAAACCAACATCGGCAAGCACCCGACCGCAGTTGTGTGGTCAGGGTGGTCCTCAAGGTCGAAGATGATGGGCGTGCTGGACCACTTCAGCAGCTTGCGCGACTCGACGGGTGGCTCAGCTGCATTCACTTCCCGCACCCATTGCTTGAGTTGGCGGTGGGAAGTGTGCAGAGAGGCACCTCCATCGACGCACAAAACTTCTGTGGCCTTCTGGAACTCCTGCTCGCTGTTGTCTCCGTCATCCATGTCCTCGTCATCGTCTTCGTCTTCATCCTTGTCGCGGCCGCGGGGAGGTCTATCTCCTTGCCGCTGATTGGCCTTGCCGCGGCGTCCTCCCCGGCCATTGAATGGCCGCTTCTTGCCGGACTCTCCTCCACCTCCTTGGGCCTTCTCCTTGTCGCGTCGCTCGTACTCAGCCTTCTGCTGCTCGACGAGGTATTCGACCCTTTTGCTGTTCTGGAGATCGTGGCCCTTGGTGCGGTGGATCTTGCAGTACTGCTTGTCGGAGCCGTCCTGCTTGTCGGCGGCCGCCACAGGGGTGGCCTCCTTGCAGGAGCCACCAGCCTGCGTCTTCTTGGTGGCAGCCTCCTTGCCAGACTGCTCGACAACCAGTACTTCCTTGTTCTTCTTCTTCTTGTTCCGCCGCCGGCCTTTCCTTGCCGGGGCGGCATCCTCGCTGTCCGTTCCTCCAGCTCCAGCATCCTCTCCGGGGAGTCTCCTCCCCTCTTCAGCGCGCGCACACTTGTCGGCCAGAGCGTAAAGCTCCCTGACGTCCCGGATCTTGGTCATCGCCATTTCCTCCCTCATCCGGCGGTTACGCACGTTCTGGTGGAACGCGCTGATAAACGCGGCAGGGTGGACATCCGGAATGTTGTGCTGAACGCGGCTGAACCTCTGGATGTACTTTCATAGGGACTCTCCCTCCTTCTGGGCAAGAATGTGGAGATCACTCTCCTGGCCGTGGGGTTTGTGGCCGCCCGTGAAGGCGCTGACAAACTGGTGGCACAGGTCTGCCCAAGAAGAGATGGAGTTCTCCGGCAAGTGCATAAGCCAAGATCTGACGTTTAGCTTAAGCACGAGCGGGAAGTAATTCGCTAGAATCTTCTCGTCGCGTCCCCCGGCAGCCTGCACCGCAATGGTGTAGATGCTGAGGAACTCCGAGGGATGGGTCTTGCCGTCGTACTTCTCGGGTACGTCGGGCTTGAAGTTCTTCATGCTGGGCCACTGGACTTGCCGCAGCTCTCGGGTGAACGCAGGGCAACCTGTCGCATACGGCAAGTCACCTGGTTCACCGGGTGCGTGCAAGTCGACAGCGGTCCTAGCGCGCTGGTCGGACTTTCGTCGTGCTTCTCTTCGACGCTCGATGCGAGTTCGAGCGTCCTCTTGTCGCCTGTCGTCGAGGACTTGGCGCTGATCGCGGCGAGCTCGCGGATCCGACGACGCCGTGGAGTCGTCGTCGACGTTGATCCGGCGAGTCGGCGATTTTTGCTTCTGCGGCGGGGAGTGCACGGTAGTTGCACCCCCGGCGGTCTTGTCTCCATCAGCCTTCGCTTGGCTGACTTGCCGCGGCCGTGATGTTGCCGGCTGCTGCGGCGTGTCCTTGTTGGCGAAGGCGATGAGGCTCTGGATTCTAGCCCTCCAGTCTTCGGCCTTGTCCGCCGCTGGAGGGAAGTCGAGGAGCAGCTGAGCCCTAGCTAGAGCTTCTGCTGGAGAGGAGGGAAGTGGTGGCGAGCGGTGCGAGGAGCGAAATATGCTCGGACTTCTAACAGCGTTAGAAGGAGCAGGGTCTCGCCCCGGCGACCGCGCCTTGCTCGTACCGACGCATTGGCCTTGAGCATCCCGCGACCCGCCGGCTTGGCCACGTCCCAGCAAGCGTATGGTACCCTGGGTAACACACCGCTGCTGGTCCGGCACCTCCTGAGAGGGGCGTGGTGCGTGCACGGACACCGAGGTTTTGGAATGGCCTCGGTCGTTCGTCTTGTCCTTGGACTTGGCGGCGCCGTGAGTTTCCTCGCCGGCGTCCGCCCCTCCGCCGGCGTCTACCCCACCAACCGTTGGTTCTGGTGGTGGCGGGATCGACGCGGACGGGCCTCCGACCTCCGAAGCTTTCTTCTTCGGCGACATGTCGATGTAGTCGATGAAGCTGACGAAGTTGGAGAAGGTTGCGCCCGCGTGAGCGTTGGATCAGGTTCGCACAACCTCGATGCCCCCTACCTGGCGCGCCAAAGATGTCGGGGAAACTGATCACCCACGAACACCTATGGGACCGGAGCCCCTTTTCAGTACGGCAAGGGAGCGGAGGGAGGACAAAGAGCAGATCGAGGGGCACACGCGAGCAGTTTACCCAGGTTCGGGCCGCACGGATGCGTAAAACCCTACTCCTGCCTTGGTTGTATTGAGTTCTTGGCTCGGGAGCAAGAAGATCTACAGTACTAGCTACACCGAGCGTGGGAGTGATCAAGTTTCAGAACCTCCTCTACGTTGTGCATGGGCCTCCTTTTATAGTTCAAAGGGGTCACCGACAGGTGTCAACGTAGGTGAGGGTAAAAGCGTAAAATTGGTGGTAGTTGTAACAGTGCATGTACAGTGTACGCACAGTGGTCTATACCTAACCCAGACGGTGGGGGACAAGGGCATTGAATGCCCGTCACCGTCGCCCCAAACAGTGTAAAAAGCGTCCGTCCGGGCGTCTCCGTTCGCCACGACGGAGGCCTCGTCATCGTGGCTTGCCACCATGTACCCCCAGGCTGCACAACCATCCGCCACGTGCCCCAGGAAGGGCCCCAGGGCGACGCGTGGCCAGGTGAGCTGGAGCGCAGGCACACAGTGAAAGCTTGCCGCGGCAAGCACCTTGCCGCGGTCGCTACCTTGCCGGGCCCGGAAGCTTGCCGCTCTCCGGGCCTTGCCGGGGCGCGCGATGCGCCACGGCATGTCTTCTGAAATGCTGTTCTTTGGCCTTCCTGGTAAGCTCCTCTTGCCAGGGTCTTGTGCTGAAGGGATAATCTTGAACCTAGAGCGGCCTTCCCGGCAAGCTCCTCTTGCCGGGGCCTTGCTTCTTAGCTTGAATACTTTGTTCTTGAATGGCTTCAAGGGAACCAGAGTGGGCTTTGGCGGGCGCATGGTGAGCCTGACCACGGGACGCTGCTACTGCCCGTGCACAAGTCGAGATACTAAGGTACCCCTACTTTAGTACACCGACAGTAGGTATGGTGGCTGTTTTGAGGAATAATATGGTGGCTGTTTTGAGGAAGGATATATAGTGGGTTTAAGGCACTGGCGAAAGTTGCAAGGTACAAGAGAGGCTAGCAATGGTGGAAGGGTGAGAGTGTGTATAATCCATGGACTTAGCATTATTCATAAGAACTCATAGACTTATTGCAAAAATCTACGAGTCATCAAAACAAAACAATCAATACATCCTCCTAGGGGGGAGGTTGGTAGGAGTTAACCATCGCGCGCCCCCGACCTCCACACAAAGGTTGGCACTCTACAAATACCTCATGCTCTAACTTCGTCACATAGCGGTTCACCGTACGCGCATGATACGGGAATCACTAACCTTAACACAAGTATTTCTCAATTTCATAATAACTCCACTAGCATGACTCTAATATCACTATCCTCATATCTCTTCATGCATAGCATTGAAATTCTTTTGCGAGATCTTAAACTCCTTAACACTAGTTTCAAATTCAGAAGGAATCTTTCCATGAGAGTTGTTGTAGGAATTACCATAATTATTACAGGAATTGCTACGAAAAGGCCTAGGATTAAAATTACCTTTATAAGCATTGTTACCAAAATTATTCCTACCAACAAAATTCACATCCAAATTTTCATTGCTATTTTCAATCAAAGTGGACAAAGGAATATTATTAGGATCACAAGAAGCACTCTTAGCAGTAAGCAATTTCATAAGTTCATCCATCTTTCCACTCAAAACACTAATTTCTTCAATAGCATGCACTTTTTTACTAGTAGATCTTTCGGTGTGCCATTGAGAATAATTAACCATAATATTATCTAGGAGTTTGGTAGCTTCTCCTAAGGTAGTTTCCATAAAAGTGCCTCCCACGGCCGAGTCTAAAAGATTTCTAGAAGAAAAATTCAAGCCAGCATAAAAGTTCCGAATAATCATCCATATATTCAAACCATCTGTAGGGCAATTATGTATCATCAATTTCATTCTCTCCCAAGCTTGTGCAACATGCTCATGATCTAGTTGCTTAAAATTCATAATATCGTTTCTAAGAGAGATGATCTTAGCAGGAGGGAAATACTTATAGATAAAAGCATCTTTGCACTTATTCCACGAATCAATACTATTTCTAGGCATAGAGGAAAACCAAGTTTTAGCACGATCTCTAATTGAAAATGGAAATTACTTCAATTTAACAATTTCGTTATCCGTATCCCTTTTCCTTTGCATATCACACAAATCAACAAAGTTGTTTAGATGGGTAGCGGAATCTTCACTAGGTAGGCCGGAGAATTGATCTTTCATGACAAGATTCAACAAAGCAACATTAATCTCACAAGATTCAGCATCGGTAATAGGAGCAATCGGAGTGCTAATAAAATCATTACTGTTGGAATTGGAGAAGTCACACAATTTGGTATTGTTCTGAGCCATAGTGACAAGCAAGCAATCTAACACACACAAGCAAACAAGAAGCAAGCGGACGATAAACACACGGAGGAAGAAGGGCAAATAAAACATCAAGGGTGAAGTGGGGGAGAGGAAAACAAGAGGCAAATAAATCATTACTTTTGCGGAAGCAGCAAAGGCACGAGAAATTCTCCTTGCTACTTCTCGAGCTTGCGTTGTATTCCCTCGAAGAGGAAAGGGAGATGCAGCACAGTAGCGTATGTATTTCCCTTAGTTTTTGAGAACCAAATTATCAATCCAGTAGGAGACCATGCGCGAGTCCCTCGCACCTGCACAAACAAATAAAAACTTCGCAGCCAACGCGATAAGGGGTTGTCAATCCCTTTACCCTCACTTACGGAAGTGAGATCTGATAGAGATGATAGTTTATATTTTTGGTATTTTTGTTTATAAGAACAAAAAATAAAAGCGATAAAAGTAAAGTAGATGTCTATTGATATGTTGAGAATAGACCCGGGGGCCATAGTGTTCTCTAGTGGCTTCTCTCATGATAGAGATATTCTACCGAGGGTAAACAAATTACTGTCGAGCAATTGATAGAAAAGCGAATAATTATGAGACTATCTAGGCATGATCATTGTATATAGGCATCACGTCCGAGGCAAGTAAACCGAAATGATTCTGCATCTACTACTATTACTCCACACATCGACCGCTATCCAGCATGCATCTAGTGTATGAGTTCATAAGAATAGAGTAACGCCTTAAGCAAGATGACATGATGTAGAGGGATAAACTCAAGAAATATTATATAAACCCCATCTTTTTATCCTCGATGGCAACAATACAATACGTGCCTTGCTGCCCCTACAGTCACTGGGAAAGGACACCGCAAGCTTGAACCCAAAGCCAAGCACTTCTCCCATTGCAAGAACTATAGATCTAGTAGGCCAAACCAAACAAATAATTTGAAGAGACTTGCAAGGATATAATGAGCACACATAAAAAGTTCAGAGAAGAACCAAATGTTTCTCATAGATAATCTTGATTATAAACTCACAATTCATCTAATCTTGACAAACACACCGCAAAAAGAGATTACGTCGATCAGATCTCCTCGAAGACCGAGGAGAACTTTGTATTGAGATCCAGATAGAGAGAAGAAGCCTTCTAGGTACTAGCTATGGACCCGAAGGTCTATGATAAACTACTCACAACTCATGGCGAGGGCGATGATGATGATGATGAAGAACTCTGTGACGGATCCCCCTCCGGTGGAGCTCCGGAATAGGCTCATAGATGGGATCTCATGGGAACAGAAGGTTACGGCGGTGGAATTAGGGTTTTCTCTCTGTTGTCGAAGGTTTTGGGGTACGTAGACTTATATAGGAGGAAGGAGGACACCGGGGGGGGGTGCTCGAGTGGCCCACGAAGTAGGGGGCGCGCCCTGGGAAGGGGGGCGCGCCCCCCACCCTCGTGGACACCCCGAGGCTCCCCTGACGTGGTTCTCAAGTCCCCTATGCGTGATTTTCTCCAAAAATATCTCTCGCAAAGGTTTCATTCCGTTTGAACTCCGTTTCATATTCTTTTTCTGCAAAACCCTGAAATAGGCAAAAACAGCAATCTGGACTGGGCCTTTGGGTTAGTAGGTTAGTCCCAAAAATTATATAAAAGTGTATGATAAAGCCCATTAAACATCCAAGACTTCATAATTAATAGCATGGAACAATCAAAAAGTATAGATATGGTGGAGACGTATCAAGCATCCCCAAGCTTAATTCCTGCTCGTCCTCGAGTAGGTAAATGATAAAGAAAGATTTTTTGATGTGGAATGCTAACCAATATAGTTTTTCAATGTAATTCTCTTAATTTTGGCATGAATGTTCAGATCTGAAAGATTCAAGATAAAAGTCTATATTGACATAAGAAATAACAATACTTCAAGCATACTAACAAAGCAATCATGTCTTCTCAAAATACTATGGCTAAAGAAAGTTATCCCTACAAAATCATATAGTATGGCTATGCTCCCTCTTCATCACACAAAATATTCATATCATGCAAAACCCCGATTTCAGCCAAGCACTTGTTTTCATACTCTATCTTTTCAAACCTTTCAACTTTCACGCAATACATGAGCGTGAGCCATGGACATAGCACTATGGGTGGAATAGAGGTGGTTGTGGAGAAGAGAAAAAGGAGGGCGATAGTCTCACATCGACTAGGCGTATCAACGGGCTATGGAGATGCCCATCAATAGATATCAATGTGAGTGAGTAGGGATTGCCATGCAACGGATGCACTAGAGCTAAGTATGAATGAAAGCTCAACAAAAGAAACTAGTGGGTGTGCATCCAACTTGCTTGCTCACGAAGACCTCAGGCATTTGAGGAAGCCCATCGTTGGAATATACAAGCCAAGTTCTATAATGAAAATTCCCACTATTATATGAAAGTTACTAAACATGAGACTCTCTACATGAAGAACATGGTGCTACTTTGAAGCACACGTGTGGAAAAAGATAGTAGCATTTATCCCTTCTATCTTTTCTCTCTTTTTTTGGAGGGGCTTTCTCCCTTTTTTTATTAGCCCCTCTCTATAATTTTTTTGGGCCATCTCTTTTTTTTATTGGCGTTTCCTCACATGGGAAAATGCTCTAGTAATGATGATCATCACACTTTTATTGATTTAGAACTCGATATTACATCTCGATACTACAACAAGTATGACTCTACATGAATGCCTCCGGCGGTGTACCGTGATGTGCAATGAATCAAGAGTGACATGTATGAAAATTTATGCATGGTGGCTTTGCCACAAATATGATGTCAACTACATGATCATGCATGGCAATATGACAATATGATGCGTGTCATATGAACGGAACGGTGGAAAGTTGCATGGCAATATATCCCGGAATGGCTATGGAAATGCCATGACAGGTAGGTATGGTGGCTGTTTTGAGGAATAATATGGTGGCTGTTTTGAGGAAGGATATATAGTGGGTTTATGGCACCGACGAAAGTTGCGCCGTACAAGAGAGGCTAGCAATGGTGGAAGGGTGACAGTGCGTATAATCCATGGACTCAACATTAGTCATAAGAACTCATATACTTATTGCAAAAATCTACGAGTCATCAAAACAAAGCAATCAACGCATGCTACTATGGGGGAGGTTGGTAGGAGTTAACCATCGCGCGCCCCCGACCTCCACACAAAGGTTGGCACTCTACAAATACCTCATGCACTAACTTCGTCACATAGAGGTTCACCATACGTGCATGATACGGGAATCACTAACCTTAACACAAGTATTTCTCAATTTCATAATAACTCCACTAGCATGACTCTAATATCACTATCCTCATATCTCAAAACAATTATCAAGCATCCAACATCTCATCATACTCAATGCACTTAGTGTGAATTTTTTTACTACATTGACATTGGATGTCTATCATGTGAAGACTAGTTTTATTAGCCTAAACACATTACAATGCTGTTTTAATAGACTCTCAATTAGATATAAGTGAAGCATGAGAGTTCAACAATTTCTACAAAATATTACCACCACCGTGCTCTGAAAGATATATGTGAAGGACTAGAGCAAAAACTATTCAACTCAAAAGATATAAGTGAAGCACATAGAGTGTTCTAACAATTCCTAGGCCATATTTAACTCTCTCTCAAATAGGTTTGTCCAGCAAGGATGATTGTGACAAACTAACAAGCAAAGACTCAAATTATACAAGACGCTCCAAGCAAAACACATATCATGTGGTGAATAAAAATATAACTCCAAGTATAGTTACAGATGGATGAAGACAAAAGAGGGGATGCCTTCCCAGGGCATCCCCAAGCTTAGGCTTTTGATTATCCTTGAGTTTTACTTGGGGTTCCATGGGCATCCCAAGCTTAGGCCTTTGCTACTCTTTGTAACATAGTCCATCAAAGCAATACTCAAAACTTGTAAACTTCACAACACAAAACTTAGACAAAAATTCTTGTGAGCTCCATTAGTACAAGAAAGCAAACCACTACTCAAAGGTACTGGAATGAATGCATTATTTTTTTATATTGGTGTTAAACCTACTGTATTCCAACTTATCTATGGTTCATACTTGCCAATACTACTCATAGATGCATTGAAATAAGCAAACAACACACGAAAAACAGAATCTGTCTAAAACAGAACAGTCTGTAGTAATCTGCAGGTTTCGCATACTTCTGTAACTCCAAAAAATTCAAAATAAATTGGTACATGTGTGGAATTTGTATATTAATCATCTGAGAAAAGAATCAACTAAATAGCACGCTCCATTAAAATCTGACGACCACTTTAGCGAGCGCTAACGATTCTGTTTTTCACAGCAAGATCACATAAACTTCACACACATCTTCCCAAAGGTTCTACTTGGAACAAACACTAAAAAAAACATGAAACCACATCTAAACAGAGGCTAGATGCAATATTTATTCCCTAACAGCAACAAAAAAAATTTGGTTGCCTCCCAACAAGCGCTATCGTTTTACGCCCCTATCTAGGCACGATACAAGATAAATCTAGGTATTGCCATCTTTGGAAGGCAATCCATAAGTGGCTCTCATGATAGATTCATATGGTAATTTGATTTTCTTTCTAGGAAAGTGTTCCATGCCTTTCCTTAAAGGAAATTCGAGTCTAATATTTCCTTCCTTCATACCAAGAATAATAGGATATGAAGGATTGCAATCTATATCAAGAACAATGAAATCTACGGGCACATAATTCCTATTGGCAACAATAAGAACATCATTAATGCTTCCCATAGGTTTCTTAATAGTGGAATCCGCAAGATGCAAATTTAAAGAACAATCATCAAGTTCATGGAACCCTAGCAAATCACACAAAGTTTTTGGGATAGTGGAGACACTAGCACCCAAATCACACAAAGCATATTCATGAATTTTATTTTTATTTTGATAGTAGGTTCCCACTCATCATACAGCTTTCTAGGGATAGAAACTTCTAACACAAGTTTTTCTTCATAAGATTGCATCAAAGCATCAACTATGTGTTTGATGAAAGCTTTATTTTGACTATAAGCATGCGAAGAATTTAGTACGGATTGCAACAAGGAAATACAATCAATCAAAGAGCAATTGTCATAACTGAATCCCTTGAAATCCAAAGTAGTGGGTTCATCACTATGCAAAGTTTTAATATCTTCACTCCCACTTTTAGCAATTTTAGCATCAAGATTTAAAAACTCCGAATCATTGGGACACCTTAAAGCAGAATTATCTCCTATCGTATTTTCATCAAAATTTATACTAGGAAACAAGGATCTAATAGGAGACACATGAATAACTTTCAGATCTTCATCTTTATTTTCATGATAACTAGAAGAACACGCTTTAATATAATCATCTCTTTTAGCACACATCCTAGTGGTTCTTACTTTGCATTCATCAATGGAAATTCTCATGGTTTTGAGAGACTCATTGATATCATGCTTAGGTGTGATAGATCTAAGTTTCAAAGAATCAACATCAAGAGTAATTCTATCCACACTTCTAGCCAATTCATCAATCTTAAGCAATTTCTCTTCAAGCATAGCATTTAAATTCTTTTGCGAGATCATAAACTCATTAACACTAGTTTCAAATTCAGAAGCCATCTTTCCATAAGAGTTGTTGTAGAAATTACCATAATTATTAGAGTAATTACTAGGAAAAGGCCTAGGATTAAAATTACCTCTATAAGCATTGTTACCAAAACTATTCCTACAAACAAAATTCACACCCAAAGATTCATTGATATTTTCAATCAAAGTGGACAAAGGCATATCATTAGGATCAGAAGAAGCACTCTTAGCAGCAAAAAAATTCATAAGTTCATCCATCCTTCCATTCAAAACACTAATTTCTTCAATAGCATGCACTTTTTTACTGGTAGATCTTTCGGTTTGCCATTGAGAATAATTAACCATAATATTATCTAGGAGTTTGGTAGCTTCTCCGAAGGTAGTTTCCATAAAAATGACTCCCGCGGCCGAGTCTAAAAGATTTCTAGAAGCAAAATTCAAGCCAGCATAAAAGTTCTGAATAATCATCCATAGATTCAAACCATGTGTAGGGCAATTACGTATCATCAATTTTATTCTCTCCCAAGCTTGTGCACCATGCTCAAGATCTAGTTGCTTAAAATTCATAATATCATTTCTAAGAGAGATGATCTTAGCAGGAGGGAAATACTTAGAGATAAAAGCATCTTTGCACTTATTCCACGAATCAATACTATTTCTAGGCAAATAGGAAAACCAAGTTTTAGCACGATCTCTAAGTGAAAATGGAAATAACTTCAATTTAACAATATCGTTATCCATATCCCTTTTCTTTTGCATATCACACAAATCAACAAAGTTGTTTAGATGGGTAGCGGCATCTTCACTAGGAAGGCCGGAGAATTGATCTTTCATGACAAGATTCAACAAAGCAGCATTGATCTCACAAGATTCAGCATCGGTAATAGGAGCAATCGAAGTGCTAATAAAATCATTATTGTTGGTATTGGAGAAGTCACAAAATTTGGTACTGTTCTAAGCCATAGTGACAAGAAAGCAATCCAACACACACAAGCAAACAAGAAGCAAGTGAATGATAAACACACAAAGGAAGAAGGGCAAATAAAAAGGCAAGGGTGAAGTGGGGGAGAGGAAAACGAGAGGCAAATAAATGTAATGTGAAGGATAAGGGTTTGTGATAGGTACTTGGTATATGACTTTTGCGTAAGCCTCCCCGGCAATAGCTCCAGAAATTCTTCGTTCTACTTCTCGAGCTTGCGTTGTATTCCCTCGATGAGGAAAGGGAGATGCAGCACAGTAGCGTAAGTATTTCCCTCAGTTTTTGAGAACCAATGTATCACTCCAGTAGGAGACCACGCGCGAGTCCCTCACACCTGCACAAACAAATAAGAACTTCGCAGCCAACATGATAAGGGTTTGTCAATCCCGTCACGGTCACTTACGGAAGTGAGATCTGATAGAGATGATAGTTTATTTTTTTGGTATTTTTGTTTAGAAGAACAGATAAAAGCGATAAAAGTAAAGTAGATGTAGATTGATATGTTGAGAATAGACCCGGGGGGCATAGTGTTCTCTAGTGGCTTCTCTCATGATAGCGATATTATATGAAGGGTAAACAAATTACTATCGAGCAATTGATAGAAAAGAGAATAATTATGAGACTATCGAGGCATGATCATTGTATATAGGCATCACGTCCGAGACAAGAAGACCAAAACGATTCTGCATCTACTACTATTACTCCACACGACCGCTATCCAGCATGCATCTAGCGTGTTGAGTTCATGAGAATAGAGTAACACCTTAAACAAGATGACATGATGTAGAGGGATAAACTCAAGCAATATGATATAAAACCCATCTTTTTATCCTCGATGGCAACAATACAATACGTGCCTTGTTGCACCTACTATCACTAGGAAAGGACACCGCAAGATTTAACCCAAAGCCAAGCACTTCTCCCATTGCAATAACTATAGATCTAGTAGGCCAAACCAAACCAATAATTCGAAGAGACTTCCAAGGATATATGAGCACACATAAAGAGTTCAGAGAAGAACCAAATATTTCTCATAGATAATCTTGATCATAAACTCACAATTCATCGGATCTCGACAAACACACCGCAAAAAGAAATTACATCGAATAGATCTCCTCGAAGACCAAGGAGAACTTTGTATTGAGATCCAGAGAGAGAAGAAGCCATTTAGATACTAGCTATGGACCCGAAGGTCTGTGGTAAACTACTCACAACTCATGGTGAGGGCGATGATGATGATGATGAAGAACTCCGTGATGGATCCCCCTCCGGTGGAGGTCTGGAACAAGCTCCAAGATGGGATCACACGGTAACAGAAGGTTACGGCGGTGGAATTAGGGTTTTCTCTTTGTTGTCGAAGGTTTCGGGGTATGTAGAATTATATAGGAGGAAGGAGGACACCGGGGGTGCTCGAGGGGCCCACAAGGCAAGGGGCGCGCCCTGAGAATGGGGGCGCGCCCCCCACCCTCGTGGACACCGCGAGGCTCCCCTGACGTGGTTCTCAAGTCCCCTATGCGTGATTTTCTCCAAAAATATCTCTCGTGAAGGTTTCATTCCGTTTGGACTCCATTTGATATTCTTTTGCTGCAAAACCCTGAAACAGGCAATAAAACAACAATCTGGCTGGGCCTTTGGGTTAGTAGGTTAGTCCCAAAAATGATATAAAAGTGTATGATAAAGCCCAATAAACATCCAAGACTTCATAAATAATAGCATGGAACAATGAAAAATTATAGATACGTTGGAGACGTATCAGAGGACGTTGTGGAAGACATAGAACGGGCAACTGCCCTTGGATGACTCGGGATGGTTGCAGCCGCGCTTCATCTCAGGCTCGACCGTGAGCACCGTCGGGCCCTTGCACTTGACATCCTTGGCCTTGGCCTTCTTGTCTTCAGGGTCAGCCTCTGGAAGCTTAAGGAGCGAGAGTTACCTTCCTTTGCCCTCGCTCACTTGGTAGCCATATTGAACATCTCCAGAGGCAAACACAGGACCTCGTGTATGGCGAGTTCTTCTTTCATCTTGACATCTCGGACATCATCAGTGAAAGCTAACATGATGGCCTCATCCGACACTTTGGGGATCTTGAGGCGAACATTGGTGAAACGATGGATGTATTTGTGCAAGGTCTCCCTAGTTTGCTGCTTGATGTGCCGCAGGTCGCCTGCTGCAGGGGAACAATCATGGGTACCTTAGAAGTTGTCGGTGAAGCGCTCGCGCAGCTCATCCGAGGAGGAGATCGATCCCATAGAGAAGATCAGGAGCCACGCACACGATCCTTGAGGGCCATGGGAAACCAATTCGCCATCACCTTCTCGTCGCTGTTCGCCTCCTCAATACTTAGCTCGTAGAGCTGGAGGAACTTAGTAGGGTCAGGTGTGCCATCGTAGCGCGGAGGCAGATCTGGGTTGAACTTGCCGGCCAGACGACCCGGCGCAGCTCTGGAGTGAATGCTCAGCAGCATGCCACGCTCACGGGAGCCCGCCTTGGATGGAAAGACTGGTCTTCATTCTCGCGTGCTGCCGCCTTGGGTGGCGCACAGTCTTGATGGGTCGGTGGTGGGAGCGCACACGCTTCTCCTTGAGGCCTCTGCCTCAGCTAGCAACTTTCTTTGTTGCGCGCGTGCGCCCTGCGCGGTGGGTCACGCCGGGCGCCTCACGCCTTCTCTCGAGGATGACCTCTCACCGGCGAGGTTGAGGAGGTGCACCATGCGCCACGTCGCCCACCTAAGGCCGCAAGGGAGGCAGCGAGCGAGACTGTCCAGGGGCCTCTCCAGCAGCGCTGACGAGCCCAGCGATGCATTCCAGCCAGTCCTCGTAGAGGTCCTTGGCCGGGCGGTAGCGCAGAAGCTCCTGTGCCATGAGCAATGCAGCCTGTGAGTTCGTCGGCCCGCGACAGGCATGGGAGGGCGAAGCAGCGGCCGGAGTCGGTGATGGAGTGGCGGTGCGGCCATCGCGCCGCACGGAAGGCGACAACAATGAGTCCTGCTGCTCGTGGGCCGCGGGCCGGTGGCAGCGTTGGCCATAGATGAGGCGACCGGCGAGGGATGCTGTCGCCTGCACGTGCTGTCTGAGCAACGCGGGCGGCAAGGGCCGCCCGGCGCTCAACACGAACTTGACGAGCGTCCACCATGGGATCAGCAGAATAGTGGCGACTCGACCGACAAAAGAGAGGCTTCGACATGCCCCTAATTGGCGTGCCAAATGTCGGATTCAGGGCTCCGCGGACCCAAGAAAGGTTAAAACTCTGGGTCATGTGCGAAGAACTCAACCTCTCCAGCCTACTAGCTCGTTGATCTCATGGCCTAGCTCAATGAACGGGGATGAAAGAGACTCGATAGTTTACCCAGGTTCGGGCCACCTTGCCGTGTAAGACCCTACTCCTGCTTTCAGGTGTATTTGCCTCGTGGGGGCTGAAGATGAACGAGTACAGAGGAAGAACAGCCTCAGGAGGTGTGTTCTTGGGTGAGTGCTAGCTAGTGAGGGTTATCGGTTTCGTCCCCTCCCTATGGTGGTGGCTAAGCTATATTTATAGTGGCTTTGGTCCTCTTCCTCCAAAAACGAAGGTGGGAAGGGATCCCACAATGGCCAGTTTGAAAGGGGACAGGAAGTACATCTTATCCTGACGAAAGGTGGTCCTCGCCTGGAAAGCTTCTGATCGTGACACCGTGGTGGGCTCGGCAATGACATATGTGCTGCAATCTTGGCGGTCTTGGTCTCATTGCCTAGGAATGGAAACCTTTGGCTCATTCCTCGGGACTCCACGACTGCGCTTGCTTCTTTAGCACCAAAGAGGAAACCTGCTACCCTGCACCCACCTGGCCTTGGTCGTCATGGCTTGCGTCACTTGATCCTCACGAGGTGGGTGCTTGCATAGGAAACTCAGCTCCTACGGACGCAGCCTAGGAGGCCGCTCACTTTAGAGGTCTTCGCGTCGTCCGCCTCGTGAGGCTTGGCCCCTCGCGAGGGTCTTGCCATGTACATGCTGAAGATGGGATGTATGTCGGTGTACAAAAAGAGGGGTACACTTTTTGTACCCCTATGACTGTGCACGGGCAGTCTGAGCCACGGGCACCACCACACCAAGCATGGCGAGGGAAGTGAGGCAGGGTAAGACCGAAGCTCGATGGAACTGAAGCCCAAAGCCAAGACCACAAAGAGCAAAGGGACGAAGCGGGTTCCCCTGGCAAGATCCTTGCTGGGAGCCGGTTTTAGCAGCAACGACAATATCCTTGCCGGGACCGGCTTTAGCAGCCCCGGCAAGACCCTCGCCGCGGCAACTCGCCCCACGCCTACGGAGTGGATCACCCTTGAGTCCACTGCTCCCATGGGGCAAGGATTCGGGACGCATCCCCGTAGTGGCATGCAGATCTTTGTGAAGACATTCAAGACCAGATACACACTAAGAAGATGACGGCCCTTAGCGGGATCCCAGCCAAGGAAGACCACAAGACATCCGGCAAGCACCTTGCCGGGGATGATAGCAGGCGCCGCGGCAAGACCCTTGCTGGGGCCCCGGCAAGGCCCTTGCCGAAGACATCTGCAGGGCCATCATCAGGCCCACGCCAACTAAGCCTCCACCGCCCCATGCAGCTGCCGACCCAACCAGCTGGGCAGGCACCTACGTGGCGACATGCAGATCTTCGTGAAGACCCACCATTGCGCCACCTTAGCTGCCTGCCTGCCTACATGGCATCTCAGGCATCGCTGGCCAGGGCGCGTGTCGACACAAGAAGGAGCGGCGACAGACAAGATGGATGTCTCCCCCGTCCCCGATAAAGCAAGGACACCTACGCAAGACACATTAAATGCGCCTTGTCAGGTAATGCGAGGGATAACCTTGCATCACTGTACCCTTTCCACCTCCTGTGTGCCACTGTGGCAACCCCTTTTCCCTATAAAAGGAGGCCCGAGGCGTCTAGGAGGACGATTCGGCTTTTTGGAGCTCCTCACTCCCCGTAGCTAGCTGAAGATCACAAACATATAATCCACCAAAGCAGGAGTAGGGTATTACGCATCCTCGCGGCCCGAACCTGGGTAAAGGAACTGTGTGCTATCTGTTTGATCCACTCTTCTCTCAACCCCGCGCCCCGCAACCGTAGTAGGGATTCTTGTGATCCCATAGGTGTCGATCCAATACCCCGACATCTTTGGCGCGCCAGGTAGGGGGCGCGCAGTTGTGAGAATCGGCTTTAGCAGTTAGTTCGACGCTTCTTCATCATCATGGCGCCCAAGAAGAAGACGACGGTGGCGGTTGGCAGGTCGGAAGCCGGACAGCCCGTCCCGACGCGGGCGAGCAGCGGACCGGTCACGGAAAGGACCCGGGGCGCTGCTCGCGAACACCAACGCTGTCCGAGCAGCCGGAGTTTGGGAGGTGCCGATGTTTGTGCGCGTGGTAACGGGCCACACACCGCCAGATCCAAGGACGGAGCCAGGCCCTCCGCGAGTGGCGCGGGGTCCTCCAAGATCGCTGCCGCATCACCCGAAGGCGACGCAGGGGCCTCCAGGACTCCCACGCCGGCGCCAACAGCACACTACTCCCAACTAGCGCGCGACGAACGGCGTCATCGCGCCGAAGATCCCAGGCGTCGCCACGGGAAGAGCCCCGAGCGCCACTCCCGAGACGTAGAAGACCTGCCCGCCCGCCGAAGCGCTGGTGGAAACGGCATGCGACCGCGGGATCATGACGGAGCTCCTCCTGAGATGGTCAGGGGTCGAAGCGCGTCGCGGTCCGTGCAGGTTTCGCTACCGCTAACCCCAGTCAAAGCCATGGCGCGCGCGCAGTTGCTCCTCGACTTTCCTCCCGTTACGGGGAAACTCGACGAATGGAGAGCCACCATCCAAAGCCTTGTCGCAGTCGCCAACAAGGATGAACCAGGCCCAGCGAGGCCCCCGGGTCGATGTTCCGAAGGGGTCCCACGCACCGACGGCGGGAGGACCGGCAGCACCACGGCCATGGTGCATTCGCCTCCTCCTCGCCCGGTACCGCGTGTGTCGACTCGTCGACACGTCGCGGGTGACGCCATCTCCGTAGCATCGTCCGACCGACGGACCCTATGCGACCAGCGTCAAGTTCTTCAGGAGCAAGCTCATGAAGACGCTTGAACCACCATCGAGCGCCGGCACGGAGTGCGCCACCAGTCAGATAGGCGAGCAGGGCTTGCTATGAACCGCCCAGCACCGGAGAGCCCTGGAGGCCTACCTTACGAGGTAGGCTGTCTGGCTTTTACCCGTGAGCTGCGGCAGTTCCAGTGGCCCACTCGCCGCACCTTCAAGCCTGACATTGGCGAGAAGTACAACGGCAAGACCCACCCGTCGGAGTTCCTCATCATCTACACCATCGCGATGCAAGCTACCGGAGCCCGCGACAATAAGAAGGAAGGCGAGAGTTTGCGCAAGTATATACAGAGGTTCAGCCGGGTACAGTACAATATCCCTGATGTTCACCCTGCCGCCATCATCAGCTCGTTCCATCAGAACGTGCGTAACCGCAAGATGCGTGAAGAACTGGCAATGACCAAGGTGAAAGATGTGGCGGAACTCTATGTTCTTGCTAACAGATGTGCCCGAGCTGAGGAGGGAAGGAAGTACCCCGGCGAAGATGCCCGCGTGGAAACCGACTCTTCGAATGAGGATACTGCCGCCCCGGCGAAGAAAGGCCGGCACCGCAACAGGAAGCGCAAGGTTAAAGCTGTGCTTGCCGTCGTGGGATCTGATGACGCTGGCTCCGCCAAGAAAACTACGGCAGGTGACCCCAGCAAGGAGATTGCCGGGTGTGTCGCCTGCCGGATTGATGAGTTGCCGACGGTTCTTTGGTTGATCAGAACAACGCCAAATCGAGCCACTGGCCAGACACCCTTTGCCCTAGTATACGGGGCAGAAGCAGTTCTCCCCACTGAACTCATATATGGGTCACCTCGAGTGCTCGCTTATGATCATCTTGAGCAAGAGCAACTGCGGCAAGATGATGCAACGCTCCTTGAGGAGGATCGTCTTCGGGTGGCTGTGAGAGCAGCACGCTACCAGCAAGCCTTGCGCCGCTACCATAGCCGCAAGGTCCATGCCCGAAGCTTTGAGGAAGGCGACCTTGTTCTTCGGCGCGTTCAATCGGCCAAGAATACCAACAAGTTGACGCCAAAGTGGGAAGGCCCTTATCGGGTAATACGAGTCACCAGGCCTGGCGCAGTCCGCCTGGAGACCGAAAATGCCATTCCAGTGAGCAATTCCTGGAATATTGAGCATCTTCGCAAGTTTTACCCATAAGGTGCGGCTTGCCAGGCCCCCCAGCAAGCCACCTTTTGTACAATCCTTGTCGGCAAGGCATGTAACCCTTTGTACAAAGCCAGGCACAGACCCTGAGCATAAATAAATGAAGTGGTGGCGCCCTAAGTTATAGCATGCATGCTAGGTCGAGTCTCATCCTTGGTTAGGGTTGATAGTGCTTAGCGGCGGCTAACCCCTAACTTAGAGGTCGAGTTTGCATCCCTTCGTCTTCCTTTTATCTTCTTTGGTTCACATGATGCACAGATATCCTTGCTGAAACCACTTGGGGAGAAAAAAACGAACAGATCAGCATCAAGGTCCCGGCAAGCCAGTGTTGCCGGGGGCTGCAAGGGCAAAGATTCACCCGCGGCAAACCAGGGTTGCCAGGGGCTGCAGCTTCAGATAAGTTCTCTATCCCTTATCATGCATTCCATTATGGGCTGAGGTATGTGAAACCTCGTTTTTTTTTCATTAAAACTACCGTGCTCCCTTAACTCTAGGCCCTGGGGATCGTTCTTGGGAACAAGTTGGGTTGTAGTCGCGGCAGCGGAGGGGTAAAACGAGGAGCCTAAATCCACTTCATCCCTGCCTCCGCGAAAGGCGTGAGAAAGGTCGAGCGAAGTGGGGAGACGGCAAGGCCTTTTGCCGGGCGAGGAAATGTTTATCTTAAAGATATCAAGGATTTATTCCTTGTCGTGGGTTTCACCCACAAACAAATGACCCGGCAAACATCTCTTTTCATTAAAAATATTCCATTCAGGTACAGTCCATAGGGAATGAAAAACATGAACAAGGGGATTACAAGTTTTAAATTTAACAGATGCCCGAACGCTTACAAACTAAAAAGAGATAAGATGCCCGTAATGCCTTTCTTGTCCCTCTCCTCAAGAGGCAGGTCAAGGAGGCGAGAAGGGCGAAAGGAGCGCCTAGGCGAGCTACGGGTGGCAGAAGACACCAAGAGGACATCTTGGGGGCCGCCCAAGGGCTGGATGGTGATGGCGGCGCCGGAAGCAGAGCTCCAAGACGAGGCGGCAGGACGTTAGTACGCGTCGAAGGCGTCGGTGCCCGCGTACTCCGACATGACGACCTTGCCGCCCGCCCTCTTCCTCTTCCGTAGCCTCCCAATGCCAGCCGCCAAGGGGACGGCCCCGAGAAGTTCAAGGAGCCGGCGACGCGGATGATGGGGTCGCCGGTGCCACCAGGAGCAGTGCCCGGCACCTAGTCGGACCCGTCATCCTGCCGCCTACCGCCCTCGTCGTCGTTGCTGCTATCCTCCTCGTCACCCTCGCTCGAGGAGGAATCTTCGTCATCGGAAGAGCTCTCCACGCAGCACCTTGCACGAGTCCCAAAGTGCCCGAAGACCTTGACGGAAAGAAGGCCACCCTCCATCAACTTAAAATGGAGAGTGAGCCCATCCGTCAAGCTGTGGATACGAGCAAACGTCTTCCATCCCTGACAAAGATACATCACATGAGGAGCAGGGAAGTCGACGCGGAACCGCGTGCCACTGATCCCACAGCCCCTCATGTGCAGCCGCAATGACTCTAGCGGATCCAGCTCCATCTCGTCCGGCGAGGCGACGGCGCGGAGGCCACCGCAACCTGATGAAGAACTCGCAAGGGTCATCCCCAACATGGCCCTCCACTAGAGGAGGAGCTGCTGGCGGGGGTGAGGCCGGCGGGCCACCCCGTCCTCCTCTTCCCCGAGCGCCCCGGCCTCGCCCACCGCCTCGCCCCCTCCCCCTTCCCCTCACGGCCGGCTCTGCCACCACAGGTGCAGGAGAAGGGGGGATGCGTTGTCGAGCGGCGACCCTCGCCGCCACCGTTGAAGGGCCGGGATTTCCTCTCTCCATGACGAACGGAAGAGAGGGGCAGAAGCTGAAGGAGGAAGAAGATGGAAGACTGCGGGATGCCGTCCCTCCCCCCTCCCCCCCGCTCTTTATAAAGGAACGGGGTTGGGGCTCGATCGCCCCGTTCGGCCAATCAAGACACGGAAGGCGCAGGGAACCAGGGCCGACCCGCCGCCCCAACCAGCGACGGCCCGGTTTCCCGCCTCCACCGTGTGCCACCCCAAGCGCATGGGAAGCACGTGGCAGACGTGCAGAACCGAGGGGACGGGTGAGGCGACCTCTCCCCACCCCGTGATCGGGGGAGTGGACACCTTGAGGACCGTGCCTCGGCCCCATTCAGTAAATGGGCCGCGCCTCCACGCCTCCCCCCGTTTATGGGGAAGGCGCGAAGCCGCCTCTTTACTGCGACGTGACGCATGCCTGCGAAAACCGCCCGCGCATGCCACCCATGTCATGCACGCCCCTCCGCACCATGCCACGCGCGCGGATCGTGGGAGGCGCAACGCGCGGAAAATCTTACCACGGTAAAAACCGTCCCGCCTGCCCGCGCACCATTCTGGGCCTAGCCTAACAAGGCGTCGCGCTTATGTGTGGCCCAAGCCCGGGGGCTCCTGTTGGTGTACAAAAAGAGGGGTACACTCTTTGTACCCCTATGACTGTGCACGGGCAGTCTGAGCCACGGGCACCACCACACCAAGCAGGGCGGGGGAGGTGAGCCAGGGTAAGACCGAAGCTCGATGGAACTGAAGCCCAAAGCCAGTACCACAAAGAGAAAAGGGACGAAGCGGATTCCCCTGGCAAGATCCTTGCCGGGAGCCGGTTTTAGCAGCCCCGGCAAGATCCTCGTCGGGGCCGGCTCTAGCAGCCCCGTCAAGACCCTCGCCGCGGCAACTCTCCCCACGCCTACGGAGCGGATCACCCTTGAGTCCACTGCCCCCATGGGTCAAGGATTCGGGAGGCATCCCCGTAGTGGCATGCAGATCTTTGTGCAGATATTCAAGACCAGACACACTCTAAGAAGACGACGACCCTTGGCGGGATCCCAGCCAAGGAAGACCACAAGACCTCCGGCAAGCACCTTGCCGGGGATGACAGCAGGCGCCGCGGCAAGACCCTAGCCAGGGCCCCAGCAAGGCCCTTGCCGAAGACATCCGCAGGGCCACCATCAAGCCCACGCCAACTAAGCCTCCACCGCCCCATGCAGCTGCTGACCCAACCAGCTGGGCAGGCACCTGCGTGGCGACATGCAGATCTTCATGAAGACCCACCATTGCGCCACCTCAGCTGCCTGCCTGCCTACATGACATCTTAGGCATCGCTGGCCAGGGCGCGTGTTGACACAAGAAGGAGCGGCGACGGACAAGATGGATGTCTCCCCCGTTCCTGATAAAGCAAGGACACCTACGCAAGACGCATTAAATGCGCCTTGTCATGTAATGCGAGGGATAACCTCGCATCACTGTACCCTTTCCACCTCCTTTGTGCCACTGTGGCAATCCCTTTTCCCTATAAAAGGAGGCCCGAGGTGACCAGGAGAAGGATTTGGCTTTTTGGAGCTCCTCATGGCCCGAACCGTAGATAGCTGAAGAACACAAACATATAATCCGCCAAAGCAGGAGTAGGGTTTTACGCATCCTCATGGCCCGAACCTGGGTAAAGGAACCGTGTGCTATCTGTTTGATCCGCTCTTCTCTCAACCCCGCGCCCCACAACCCTAGTAGGGATTCTTGTGATCTCATAGGTGTCGATCCAATACCCCGACAATGTACTAGGCCTTTGATGGAGCCACGCGATGGGCTGCAGGCAGGCAAGTGTGGGCGCCCTGGTTCCCAGAACGTTGACAGTATATGATTGTGATGCTAGCATCGATATGACAGAGAACACGGGTCGACATGACTCTTCATAAACCAAGGTGGCACAAACGTAAGAGGACATGCATATGTAACCCATAATTGCACGTATCAGTCATAATGTGTGTAAATGAGTCGTAGCAAGCTACAAGGATTCTAGTAAATACCACGTGACATTTCCCTGTAGGGACAGACACAGGAGCAAAGAAGGTTACATGCCCGTCAATCTATGTACTCCAAAGCGGTAGCGAACTACTAGGGTTAAGCGGAAGCACTAGGATGGATTTCCTATTGGAAATATTCCCTAGAGGCAATAATAATGTGTCGAATTCAAGGGCTCCGCAAACCCAAAGAGGTTCGAACACAGGGGCGTGAACGAAGGAATCCGCTTTCACCGATGGACGAAACCCGCCATGCCCAAAGGTCGAGCTCACTGGTCAAGGTGGTATAGGGAGGGATGAGAAGACATCGAGATATACCCTGGTTCGGGCCACATTGCAGTGTAAAACCCTACTCCTTCTTTGTGGTGGATTCGCCTCTTTAGGGGCCAGATATGAACTTGCTATAGTAGGAGGGCAACCTCTGGGAGGCTCTAGTGATGTGTTCTCTCGAAGGATTGATCTGCCGCTAAGAAGGATGATAGTCCCTATTTATAGTGGCCTCGGTCCTCTACCCCCAAAACATAGTCGGGAAGGGATCCCACAGTGGCCAATTTGAAAGGGGACAAGCAGTACATCTTATCCTGACGAAAGGTGGTCTTCGCCTACAAAGCTTATGGGCATGACGTTGCGGTCGGTTCGGCGATGGCACCCATCCTGCCAGGCTGGCGGCCTTGGTCTGGATGCACCGGAATGGAAACCTTTGCCAAATTCCCCAGGAACCCACGCCTGTCCTTGCATCCTTACCACCAAAGAGGAAACTGCTTCCTCTGCACCCGCTGGCACCCGTCTGCCTTGGTATTCACGTTTTGCGCACGTTAACCTCATGAGGCTGGGTACCTGCATAGAAATCGTTGCTCCTCGGTAGGCCGCCTGGGGGGGATCCCTCAGGAGGTCTTGACATCATCTGCATCGCGAGGTTTGGCCCCTCGCGAGGGTCCTGTCTTGGTGGTCTTGTAGATTGGCCGCACCAGGCCATCGAGTGAGCCACGCCGTGGGCCGTAGGCAGGCAAGTCTGGGTACCCTGGTTCCCAGAACGCCGACAGTAGCCACCTGGCCCAAGGCACGCTGGACTTGGCTTCGAGGCGAAACCAAGGGGCAAGGCCGAAGCGCCGCAACCCCAATCGCCCGCGGGCCAGGCTGATGCGTTTCGCTCGACGGGACGTGGGCGCCTCCGCTTCCCCATGCCACCTGGGCAACTTCACAGACTTAACAAAAGACTGGCGCCTGCAGCGTAGCCAGCATTGCTTCCCTTTCGCCTTGCCTAATATCCCCTTTCTCGTAGTCAAAAACATCTCCAGATCCAATCAAGCTCTGCCCTTCTCCCTTCTAAAACTTTGGCATCGGTGAGCTCGCCGATGGCTCCAAGAAGTCTGTGACGCCCCGAGACCGACGCTCCAGAAGACTCCCAGCTATTCCGAGTTTCGCCGTGTGTTTTATTGTGGGGACCCCGACTTAGAAGTCGAGATCACCGAATGCACGTGTATAGTGATCCCAGAGATCAATGCTCATTGAACACACAGAAGCTGAATAACAAGAGTCTTACATCCATACATACCGTCTTACACAAACTAAGGCCATTATGGCCAAGTCTTACATAGATAAAGCCTCACGGGCTGAATAGCAAATAACTCAAATAGCGGAAGTCTTCGATGATAAGTAGAACCCATGCCATCTGCCTTAACCCTATAGGCATTCTGACTGGGATAGCGTCCTAGTTCGCATGATCGTCTCCATAGAACTCTTCTTCATATTCCTGTTCCTCCATGCCTGGCCAATTAAATAACCAGTGGCAAGCCAATGAGTACTTTGAATGTACTCACAAGCAACCCATGATTTGGTTCAAAGTAACAAAATTGAACAATAATGAGCAATCTAGCAATGGGCTAGAATAAATATTCTACCATCAAGTATATGCATCAATAACTTCACGTAACCTCGAGGACAGGTTACCGATATCAACATGAATATGATTCAACTCATCGAGTCAAGTCACCACCTTGACTCATCACACACATACTTTCTCCGATGCGGTAAAATTCTGGACATAGTTTAAGTAGCACCACCCAACTGTCCATGACCGTGGACACGGCTATTCGAATAGTTTTACACTCTGCAAAGGTTGCGCACTTTACCCACAAGATCCGGGAAGCTTTCGTGTCATCCACGATCCCGCAGTACCTCAAGTACTCGGGGCAAGCACCCGGTCATTATATTTCCTTAGACGACACTAACATAGAGTCCACTCGTTGGTGCACAGCCCTCGAGTACAAACAATAGATCATGGGACTTGCCCTATTTTCAATGTCACGCGTACACGAAGGGACCAACGGTGTGTCCGGTGCCCTGTGAAAACAGTCATGGTCATCTATGCAAGCACGACCCCATCCCGGAAAAGACCTCAAGTCTTCCCGTCACTAGTAATGCGGGCACCATGCTAGTATCGGCCTAAGTAATCAATAACGCCCCGTCCCATAAGGGGTAGAGTGGTTGCACATATTTGGTTGGGACGGTAGTCACACATAAATCTAATCCATCATTTCACCCATGCACAAGATTTTTACGGCACATCACTTCTTCCTCAAGTGATGTCCTAACTCAACATCATCCTCGGGCATTAGGGGCACCCGATGGGGTTTATGAAAAGATTTCAACCACGAAGGTTCATGTCACACATGCATCACTAAGCATCACTACTAACCATTTGCATGACATCTAGCACATAGCAAGATCATGAGTAAGCACGCATCATGTGGTGGCTCATAAATAGGTCACCATCATAACTCTTATCATCATGCATTCGGAAACAAACGGGTTCCGAAAGACACAAGTGTATCATGGTCAAAGGGCTGCATGCCTAGATTGGCTTGGTCTTCAAAGTCTTCAAATCCTTCTCCACCTTCTTCCTCAGCAACTTCGTCAAATACGGTATCTATACGTAGCAAAATATCAACCGGAAAATAAGACCACGAAGAAAACCGAAAAATCAAAGTGCTCAAAAAAATGTCAACTTATTTTTGTTAAATACTAGAGGGAAAACTAAGTTGGCAAAAATTCTTAGTTGGAGTTTTGGAGTTACAAAATGGAATCTAAGGATTTTTGAACAGGATTTTTAATGCTCAAATTTGAATTTAAATTTGAACAGAACAGAAAAGTTTCTTGGATATGTGTGAAAGTGATACCATTAAATAGGTTGGAATATTACAAGATTTTAGGAGTTGGAATTAGTTCATTTGGACAATTATTTATTTCTGTAAAATTATTTGAAATTTTACAGAAAAGAAAAAGAGGAAATGGCCCAGTGCCACTGGGCCAGAACGGCCACAGTGCACGGCCCAGCGCAACTAGCCCACCCGCACGGGCGCCAGCGCGCGCGCGTCAGGGTTTTAAACCTGACGGGCGGGGCCCGGCGGTCAGTGACAGAGAGGGGAGAGAGAGAGCGGTGAGGATGACAGGCGGGGCCCGCCTGTCATCTTCAACCTCTCGTCCAAAGCGACGGCGAGCTCACCGGCGACGATTCCGGGCACGGCGGGGCAAACGGAGGGCAGGAACGTGCTCAGCGAGGAGTCGCCGTTCCAGTGGTGCTGGAGTTGGCCGCCGGAGAGGCCTGGTTCGTCGGCGGCGAGGTGGGATGGCGGAGGAGCGTCGGGAGGTCGCTGCTCCGGTCGATTCCGGCGGCTGCAGAGAGGGGGAAGAGAGGGGAAAGCATTAGTGAGGAACGACGGTTCCAGATCGTGCAAAAGTAGGGTCAGAGGGAGGCTGTACTAGGCTGGCGACGGGAAGCCGCCGCGGTGGAGCTCGAGCTCGATCTCGAGCTCGGGCGGGTCTGGGGAGAGGTGAGTGGCTCAGGGAAGCGATTGAGAGGGAGAGGAGGTTGTTGGTGAAGAGAGGAGGGGCTCGGAGGCCCTATTTATAGGGGAGCGGCGAGGTCCCGTGGACCTGTGCGCCGGTGAGCTTCTGCTCGTCGCCACAGTGCACGGGGGCGATGGGGATGTGTCTGTGGCGTTGTTGGACAAACTCCAGGGCGGAGGGAAGGAAGAGGGGGAGCGGGGGATGCTCCAGAGGGCACGCGCGTGTGAGCCCGACGAGTGGAGGTTGCGGGCGGCCAGCGTGCGTGCGAAGGCAGCCACTGGAGGGCGGAGGAGGAGGGGGACACAGCCGGGGAGGGTCGCAGACGTCGAGGCGCGTTGGTAGGCGCGAGGGAGAAGCATGAGGTGGTCGGGGGCATGCGATTAGGCGAAGCTACAGTGCGGGGGCGCACTGTAGTGCACTCTGGAGCGAGCTTATCGCATGCCGCATGCCATTGGACCTCTAGGCGTGTCCGCCGTGTCTGGGTGGTCTAGCACGAAGCAGACGTCTCGGCTGAGGCCTTGGATGCTCTGGATGATCAAGGAGAGAGAGGTGAAGCTGGTAACTAGGTGAATTTTGGCTGTCCAGCAAGGTGAATTGGGGTTTTCACCCCTCAATCATGGAGCTGTGGGCATGGGGGAGTTACTGGAGGTAGACTGTAACTATATGAAGATGTGGTAGAAAGTTGGGGCAAAAGTAAATAGTAAAAGGGGTCAAGATGGTAGTTTTGGTAAAAAGGCAGAAGGAGTTTGATCAAGTTTTGGACAAAAAAATGATTTCCACTTGCCATGACACATAACAGGATTGAATGTCATATGAAAATAGGGTGTTTCACCAAATTTGTGCTCATTTGAAGAAACTAGCCAATGTAACTTTGGTGAACCCTAGAATCAACAGAAATGGCTTCATCTTGTTTGAGTCAAGCTAATTATCTCTCCTTGATGCACCACTTGGTGTAGTTTCATCATTTGGGGTTATGATCATGCCCACAAAGTTTGAAGCTCCAGGTAAAAAGTTGTTCAAATTTGTTTTTGAACAGAAAGGGTTTTGGGTATTCTGATCAAGTTACCCTACTCCAAATCTTGTGCCATTTGGTCTAGATGCCTTATTAGGTCATTCTAGCATGTACACCAAGTTTGAGAGCATTTGGATAAGTTTGGCAATGTAAAGTTGCTCAAACTTCAAATATGGACAGAATGGTTTTGAAGGGTTTTGAGGATGTTTTCTTGCTTCCCAAGGCATGGGGCTTGGCAAGATCATCAAATATGCCATATATGACATGATAGAATTTCCCTAGAATTTTTGGAGAATATTTCCTTTGTAAATATTTCAAAAGCTTGAAATATCCAGAAAGGGTTTTAGAGGGATTAGCCCATTATTTTGAACATGACCAAGTGTTGAAACTCTTATATATGGACAATATATGTCCTATGAGTCTCCCTGAATTTTGGCAAATATTTTTGAAATACTTAAATAATTTTTCCTTATTAAAGACCATTTCTGGCCTTAAGAAAAAGCCTTTAAATAAAATAGGAAAATGACTTTTAAAATTATACTTTTGTGGTTTCTGGGAGTCCTATATCTACTAGGCTTCAAATATAATTTTTGAAATAATTTTCTCACCCTAAATCAAGCACTTGCAGTGCAAACCTCAATTCAGGGGTTTTGGGAATACTAAATTTTAAAAATACATTGTGGCCAAATTATTTTTATAAGAAAATACTATACTGCTATAAACACTTGGTATGATCATTGGGCAGAAGTTTTGGGTAAGGAGATGTATTCTACAAGAGGTAGTAGTTGACTTTAATGAGCACATGAAAAACATGGGAAGAAAAACTCAATTCCAAATAAAAGCCAAATGATGCCAAAAAAATTTGCTAGTCCAAATTTTCATGCTTCATTGATGCAAATAACATGTTACAAAATGCAGGGTGTGACAGACCTACCCCCCTTACAAGAATCTCGTCCCCGAGATTCCTAAACTAGGCTTATAAGAGATCGGGATACTCGGATCTAAGATAGTCTTCACGTTCCCAGGTTGCTTCTGCTTCCGTGTGGTTGCTCCACTGGACCTTGAAGTACTTGATGGTGCGGCTCCGCGTCCGTCGTTCTGCTTCATCCAGAATGCGAATGGGATTCTCGCGGTAGGTCAAATCAGGCTGGAGATCAATGGCTTGGTGATTAACATCCTTGTAGAGATCAGGCTTATTCAGAACTTGGAGACATTTCCGGAGTTGTGACACGTGGAATATGTTGTGCACATCGGATAGCTCAGGTGGTAGTTCCAACTGGTAAGCTACTTCTCCTCGTCGTACAGTGATCTCAAAGGGTCCAATGAACCTTGGTGCGAGCTTCCCCTTGACATGGAAACGCTTGGTTCCCTTCAGAGGAGTTACCCGCAGGTACACATCGTCCCCGACATGGAAACTCATGTCCCGACGGTGAGTGTCAGCATAGCTTTTCTGCCTTGACTTGGCTGCCTTCAAACGTTCTCTGACTAGTTGGACTTGCTCTTCAGCTTCGCGGAAAATATCCGGTCCAAAGACTAGCCCTTCTCCAGTCTCTGACCAGTTGAGGGGTGTGCGACATCTGCGTCCGTACAACACCTCAAATGGTGCCATCGGAAGGCTCGACTGATAACTGTTGTTATAGGAGAACTCGGCAAAAGGGAGACAATCTTCCCACTTGGCTCCATATGCCAAGACACAGGCTCGGAGCATGTCTTCGAGAATTTGATCTACTCGTTCTGTCTGACCTCCGATCTGTGGGTGAAAAGCCGTGCTGAAAGATAACTTGGTTCCCAAGGCCTCTTGGAACTTCTTCCAGAACCTTGAGGTGAACTGGGTTCCTTGATCTGACATAATCTCCTTGGTAACACCGTGAAGGCTTACGATTCTGTCAATGTAGAGAGCTGCCAGCCGGTTTCCATCATAAGTAGTTTTGACAGGAATGAAGTGGGCCACGTTGGTCAAATGGTCGACTATGACCCAGATTGAGTCATGTCCTCTATTCGACATTAGTAATCCAGTGATGAACTCCATTCCGACTTTATCCCACTTCCACTCAGGAACCTTGAGTGGTTGAAGCAATCCAGCGGGTCGCTGATATTCAGCCTTGACCCTTTGGCACACGTCACACTTTGCAACATAGGTTGCTATCTTTTCAACTCGTGCCACCAGAATCTTTGCTTCAAGTCTTGATACATCTTGGTTCCTCCAGGGTGGATGGAATACGGAGTGTCGTGGGCTTCTTGCAGAATCAGGTTCTTCAACTCCATCTTGTTTGGTACGCAGATGCGGCCTTTGTACCAAACAATCCCGTGCTCGTCTTCAGAGAATCCTGGGGCCTTGCCTAGCTTCATCTTCTTCTTGATGCCTTCAATGCTTGCGTGCCGATCTTGCGCCTTCTTGACTTCATCCATCAGGGTCGGTCTGACTTCCAAATGATCCAGAAATCAAGGGGTGACCAATTCCAAACTGAATTGTTCGAGTTCCTTAAACAAGGTTGGCTGCCTTTCTTGAATAATGGCAGTCAAAGAGCAAACCTTCCTGCTTAAGGCATCGGCCACCACGTTAGCCTTCCCGGGGTGATATTGAACACTGAGGTCATAGTCTTTGATGAGTTCCAACCATCTTCGCTGTCGCATGTTCAATTCCTTTTGGGTGAAAATGTACTTCAGACTTTTGTGGTCTGTGTATATCTCACACCGTTTCCCTAGGATGTAATGCCGCCATGTTTTCAAGGCATGAACCACTGCCGCTAACTCGAGATCGTGAGTAGCGTAGTTCTCCTCATGAGGTCGTAGCTGCCTGGAGAGGTAAGCTATGACTCGGCCTTCTTGCATCAGAACGCTTCCCAGTCCGGTTCGAGAGGCATCACAATATATCACGAACTCCTTGTGAATATCAGGTGTAGCCAGAACTGGGGCGGTGGTCAACCTCTTCTTGAGCTCTTGGAAGCTCTCTTCGCATTTTGGCGTCCACTAGAACTTCTTGTCCTTCTTGAGGAGCTGAGTCATTGGCCGGGCAATGCTAGAGAATCCTTCCACGAATTTGCGGTAATAGCCCGCAAGTCCGAGGAAGCTTCTGACTTCCTTGACGGTCGTTGGAGATTGCCATTGGGTCACAGCTTCAATCTTCGCGGGATCAACTGACAATCCTTCTTCGGTCAAGACATGACCTAAGAATCCAACTTTATGCAGCCAGAACTCACACTTGCTGAATTTGGCATATAGTTGGTGCTCCCGAAGCTTGTCTAGGACCATCCTCAAATGTTGCTCGTGTTCTTCCTCCGTCTTCGAGAAGACAAGAATATCATCAATGAAGACAAGAACGAACTTGTCCAAATATTCCATGAAGACTTTATTCATGAGATACATGAAGTAAGCTGGGGCATTGGTTAACCCAAAAGACATGACCGTGCACTCATACAGGCCATATCGGGTTACGAATGCCGTCTTCGGAATATGTTGGGGCCTGATCTTCAGCTGGTAGTACCCAGATATGAGGTCGATCTTGGAGAACACCTTGGCTCCGCTGAGCTGATCAAACAGATCTTCGATCTTGGGAAGTGGATATTTGTTCTTGATTGTAACTTCATTGAGGGAGTGATAGTTAATGCATAAGCAAATGGTACCGTCCCTCTTTGCCACAAACAGAACAGGTGATCCCCAAGGGGAGGCACTTGGGCGGATAAATCCCTTCCTCAGCTGATCTTCCAGTTGCTTCCTCAACTCGGCTAATTCTTCCATCCCCATTCTATAAGGCTTCTTATAGATGGGTCCTGCTCCGGGCACGAGCTCGATGATGAACTCAATGTCACGGTCAGGGGGCATTCCCGGTAGTTCATCCGAAAAGACATCAGGATACTCGCATACCACCGGTACTTGCTCTAGCCCAACTTCAGTTAGACAGTTGACTTCAACGGCTTGAGCGGAAGAGGAGTTGGGAGCAAACTTGACTTCGACTCCTTGGTCATTGGTCACAGTGACTATCCGATTGGCACAGTCTAACAAACCTTGGTGCTTACTGAGCCAATCCATCCCTAAGATCACATCCAAGCCTTGCGATCTTAGGATGATAAGGTCTGCTAGGAAGTCTACACCGTTAATGGTAATACTGACTCCTTTACAGCCTATCTTGGCTCTCATCTCTGCTTCGGGGGTTTGTACCACCATGGGGTTATTCAGGGGTGTAGGGGTCATGCCACTTTTTAATGCAAATCTTTGAGTGACAAATGAATGCGTGGCTCCAGTATCAAACAAGACAGTTGCAGGTGCTGAGTTGACAAGGAACGTACCCAGCACGACGTCCGGGTCTTCCTGGGCTTCTTGAGCAGTGACGTGATTCACACGCCCCTTCCCATGGTTAGGCGGGTTGCGAGGAGCTGGGTTCCTTGGTGGCATCCCACGGCCTTGTCCTGGGTTCTGCGCATTGGGGCATGGGGCATCAGGCTTCTTGTTGGGGCACACCCTTGAGATGTGTCGTGACTGACCACATCCAAAGCAAGTGACTTGGTTTGGATTGTTGATCTTGTTGCCGCCATTGTTATTGGGGTTGAAAGCTGGACTTGGGTTGGCATACTGCTGAGGCTGATAGTTGGTGTGAGGTGCAGGAGCTCTTGGTTGCTGATAGGTTGGCTTGGCCGGGGCTGACTGCCACGGACGAGGCTTCTGGTTGCTGGAACTTCCCTTGTTGACCATCTTGCACTTGGGAGTGTCTTCCAAAGCACGCCGCTTGTCTTCAAGCATGAGTGCTTTGTTCACCAGGTCAGGGAAGGTTGGGCAGTCGCACACGACAAGCGAGTATTGCAGAGTCTGATTGAGGCCTTCCATGAAGCGCTCCCTTTTTTCAGCATCAGTGTTGACATCTTCAGGGGCATACCTTGACAGAACACTGAACTTCTGCATGTACTCCTTGACAGTGCCACTTCCTTGCTTCAGGGCTCGAAACTCACGCTTTTTGATAGCCATGATCCCGGAAGGAATGTGGGCTTTGCGGAATTCTGCCTTGAAGTTGGCCCAAGTGATGTCTTGTTCAGCAATGCATGACCTTGAATCCATCCCACCAAGCTCTAGCAGTCCCCCCGAGGCAGTGGGCTGCATAAGCCACCTTCTCGCGGTCTTCGGTGCATCCGACTAGTTCCAGCAAGTCCTCAATGGTGCGGACCCAGTCGTCTGCATCCAGGGGTTCAGCAGTCTCGATGAAAGTTGGCGGAGCATGCTTCTTGAACTCTGCCAACGTGGAACGTCCATTTCCATTCCCCGCCGGCTGGCGGCTGTTGGTGACAGCTTGAGCAATCAGCTGAAGGGCTGCAGTGTTGGCTTGGCGTTCCTCTCGGAAAGCTTGGAGAAGCTGAGCCATGACCATGTTCGGAGGAGGTGGTGGTGGTGGAGGTTGGCCGTTGGTTTGGTCGTGGCCTGCCTCTGACTGAGCGGATGCTCCGGCTTCAGGCTGCTGGGTAGAGGTACCAGTACGAGTTACAACAGGCATCCTGTTGGAGCGGTAAAAGGTCTCATGATTGGAAGAGGGAAAGCAATATAGATGGGTGCCTAGTAAGGGGGTGGGTGTGACACTAATCAAATCATGCAAGGGCCGAAAGGCCAAACACATTCATTAAAATCCAAATGGGTGATGCAGTCGTTTACATATTCCCGAAGGAAGAATACGACATACATCCAAACACAACAAAAGCAAACACTAGATGGTTTCATATGAACCATACAAGGACTCGACTGCGCATAGGGGTTACACGACCTATCCTACCGTAGAGGTCACGAACTGGCATATCCGAGTAGCGAATAATGCCTAAGCGGCGGAATGCTCGGTCGCGTATTCTGGCTCTTCGGGGTATTCCTCCTTGTCTTCATCTGTCTGGGCCCCCTTGTCACTTGAGGGTGTGGGGGAGTGGAGGAGTTGGATACGACGGTGATTTGTTGGTGGTGCAGGGAAAAGTTTGCGATATTCCCTTGCCGTCAACCGGCGTCGTCGAGGTGGTTCTTCATTCATGGAAGATACATCTTCGGAGGGCCTTCCGCCTCGGTATACGATAGCGGTCTGTCGGGAAGGTGCTCCTTCTTTCTTGATCCTATTTGTCTTTTCTTGAGCTCGACGAAGAAGTGCCTTGGTTTTGTGAAGTTCTTCTCGGAGCTTCATCGATTCCGAGGCCAAATCCTGTGCCAAGCTATCGGCACATAGACTGAAGTAGGTCTGGAATCGAAGCGGGAGTCCTTCCTTCAGTGGAGGGGCTAGTGCGCTGCTTTCATCTTCACCTTCCTTCCGGTAAGGCAAGAAGCGTGTTGTCATCTTGGCTGCCATCTCCGGAAGAAGCTTGCGGAGACGGGTTAGTGCCTTGAGTGCAGCAGCCTCGACAGCGAGTGGTAGTGTTGCCATCTGGGGTCCCTCGAAGAACCAACTTGTGGGAGTATCGTTTGCCTTCATGATCACTTCCACATGGTATTCCACCTCAGTGTCGCTAACCCAATGCACAAGGTAGGTGAGGATGGGCGCTCGGTCGAACTGGCACTCCTGGAGGCTATCCTCGAGAAGCAAGGGAAACCCAGTGGTCAGGTGCTCTTCAGGTACAGCGGCCATCTACAAAGGTGGAATAGGAGAGGTTAATAAGATGATGAAATCTCAGGTAGGTAAGGTTTAAAAAAGAAGAGAGGTTCAGAAGGTTTTTAAAAAGGGGGTCTCATCTAACTAACGCCCATGCTAACTAAGGCTTCCTACAGTCAGGATGGATCTAATACCAGCTCTGTGGGGACCCCGACTTAGAAGTCGAGATCACCGAATGCACGTGTACAGTGATCCCAGAGATCAATGCTCACTGAACACACAGAAGCTGAATAACAAGAGTCTTACATCCATACATACCGTCTTACACAAATTAAGGCCATTATGGCCAAGTCTTACATAGATAAAGCCTCACGGGCTGAATAGCAAATAACTCAAATAGCGAAAGTCTTCGATGATAAGTAGAACCCATGCCATTTGCCTTAACCCTACATGCATTCTGACTGGGATAGTGTCCTAGTTCGCATGATCGTCTCCATAGAACTCTTCTTCATATTCCTGTTCCTCCATGCCTGGCCAATTAAATAACCAGTGGCAAGCCAATGAGTACTTTGAATATACTCACAAGCAACACATGATTTGGTTCAAAGTAACAATGCAATTGAACAATAATGAGCAATCTAGCAATGGGCTAGAATAAATATTCTACCATCAAGTATATGCATCAATAACTTCACGTAACCTCGAGGACAGGTTACCAATATCAACATGAATATGATTCAACTCATCGAGTCAAGTCACCACCTTGACTCATCACACACATACTTTCTCCGATGTGGTAAAATTCTGGACATAGTTTAAGTAGCACCACCCAACTGTCCATGACCGTGGACACGGCTATTCGAATAGTTTTACACTCTGCAGAGGTTGCGCACTTTACCCACAAGATCCGGGAAGCTTTCGTGTCATCCACGATCCCGCAGTACCTCAAGTACTCGGGGCAAGCACACGGTCATTATCTTTCCTTAGACGACACTAACATAGAGTCCACTCGTTGGTGCACAGCCCTCGAGTACAAAAAATAGATCATGGGACTTGCCCTATTTTCAATGTCACGCGTACACGAAGGGACCAACGGTGTGTCCGGTGCCCTGTGAAAACAGTCATGGTCGTCTATCCAAGCACGACCCCGTCCCGGGAAAGACCTCAAGTCTTCCCGTCACTAGTAATGCGGGCACCATGCTACTATCGACCTAAGTAATCAATAATGCCCCGTCCCATAAGGGGTAGAGTGGTTGCACATATTTGGTTGGGACGGTAGTCACACATAAATGTAATCCATCATTTCACCCATGCACAAGATTTTTACCGGCACATCACTTCTTCCTCAAGTGATGTCCTAACTCAACATCACCCTCGGGCATTAGGGGCACCCGATTGGGTTTATGAAAAGATTTCAACCATGAAGGTTCATGTCACACATGCATCACTAAGCATCACTACTAACCATTTGCATGACATCTAGCACATAACAAGATCATGAGTAAGCATGCATCATGTGGTGGTTCATAACTAGGTCACCATCATAAATCTTATCATCATGCATTCGGAAACAAACGGGTTCCGAAGGACACAAGTGTATCATGGTCAAAGGGCTGCTTGCCTGGATTCGCTTGGTCTACAAAGTCTTCAAATCCTTCTCCACCTTCTTCCTCAGCAACTTCGTCAAATACGGTATCTATACGTCGCAAAATATCAACGGGAAAATAAGACCACGAAGAAAACAGAAAAATCAAAGTGCTCAAAAAAAATGTCAACTTATTTTTGTTAAATACTAGAGGGAAAACTAAGATGGCAAAAATTCTTAGTTGGAGTTTTGGAGTTACAGAATGGAATCTAAGGATTTTTGAACAGGAGTTTTAATGCTCAAATTTGAATTGAAATTTGAACAGAACAGAAAAGTTCCATGGATATGTGTGAAAGTGATACCATTAAATAGGTTGGAATATTACAAGATTTTAGGAGTTGGAATTAATTCATTTGGACAATTATTTATTTCTGTAAAATTATTTGAAATTTTACAGAAAACAAAAAGAGGAAATGGCCCTGTGCCACTGGGCCAGAACGGCCACAGTGCACGGCCCAGGGCAACTAGCCCACCCGCACGGGCGCCAGCGCGCGCTCGTCAGGGTTTTAAACCTGACGGGCGGGGCCCGGCGGTCAGTGACAGAGAGGGGAGAGAGAGAGCGGTGATGATGACAGGCGGGGCCCGCCTGTCATCTTTAACCTCTCGGCCAAAGCGACGGCGAGCTCACCGGCGACGATTCCAGGCACGGCGGGGCAAACGGAGGGCAGGAACGGGCTCCACAAGGAGTCGCCGTTCCAACGGTGCTGGAGTTGGCCGTCGGAGAGGCCTGGTTCGTCGGCGGCGAGGTGGGACGGTGGAGGAGCGTCGGGAGGTCGCTGCTCTGGTCGATTCCGGCGGCTGCAGAGAGGGGTAAGAGAGGGGAAAGCATCAGTGAGGAATGGCGGTTCCAGATCGAGCAAAAGCAGGGTCGGAGGGAGGTTGTACTGGGCTGGCGACAGGAAGCCGCCACGGCGGAGCTCGAGCTCGATCTCGAGCTCGGGCAGGTCTGGGGAGAGGTGAGTGGCTCAGGGAGGCGATTGAGAGGGAGAGGAGGTTGTTGGTGAAGAGAGGAGGGGCTCGGAGGCCCTATTTATAGGGGAGCGGCGAGGTCCCGTGGACCTGTGCGCCGGCGAGCTTCTGCTCGACGCCACAGTGCACGGGGGCGATGGGGATGTGTCTGTGGCATTGCTGGACGAACTCCAGGGCGGAGGGAAGGAAGAGGGGGAGCGGGGAATGCTCCAGAGGGCGCGCGCGTGTGAACCCGACGAGTGGAGGTTGCGGGCGGCCAGCGCGCGTGCGAAGGCGGCCACTTGAGGGCGGAGGAGGAGCGGGACAGTGCCGGGGAGGGTCGCAGACGTCGAGGCGCGTTGGTAGGCGCGAGGGGGAAGCACGAGGTGGTCGGGGGCATGCAATTGGGTGAAGCTACAGTGCGGGGGCGCACTGTAGCGCGCTCTGGAGCGAGCTTATCACATGCCATTGGCCCTCTGGGCGTGTCCGCCGTGTCTGGGGGGTCCAACACGAAGCAGACGTCTCAGCTGAGGCCTTGGATGCTCTGGATGATCAAGGAGAGAGAGGTGAAGCTGGTAACTAGGTGAATTTTGGCTGTCCAGCAAGGTGAATTGGGGTTTTCACCCCTCAATCATGGAGCTGTGGGCATGGGAGAGTTACTGGAGGTAGATTGTAACTATATGAAGCTGTGGTAGAAAGTTGGGGCAAAAGTAAATAGTAAAAGGGGTCAAGATGGTAGTTTTGGTTAAAAGGCAAAAGGTGTTTGATCAAGTTTTGGACAAGCAAATGATTTCCACTTGCCATGACACTTAACAGGATTGAATGTCATCTGAAAATAGGGTGTTTCACCAAATTTGGGCTCATTTGAAGAAACTAGCCAATGTAACTTTGGTGAACCCTAGAAATCAACAGAAATGGCTTCATCTTGTTTGAGTCAAGCTAATCATCTCTCCTTGATGCACCACTTGGTGTAGTTTCATCATTTGTGGTTATGATCATGCCCACAAAGTTTGAAACTCCAGGTAAAAAGTTGGTAATGTAAAGTTGTTCAAATTTTCTTTTGAACAAAAAGGGTTTTGGGGTATTCTGATCAAGTTACCCTACTCCAAATCTTGTGACATTTGGTCTAGATGCCTTATTAGGCCATTCTAGCATGTGCACCAAGTTTGAGAGCATCTGGATAAGTTTGGCAATGTAAAGTTGCTCAAACTTCAAATATGGACAGAATGGTTTTGAAGGGTTTTGAGGATGTTTTCTTACTTCCCAAGGCATGGGGCTTGGCAAGATCATCAAATATGCCATATATGACATGATAGAATTTCCCTGGAATTTTTGGAGAATATTTCCTTTGTAAATATTTCAAAATCTTGAAATATCCAGAAAGGGTTTTAGAGGGATTAGCCCATTATTTTTAACATGACCAAGTGTTGAAACTCTTATATATGGACAATATATGTCCTATGAGTCTCCCTGAATTTTGGCAAATATTTTTGAAATACTTAAATAATTTTTCCCTATTAAAGACCATTTATGGCCTTAAGAAAAAGCCTTTAAATAAAATAGGAAAATGACTTTTAAAATTTTACTTCTGTGGTTTCTGGGAGTCCTATATCTACTAGGCTTTAAATATACTTTTTGAAATAATTTTCTCACCCTAAATCAAGCACTTGCAGTGCAAACCTCAATTCAGGGGTTTTGGGAATACTAAATTTTAAAAATACATTTTGGCCAAATTATTTTTATAAGAAAATACTATACTGCTATAAACACTTGGTATGATCATTGGGCAGAAGTTTTTGGTAAGGAGATGAATTCTACAAGAGGTAGTAGTTGACTTTAATGAGCACATGAAAAACATGGGAAGAAAAACTCAATTCCAAATAAAAGCCAAATGATGCCAAAAAAAATTGCTAGTCCAAATTTTCATGCTTCATTGATGCAAATAACATGTTACAAAATGCAGGGTGTGACATTTATTTGCTTGCTCTGTTTTTAATTGTGCATTGCATCATGTCATCATGCCATCATGTCGTTAGTCTTTTGCATCTAAACTAAATAATTTGAGTAGATCTTCAGTCCATTTAAATCGAGGGAAGGATGACTTCTCTTTATAACATATCCTCCCGATAGTAGGGAGCTATTATAATATTCCATTTATTTGGAATCACCAAACACACTTGCAAATATTCCTCATATTGTTTTCTACTTCAATTTTTGACTCTGTAACCTTCCTCGAAATTCCTTTCCCGTTTATCGAGGTTCCTCCAAAATCCTCAACATTTTTGGATACTTCCAAAACCTTGTCCTAATTCAAACTATTTGAATTAAATTCAAATGCGTTTGAATTCATCTTCAAATCACGCCCACTTCTATTTTTCTTGGATCATGCTCATTTTTATGAGTCCGGGAAAAATATACCCCATGCCTAAACACCATCCCTAGTTCCTCTTGTCTTCTCCTTTTTTCTCTTCTTTGTTTTTTTCTATTTTAGAAAATAGGAGAGAGAGTAGCGCAGCCAGCAGCCTAGCAGCCCACTTTGGCCTCCCACCAGCGGCCCAACTTCCCTAGGCCCAGTCCCCTCCTACTCTAACCCTAGCCCGCACCTAGCCCGACCGACCTCTCCCTCTCGTTCCCCATCTCTTCCCGCAGTGCCACCTCTCACCGCGTCCATCACCGCACCACGCTCTCCCCGAACCCTTCATCTATCCCTCTCGATCCTCCCCGCACTGCCATCTCTCCATCTCGACTCCCTGCCATGGCCGCTTGCTGCCCTCTCCTCCGAGTGCTGCCCGGCTCCCCCGTCCACGCCTCTGCACCTTCCCGTCAGCGAGGCGTCCGCCAAGAGCTTCCTCGCGCCCTTCTTCTTCTTACTGAGGCCGCCGCCGGCGCCCCAAGCGCCGCGCCTCCTCCTCCTCGCCGCGGAATGGGATTGCTGAGTCCTTGTGGCTCACAGCTTACTACACACACCAGATGCAGGTACCGCTGAGAACAATGCAGGAGATGGATCAGAAGTTCACTGGGAGTTCGATGAAGAGTGTGGTCGTATGTATGTGACGTATCTTGACGATTAGTAGTGGTTCCTACCAGGGGCGATCATGACTGTTGTTGTGGTATCTTTTCTCGTTTGGTTTTCGTCTGTAGAGGGACCCTGTGTTATTTGGATGAGTGTATGCTATTGTATTCATTGTGTGACATGGCGAGTGTAAGCCAACTATTTTACTCTTTCATTCCTGTTCTTTTAAATGAGTTGTGCAAAGATACCACGCTTGCGATCATTCCAGAATGCGCTTATGTCTCTAAGTCGTGCCTCGACACGTAGGAGATATAGTCGCATCCTGGGCATTACAAAGTCGTAGGCCACAACGCACATCGCAAGATCCTCCTCCCCTCATGCGCCTGTACTCAACGCATCCTCCATCACCGAGGAGGGGCACCTTGCCCCCCTACTCCCTTACACAGGGGGCGACGAGAATGAGTGGAATCAGACCATAATCTGGAATGGATCCGCCTACCTGGTCTAGGCCCTGCACTTCCAACCCCTCTCCATCCTCCTCCTATCCATCTTCGTCTTCTACTGCGAAGCTTTTGTGTGCGTGAGGCCCTCCATGCCCCTTCTTCGACACTTCTTCTCCCTACGGCTGCATGATCCGACCCACTGCTCCGGTTGTGTGTCTTTCATCACGGTCCACAGGAACAACTTGCTCATGAGGACCGAGAATAAGGTAGAGAACTTCCAGCGCCACTGGGTCTTCATGGACGATAGGGGTCTTAACGTGCGGCTGGAATTGCCAACCCAGCTACCGAAGAAACATGATCGGTGGTGCCACAAGAAGCTCTTCGACCCCCAGGCGGAGCCCGTCCTGAGGAAGATGAGGTCAGACATGGACGACAGGGTGCTGAAGGGGGCATGCTCGTGAAGGAATTCCTCAGGAATTGCTTCGCTCCGCTCCATGGACTCGCGCCCTATGTGGGAGCTCCAGGGCGCAGAGGATGACATCAGGCTGCGCCCAGGAGGCCTGACTGGCAAGGAGCAGCAGAAGGCCATGAGCATCCTGCCCGAGGGTGATCCTGGGGACCTCCCGGAGGCCTATGTTCAGTTGTATTGTCGTGTCGACAAGGAGGATGGTTGCCGCCATACCTCTATTCAACGAACTGGGGCTCGTGTCGTCCGCGCCCCCAAACACCTCGGTGCCGGTGTCCTTCGGTGACAGCGCCGGTGGAGAGGGCTAGGGGGGCTTGGAGGTCACCAAGGAGGATGTGACGGAGATCTCTCCCCCATCACGGCGAGCTTCTCCGTGGCTTCGCCGACGACGCCGACGCCGACGAGCCCTCGACCGTGGAGTCCCCACACACCTGCGGGGTCCTCACGAGGTCAGGGGCCACACCCCTTGCTCGGCAAAGGTTTGGCCAGGCGACACCAAATAAGAAAGGGGCAGACCCCTCAAGGCGACGCCACTGCCTTGCCAGGCGGCGGCGCCGCGCTGGAGCCGGCTAGAGAGCACCCCGCTCACTCCCCGGGCGCAACAAAGACCACGCCTAGGAAAAGTGGAGGTGCCCCAGCCTTGGTTAGGAAGATGACATACATCGACCCCAACGAGTAAGTATCTGTCACACCCAGATTTTCATTCCACAACACTTAAGCTAATAATCATGCTGAAAATGTGGATTGACAAAAACTTTTGAGTGTATTGGCATTGCTTGATTTGATTTTTGTCTGTTGTTTGCTAGTGCTCTAAAAATCAAATAAATCCTCCAACTCTCATACTTCATCTCCTTGATCCAAAACCTTTTCACAATTATCATGCCATGTGTATAGACTAGTATAGTATTTTCTTATAAAAATATTTTGGCCAAATAGTATTTTCTAAAATTAGTTTTCCAAAAACCCCTTAATTAAGGTTTGCACTACAAGTACCTTATTTAGGGTGTGAAAAATCTTTCAAAAGGTATATTTGAACCCTATTAGGTATAGGACTCCCATAAACCACAAAATTATAATTTTAAAAGTTATTTTTTTATTTTATTTAAATGCTTTTTATTTAGGACAGAAATGGTCTTTAATAGGTAAAAATTATTTAATTATTTCAAAAATATTTGCCAAAATTCTGGGAAACTCATAGGACATATATTGTCCATATATAAGAGTTTCAACACAAGGTCATGTTCAAAATCTTGGACAAATCCTTCCAAAACCCTTTCTCGATATTTCAAGCTTTTGAAATATTTACAAAGGAAAAATTCTCCAAAAAATCCAGGGAAATTCTATCATGTCAAATATGACATATTTGATGATCTTACAAAGCCTCATGCCTTGAAGATCAATAAAACATCATCTAATCCCCTCAAAACCATTCCTGTCCATTTTGAAGTTTGAGCAACTTTACATTGCCAAACTTGTCCAAATGCTCTCAAACTTGGTACACATGCTTGAATGGTCTAATTATGCATCTAGGCCAAATGGCACAAGTATTGGAAGATCATAACTTGATCTAAGAGCCCCAAAACCCTTTCTGACCAGATCCAAATTTGAATAACTCTACATTGCCAACATTTTACTTGGGGCCTCAAATTTTGTGGACATTCTCACAACCCCAAATGATGGCACTACACCAAGTGGTGCATCAAGGAGAGATGAATTGCTTAACCTAATCTTGGAAAATCCATTTATGTTGATTTCTAGGGTTCACCAAAGTTTCATTGGCAAGTTTCTTCAAATGAGCTCAAACTTGGTGGAATACCCTATTTTTATATGCCATTTGATCCTGTTAAGTCTCATGTCAAGTGGAGTTAATTTGCTAGCCCAAATTTGCATCAGACACCTTCTGTCACTTTTCAAAAATCACCACTTTGGCCACTTACACTATTCTCCTTGAGCCCAACTTTTTACCACAACATCTCCTATACCCCTTCTACCTCCAGCAGCAATGGCTGCACCACAGCTCAATGATTGAGGGGTGTAAAACCCCATTTTACATCTCCGGACCTCCATTTTCACCCTTGTCTGTCAGCACACTCCCCTTCTAGAAGCTCACCAGGGCATCCAAGACAACCACCCATTTTTTTACTCCTCATCTGACCCCTAGACACTATTGGCCACGCCTTGGGCGCCAAAACGATGCCAATGGCAGCCATATGCGTGCTCTGGAGCGCACTACAGTGCTCTAGCACACTGTAGCCGCCGCCCTCCCAATGTCCCGACAACCTCGGGCCTCCCCAGCATGTCCCCCGGGGTTGCCTCGACGTCTGGGACATGGCACGTCGCCGGCCCCCACTTGACCCTCTCTCCTCTCCCCTCTGTGAAGCTCGCCTGTGCGCGCCCTGAACCGCGCCCACGGTGCACCAACGCGCACACCATATAGAGCCCCATTGGACTCTCTCTCGACTCCTCTCACTCTCCCACTACTCCAGCAAACCCCCAGACAACCCATCTCTCCCTCTCGAGCCCTCGTACCCCTTCCATGGGCGGAGTACCGCCGCCGACCGCCGCTCGGATTCGGGCACCTCGACCCCTCTTTCTTTCCCCTGCCCACTCCAGTACTCCCTCACCACCACCTTGAGGCCTCTGCCGCTGCCATTATGCCCCCAGTACGCCGTGTGCTCGAGGCCCGTGCTGGCCGACGACCTCCCCCGTCACCTAAACTGTGGCGACTAGGCTGCTTCCCGACGCAAGAGGAGAACACCAGCAGGTGCTCCCCTCCGCCCTGATCACTCCGGTGGCCGGAGTGCCACCGGGGATGGCCCGAGCCGCCGGGGCGAGCATCGGCGCCCCTCGGCCGCCACCTCCCCATCGCTCATGCTAGAGGTAGGGGACGACTGCCTGCCAGCTGGCAGGGGCCCTGCCTGTCAGCGGCAGCGGCAGATGGGCCGACCCACCGGTCAGGTTAAGTGGAAGCGAGATCTGCTGCTTCCGCCTCCCCGAATGGAAGATGTAATTTCGGTGGGCGTCTTCGACATCTCCCCTCCCCTCCTGTGCAGCGAGGCAGCTGGGCCAGGCCCAGTACGCTCCACCCCTAAGCCTCGCACAGGGCGCACAATAAGGTAGATGATCCTTTTCTTTTTCTTTTTCCAGTAAACTTCCAAAATCCTTAAACAAATCAAATAAACTCCAAATTTGGTGATTGAAATTACTAGGAGTTTCTAAAATCATGATCTACCTGTTGGTGCAACATGCACATTTTTCCATAGACCTTTTCTTCACAAATATTATCAAAATGTCATTTTTCTGTTTCTCTGATAAACTTTAGAAAATCAGAGAGAGCTCAAATTTGATCCAAATGCAATGGTTAAAACTCCTAGATGCTTGTAAGTTCATAACTTAGTTTATGAACATTTTTATTAATACTTTCTGTACCCCAAAAAATAATGAGCCATTTCTTCCTATTTGTCAACTTTGCAAAATCATAGGAAATTCATTTGAACTCCAAATCCAGTGAAACCAACTCCTAGATGCTTCTAAAATCATGAGTTGTTAAATGGGTGCCTTTGCTTATTTTTCAAAAATATATTTCTGTACACTTCCTTCAAATCCATAAACCCCTTGATTCCATCATATTGAAATGTTCCGAACTATCCATTGATCCAATACCTATGAAACCACCTTGGTCATTTCTCATATGACCAGAGGTATCCTAGAAAAGTCCAACTCCTATTTTTAGAGCACTTTTATTTTTGCCTTGTTGTGTTGCTTATTATGATTTTTTCCATCGTTAGTTAACGAAGTAAACGGAGTACTTGGAGGTGGACCAGAAGGTTTGAAGACTCGGAAGGACAAGGCAAGCAGCCCTTTGACCATGTTTGAGAAACCATTTTATGCATGTCGTATAGTACCATAATGTTGTTGCTACGGAATCATGATGAGGTGGAACCACTTTGATGGTTTGCCACTGCACTTCCTTGTTGAACTTGCATTGTGCATGACCCTACCTTCTTATGAGGGTAATGCCGGTGGGAGTAGATAGATGTGTGCTATAGTAGTTGGCTACACAAAATGGGTCAGGGTTATGCTTTGAGAGAAACAAGTGTGGTTGACATACTTGCAAGTAGCCCAGTGGGTGCCACTAATGCCCTTGGGAGATGATGAGAAACTAGGGCACTACTCGGTGGAGAAGTAGTGTATCGAGGCTTGATGAAAGTGTTGTTTACAGAGATGGATTAGATTTATGTGTGATTACCGTCCCAACCAAACATGCGCAACCACTCTACCCTTATATGGGAAAGGGCATTATTGATTACCTAGGTCGATACTAGCATGGTGCCCGCATTACTAGTGACGGGGGTGACATGAGGTCACTCCCGGGACGGGGTCGTGCTTGGATAGATGGCCATGACTGTTTTCACAGGGCACCGAACACACCGTTGGTACCCCGTGTCAGTGGTATGTGATGAATATGGGAGCGAGTCTCCACAATTATTAAGATGTGAAATGTGGGCACGGGGGTTACTACCAATCGAGTGGACTCTATGTTAGTGTCGTCTAGGGAAAGATAGTGATCGGGTGCTTACCCCGGGTACTTGAGGTACCGCGGGTCGTGGATGACACGGAAGTTCCCCAGATCTTGTGGGTAAAGTGTGCAACCCCTGCAGAGTGTCAAACTATTCGAATAGCCGTGTCCACGGTCAAGGACAGTTGGGTGGTGCTGCTTAGACTATGTCCATAAGTTTCTGGAAGACAACACGGTTTGGTAAATCTGTTGATGTGATTGTGAGAAAGTCACGATGAGCGTGAGCAAGAGTTGTTCTTAACTCTTTCACGATGTTGATGTCTGTAACCTCCTGATACTTGTTGCAGACACATGCATGTCCATGTTATATGTTGATCATACTTGCATATGAAAAGCTAGCTTTCCGCAAAACTGCAAATTTAGCAGTAGAGCCTTGCATAATTATTCTGTTATCACACTTGGGTTGCTTGCGAGTACATTCAAAGTACTCATTGGCTTGCCACTGGTTATTTTATTGGTCAGGCATGAAAGATCAGGATATGTTGAAGATTTCTTGGTGATGAACATGCGATCTAGGACGCTTCCCAGTCAGAATGCCTATAGGGTTAAAGCAGATGGCATGGGTCCATGTTGTTATTGAAGATTTCCGCTGCGATGATTTATAATTCAAGACTTGACCATTATGGTCACAATTTATGTAAAACTGTATGTATGGATGTAAGACTCTTGTTATTCAGCTTCTGTATGTTCAATGAGCATTGACACTCTGGGATCACTGTACACGTGCATTCGGTGATCAAGACTTACGAGTCGGGGTCCCCACAGTATCTTACCTTGCTTGTACTTAGTATATATTTGCACTGTGCTCACAACACTCTCGCCCTGATGACCAGGTTGGGCATCGTGGTTAAGAAGAGAAAGGAAGGAGACAAGATTCGGGAGGTGCCACCTCCTGCTGCATCCGCAGGGGTTCCAACACAGGCGGGGAAGGTCATTCTCCGTCTTCTTGCGAAGGAGCGGTCCCCTCAGGATGCGGTGGCGCTACTTCATGATGAGCCAGTCCTTGCGGGTCCATAGGCTGCGCAGCTGTGTGCGCCCGTTGCAGCTGAGCAAGGTTCTGGACCCGCGACAACCAAAGCCGACCTCGGCAGCGCCTCCGGGGCCGCAAAGCACCCGCCTGTGTTTGCACCGCCTTCTCCTCCAACCCTTGCGCTTGCGAATTGTGGCCCCTTAGTCAGGCCCGGGGCCCTGGACGAGGCCTTCATTGCACTTGGTCGTCTCCGGGCGGACCTTCAAGACACCGACAGGTGCTTCATGCAACAGCGCCTAGGACTTATCTCCGGGTGGGTCCAGGCCAACTCTACCATCAAGAAGGCCTGGAGTCGGGCTGAAGCCACCAACGCCAAGAGCTGGAAGGATCCCGTTGATGCCAGGGACTCTCGTGACACAGCGCAGGCTGAGGCTGCGTCCGCTGCGAAGCGCTGCAGGGAGGTGGAGGAGATCTTGAAGGCCCTTCGGGAGGAGCAAGGCATGGCTACATCGCGGCTTGGACAACAGGAGGAGAACCTCAAGGCCCGTGAGGTGAAGCTCACCGAGCAAGACGCCAACTGGCCCAGGTGACCATCGACCAGGCGACGAAGCACGCCCGCCTGGCCAAACTGAAGGCTAAGGCAGACGAGGCCCAGGCGTCCCACGCCCGGGATGTCTTCGAAGTGGTAGCTCAGCTGGACGCTAGGGAGAATGCCCTCGTCGCTGCCGAGCAGAAGGCGGCCACGGGTCGTGAGACTTTTCTTGCCCTCGAGCTCGGGCCCCACGAGGTGTTGCATTCCATCTGTAGGGGAGGATATGAAGAGCCGCTGGCGAACACTGAAGACGGCCTTGCATGCATCGTCCCTAACCTTGCCGAAGCGCTCAAGGGCTCCACCGTTGTGGTGTACTCCTTCCTGGAGGTGGAGTGTCACTCACTTTTTACCACAGGCCGCGACAGGCGTCGTTAGCCATCTCTACCTCGAGGACCCAAGCTTCGACCTCGGTGCGCTGATCCGCCATGTAGCTCCTAAGTCCCGCTGCGCTGCCGCAGAAGCCATGAGGGATCACATGGACGCCCTGCTCGAGAAGTTCCTCTACATCCCCAACCCCGAGGCTTCAGTAGCAGGGGTTGGGGTGGTGATGGCAGCGGCAGCGACATTGTCGACGGGCTTCCAACGGCCAGGGTGAGTGGTGGCGATGGCCAAGGTGGTGGTGGCGCCTCCTCCTGACTTTATTCCTGCAACTATTTACCATGCCTTGTGGAGTTGTGAGACTTTAATTTGAATTTGTGCGATAGTTTATGTTTGTAATAAACGTTTGAAGTTCACGCTCCCCTTTCATGCTTATTAGTTTCTTTCCTACTTGCTTTGCGTTCTGCATTGGCGGTGCCCGGTCCCACGCATACCTCGGCCACCGTTGGGGTGTCCAGAAACAATGACAGGACCAAGGGGTGAGGGTACGCGAGACAGGTCAGGACCTTGAGACCTTCAGGTCTTGATCCTTACGAGGGCCCGGTCCCGCGCATAGCTCGACCACCATTGGGGCGTCCGAAAACCAAGACATGACCAAGGGGCGAGGGTATGCTAAACCGGACAAGCCCATGAGGACCTTGGTCTTGATCGTCGCGAGGGCACGGTCCTGCACATAGGTCGACCACCCTTGGAGCGTCTGGAAACCAGGACATGACCAAGGGGCGAGGGTATGCGAGACTAGTCAGGCCCGAGAGGCCCTTGGTCTTGATCGTCGCGAGGGCCTGGTCTCGCGCACAGCTCGAACACCGTTGGGGTGTCTAGAAACTAGGACAAGACCACGTGTTGAGGGTATGCGAGACCGGTCAGGCCCCTGATGCCTTAGGGTTATGATCGTCGCGAGGGCTCGGTCCCGCGCACAGCCCGACCACCGTTGGGGCGTTTGGAAACCAGCATAGAACCAAGGGGCGAGGGTATGGGAGACCGGTCAGGCCCCTGAGTCACGATGCTCACGGGTCCCCTTGATGCAGGAGCCATCCTCATGACCTTCTTACCTTTTCCCGTCAACTCTTGCCTGGGGGGCACGCGAAGACCAGGTACAAGGACCTGGTGGGGTGTGCACTAGGCCGTGCCAAAATCCATGCCTGAGCATAGCCCCGTGTCTAGCCCCCTCGCGCGCTCATCACGGGAAAGGTTTGAACAGTCGGCCGAAAGTCCATCTTGAGGTTAGCGCAACCCTGAGGCGCCCTCAGTTGTTTATCCACCAGCGCGAAGCATGGGGCTACCACTAGGCATGGAAATAGCCGCTCCTCGACCATGTCGTCCGCCAGCGCATGGGGCTTCCCTGCCTGGGTGGGAGGTTCCCTCGGGGGATTACTCTGGGGTGTATACATCCCCACATGAGGAGGTGTATATGGGCACTCGTGAGCTAACGCGGGACTCACGAGGCCCTACCTCAAAGGCGGGTTGCGCCTGGTCTTCTAGCACTGGGCGCGCTTTGTAAAAATCGGTATGGCTGTTGTGACCTGCACCGAGCCGACCTCCGGAGGTCGTTGCATGAGAAGGCCGAGCACCAAGGACTTTAGGAGGTAACTTAAATGGGGCTAGCCCACCACACAGAGCTCTGTCACTTGGGTTTATAAAATGCTGCAGGGACGGGCCTGAGTACAGACGCCATGCCTAGTATTATTCATGCAATGCACCGTTGGAAAAAGGCCCTCAGCGCATGGTTCCCGCGGTAGCGGCCTGCATTGTGAAAGAAAGAACCGAACTACACGCCTAACTTAACTCAGTCAGGGTGGTGCGACACTCACGATGGCGAAGCACCGAATCATGCAAGCTTAAATGCTTAAGGATATTCATCAAAGGCAAAGCTAGTTCTAGTACATGCGCAAAGTAATACGGCCGAAGGTAGGTGCCCTGGCGACCTGAGGATAATGCAGCCCAAGGGACGCCCTCATCTTGAATAAATCGAATGTCACCTCGTGCTTCTGAAGCGTAGAGGTAGCTGAAGAGTCGTGCCGCAGTTGTTGCTCCTTACGAGCCGGGTGACTCCTGAGACGTCAGCAGCCGGCGAGGCCCGAAGGGATCGCGAAGGTCCAGGTCCTCCTGAGGCCCCATCGCCGGATGCCTTGCCTCCCGAGTCACCATTGCACGTTGCATGATCCGCTGAAACATGGCCCCCACGTGAAGCAGCATGCTGAAATACATGCAAACATGAAAGCGCGGTCGGCCTCCGCTTCGTAAGACATGGGAGGGCCAAAATAGGTCCTGTGAGATGGCCATGTTGAGGCCCGGGATGTTGACGCAAATGCGCAGCTCGCCAATTTGGTTAGGAGGGGCGGCAGCATCGGCAGGCCATGGGGGGTGACGCTCACCGCGCATGGCCTGCTCCTCTTGAAGCTCTAGGATCACCTTGGTGATGAACTCTCGCGCTCCTGGTGGTTCGCGCCGAGCTCCTTGCTCGTGGGGACGTGCTCCAAGGCACGCCTCCAAGTGGTGCCCAAGCACCTCGTCGATGCGCTAGTCCGATCAGAGGCCCTCCAAACGGAAGCCCCCTGTCCTTTTTCGAGGGAGGTGCTGGGCGCGCGTTCCTATGCATGAGGGAGAGACGCCCCGGCGGCGGGCGAGCGGCCTGGGGTGTCGCCCGAAGGCTCCCCTGTCTCCCACCTTCCTTCGAGGAGGAGCTTCTTCTTCTTCACGGGAGAGGCCTTCATAGGCATGGTGTCGTCTTCATCTTCAGGGTTGTGAGCCGCCGCTGTGTGGTAAGCATGCTCGAGGGCACAAATCGCATCTTCTTCGTTGCAGGAGATCGTGATGACGTCGTTGCAGCCCGGCATCTTAAGGACGTTGTAGCCGTGGTGGACCGCTGCCAAGAACTTGGCGATGGAGGGGTAGCCCAGGATGGCGTTTTATGGGAGGCCGATGTGGGCAACGTCAAAGTCGATGAGCTCAGTGCGGTATTTGCTGCGCGTACCGAAGATCACAATGTGATAGCCTGGCTTAATAGGGATGATATACTACTCATATCAATAAGGAATTCCTTCTTTTCCGAAAGCTCATTCGGACAGAACTCCAAAGTTAAGCATGCTCAGCTTGGAGTAATTTCAGGATGGGTGATCGACCGGGATGTTGCTCCCGGGTGGAGACGAGTGAGGACAAAGGGTGCAAAAAAATTTACTAGTATTGATCTGTGGGGCCAGTCTAGATCCTTCTAGGAGTAACGACCACCGGAGGGTGTGTCCGAGGCATTACAAGTTGGTATCAGAGCCGACCCTCATGATTACACGGATGTTTGTGAACAGGTGCCCGGTCATGTTGTGCATGACATTTGTGACCCGTCGTGGCACACGACATGGCACATGTGCCGGACTGGATGCAGAGACATATATGCCAAGAAGGACCGTTCCTGTGGCTCGACGAGGACGTCAGTTCCTCTGAGTGTTGATGTATGTGCTAGCTTGGTTTAATAGGCATGATAGACTAGTAATATCAATAAGGAATTCCCTTTTTTCTGGAAGGCCATTCGGATAGAACTCCAAGGTTAAGCGTGCTCATCTTAGATTAATTCCAGGATGGGTAATCAACCGGGAAGTTGCTCCCGGGTGCGCACGAGTGAGGACAAAGTGCGTAGAAAAGACTAGTATTGATATGTGGGGCCAGTCCAGAACCCACGAGGAGTAAAGACCACCGGCGGGTGTGTCCGGGGCATTACACACGAGGAGGCGCATCTGTCCTAGAGAAATGGTGGAGCCATCCGTCACTCTAGAGGAAGGCTTGGTCAGCAAGAGCTGCTCATACAGCACCTGGAGCCTCTCGACGGTCTCGATGAAAAGCACCTTGAGCCTCGCGCCGCTGTTGATGAGGGTCTTGGTAATGGAGATGTTGTTGATGGTTGGTGTGTAGATCATGGGGAGCACTCTGGCGGTGGTTGCGCACTTGAGTTGATCCTTTGAGTCGAAGGTGATGCTCCACTAGGACCACTTGAGATGGCGCGCGGCCTCGAGCCTCAGGAGAGCCACATAGACCTAGCGGGAGAACTGCTTGAAGACGCGGTTTGAGGCAGGCACCTGAGCTCCTCCAATGATGCAAGTGATGGCACGAGGCTCCTGGAAGCCCCTAGCCCCCTCGCCCTTACAGTTTTCCTCATCCCTTCTTGGCGGTGGCGGCAGTGGATGGAAGCTAGCATGGCCCTAAGGGAAATCCTCGTGAGGCGGATCATGCCAGGGGCCCTCATAGGACCCATCACTCCAGCGATCCTCATGAGCCAGGCGGGGCCGATGCACCAAGCGGGGCCATTGACCCCCAAGCACATTCACCTCATCACCATGCCACCTTTCCGACGGGCTCATGGTGGCGAGAGCATGGCGCTGCTCATGCCAGTGCCACCAGGAGCGAAGCAACGTTGTGGCCTACATCGTCTTCCATGCCGAGCACCGCCTCGGAGGCCATGGCGCATGCCCAGCTCCTATTGTGATTCCCGCCGCCGGCTGATCAAATAGACGAGTGGAGAGCCACCATCCAGAGTTTGACTGGGTTCGTCGAAGCGGGAGGATCGCAACGGGCAGGCCCATCACGGCCTCCGGTGGGGCTACGACGACCCGATCCGCTAGCCGCACAGAGGGGTCAAGCCCATGATGCAGTCCCCTTCACGGGAGCCAGCCCGGAGACCGCAGCCAGAACCGCATGACCAAGCACCTGATGATGTGTCAATGGGCTCGTCTGGCCCTCGAGCATGTCAGGATCATCGGCGGTCCCTAGAGGACGGGAGGAGGGGGGACACGCGCGTCACCATCGGGCCACACATGGCAAACCTCCGCCACTCCGATAGGCGCGTTGGCCTCAACATCGACGAACCTGCGCTTGGTGAGAGTGGGTACCTACCTTTCAAGGTTGGGTGCCCTGCTTTCACCCTTGAGTTGCGGCAAGTACGTTGGCCATCTCCCCGCACATTCAAACCAGAGATACCCGAGATATATGATGGGAGATTGAACCCGACAGAGTTCTTGAGCATCTACACCATTGTTGTTCAAGCTGTCAGAGGAAGGGGCAAAAAGATATCTGCCAAATACTTTCCTTTAACACTCAAACCCAATGTGAGATCTTGGATAATTCACATGGCGGAGAACTCCATCTCGACCTGGGTTGATCTGTGCCATGAGTTTGTTGGCACCTTCACCGGTGGCCATCAAGAACCAGGGCAGCCCAGAACTTGCGGCTTCTTCTGCAGAAAGGAGAGACTCTGCGGAAGTACATGCAAAGGTGGACAGAAACATTCCAGACATCCACCCGACAGTACTGCTAGCTCCATTCCACTGCAATGTATGCAACCGCAGGTTGCATTCCAAGATGAACGTGCAGCTGCTGTCGGGGTTTTAGAACGACATATGCCAATGGATGGTTTATCATGCATGGGGTCAAAAGAACGTCGTCGGGCTCGGGAAGCGGGATGAGGCGGAACTTAGGACTCCTATGGATCTTACCCAGGTTCGGGGCTCTCCGAGGAGATAACACCCCTAGTCCTGCTCTACGGGGGCTCCGCGTCATGACTGATGTCACTATGGTAGCTACAAGGTTGCTCCGTGAGCTGTGTGGTCTAGAGAAAGAAGATGAACAAGGCTAGCTCACCTCCTATCTCTTTTCTAGGGTTCAATCTCGTAACCTTCTAATCCCTCCTCATGGAGGACCCTGGGGGGTTTATATAGGCCTACCCCCCAGGGGTACAATGGTAATCTCGACGGTGTGGCTCCCAACCATCAGTGTCTTCCGGCGCCGGCCTTGCTGCCCGCCTGCTGGGGCCCGCCGCCTGCGGGCCCACGTAATTGTCTTTCATTGTAGATGCGCCTTTGCTGACGACAGCCTCGTCAGGAGGGAAGTGGCTACAGTGCCGCCGTCTCCTGCCGTACACTGCCGCCACGCCCTGTCTTGTCATCTTGACGAGGCTCGGACTTCCAGGGCGAGATTTGCCGCCTGCTACCAGGCGGCCGACTCCCCTGGCCGTCTGCCAGGGGCGGCTTGTTCATGAGCTACCCGCTGGCTAATGGGGCCAGCCGCCTGCTGGCCCGGCCGTCTGTGGGTAGTGGGATTTCAGCCTCCTCTGACCGATGCTTGGTCACGAGCAATGTGGCTACAGTGACCCGCCGCTTAGGAGATATTCATAAGGTACACACTCACTGTAGCCACGCCCTTATAGATCTCCTAAGGACATGTTCACCTGTAGCCACGCCTCTGCTGCGTTGGGGTCCCCCAGCACACGTCCCAAGGGAGGGTTATGGGACCGTCTACTAGCTGGTGGTGTTGGTGCTGCCGCCTGTTGGGTCCCTGCCGCCTGTTGGCAGCCGACTCCTAGGGCAGGCTACCCTAGGAGGCGGCCCGATGAGCAGACGGCCGGGGTGGAGCCGGCAACTGTTATTTATCTTGAAATACCAAGGGTGGTCGCTGAGGGTACCCATGGTCAATATCTCCGACAGTAATCCCCGAAGCTGGTGGAACTCCGCGGCGGACGCTAGAGGGCCGAGGGGTTCCAGCAGCTTCCCTCCTTAGGCAGGCTCAACATCCTTCACTCGTCTTCCGTAGATATCCGTCTGCCAGCAGCCGGCCCTGCGCCGATGGAGTCGGCCTCCGGCAGTCGAACCGTCGTCTTTGAATCTTTGGGGGGAAGGCACCGCCTAGTTCGCAAGCAGTCGAGCAGGCCCGCCGACCATTGGTAGCTCCCCACGCATCACCGCCCCATCGCGTCGGCCTGCCAGCCGATGCGCGTGACGAGACGTAACAGTGGGCCGGGGCCCGCAACTATAGGGCCTCGGTCCCCGCACGGATCCTGAGTGGCAGGGGTAATCGATTACCCTCCCACGCGCATTCAATTCGCGCGGAGTAGAAGCGCAAAAGGCAGGGGGTGTGCGGGGCGTGGAGTGGTTAATCCCACGCCCGCCCCCTGGCTTCGCCGTCCCGGGCCTATAAATAGGCCGAGGGAGAGGACCAGGCACCCTTCTCGCGCTCACTCCTCCCCGTCCTACTTCTTCTTCCTTGCTTCCTCCCGCTCCTCTCGCCGATGTCGCAGCGAGCAGCAGCCCGAACCATGTCCGCCCCAGCACCTCCCCGACACCATGGCTAGTAGGACGGCAGCGAGGTCCTGGAGGAGCACATCGACGTCCTCAGGCGGTCGAGGAAGCTGCCCCCGGCCAACAGGGTCGCCGTGCGCCTGGCGCCGATGGCGGAGATCAGGCCGGCCCCTTGGCAGGGCGAGCGGGTTGTCTTCCGCTCGCACTTCCCGTGCGGCTTCGGCCTTCCGGCGAGTGGTTTCTTCCGCTCCTTCCTAGAGTTCTTCCACATCCAACACCACCACCTTACGCCGAACACAGTGGTGATGCTCTCGTCCTTCGTCGTCCTCTGCGAAGCATATTTCGGCACCCTCCCCACCATAGAGCTTTGGACCCAGCTTTTTTACGTGAAGCTTGGCACCGCCGTCCAGAGCATGCCCGCCTAGTGCGGGGGGTGCATTGTGGTGAAGCGCAGTGAGACGAGGAACTTCTTCCCGGCGCCGCAGCTTGTGGTGTCGGTGAAGTAGTGGCAGAAGACATATTTCTACGTCTCCAACGTCGACCCCGAGCAGGACTTCTTCTGTCTGCCGGAATGGGTGCCGAGTCCGCCTGCTGAGCCTCGTGACTCCTGGAGGACCCGGACTGCCTCCCTCACGGAAGGCGCCTCCATCGCGTTGCGCCGTCTGCGGGAGCTGAGGGACGGCGAGGGCCTGGTCTTCGCGGATTTGTTGCTCACATTCGCCGAGCGTCGAGTGCTGCCGCTGCAGCGCCGCCCTCATCTGATCAGCGACATGAGCAGGCGACGGGACCCCAGCCGGACCTGCACCAAGCCCCTGCCATACAGGGAGGTAGCTCGCTTGGTGAACCACATCTCCAGCTGCAGGGTCTCCGACTCCGGCTGAGCCTTCGGCAAGCCGCCGTACAGCCGCAGCAACCAGCCGCCCGCAGAAAGCTCTTCAATCCTCTCTTTTCTTTCTTTTTCGTTCGGCTGCTGTAGCCGTCTAATCCTGATTTCTTGCTCAGATCTTCCCCGGCCAGCCGGTGCCGAGCTCTGACCAGCCGGGCCGCCCCCTGGAGCCGGATCGCTCCCAGAGCGACACAAGCGACCCCGATCTTGGGGCTGCCGCCATGGAGGAGGAGGAGGTGACAGGCGGCGGGGGCCAGCCATCGAGCGGCCTGCCAGAAGGCGGCGTTGAGAGCTGGCCGGACGACGACGAGGAGGTGGAAGAGGCACCCGTCCGCGCTAGCCAGCAGGCCGAGCCATCTGGCATGGCCGGCGGTGGAAAATGGCGGTCCTCCTTGGGGCCGTCTAGTGCCCCGCCGAAGAAGCTCCGGTTGTCGGCCGTCGCCACGAGGCATCGAGAGGCGGCCGCCAGGACGAACGCGCCGAAGATGCCCAAGGCCAGGCCGATTGTGTCCGGGTAAGTGTTTTGCATCCCCCCTTTGTGTGATGCTCATCTTTCACAGCCGATCCCCGCTTGATTGGCTCCCCGTTTCTTTGGGATATCTGCGCAGTGCGCCGCTTTCCCTCTCGCGGGTGCCAGCGGGCTTTGTTGTGGGACGCATGGACGCTCCTCCTGCGCCCCCTCGCGTGGATCCAGCCGCCGCGCTCCGGGAGGCGACGGAGAGGAACGCCCGCGAGGCGCGTGCGGAACGTGAGGCCGCGGACCGCGAGCGAGCGGCGGCCGATGCCGCCGCCAGGGAGAAGGCCAAAACCTCCAATAGGGCCTAGGCAGACGCCGCCCGAGCCCGGGAGCAGGAAATGGGCTCCGAGCAGCCAACGGGCCGTACCATCCACCCGGAGGCAGGCTCTCTGGAGCCGTCGGCCCAAGCGTCAGCTGCTGACGAGCAGCCGGCTCCAGACAACGAGGGGACGACTGTGTCATCCTGGAGATGCGGGTGCCGCCCCCAGCGCTGTCTGCTTGGAGCAGGGCAGCCGGCCAGCGGGGACGAAGGTGCCGCCAGCTGGGGGCGTGCTGGTGGCTGGCCCGCAGCCGGCCCTCCAAGCCCCAGCCCGTCTGCGCCCTGTGAGGGCGGTCTCCGTGCCGCAGCAGGTGGAGGCCGGCGGGGCCAGCTCATCCGCGCTGGAGAATGAGGCGACCAGCGCGGCGACGTCAGGTTGGAGGCCCAGAGGTGGCGGCGCACTGATCGTCGCATCGCGGGACGTCCTCGACCGCTTCAACTCCTTGGGCAACGTCGTGCAGACGGTGGTGCAGGAGTTCATGGCCACACGGTCCTCCGTTCGGGTACGTGTGCTTCGTGATCTTCTGTTTTTGTTCCTTCAACTTCTTCTGTGGGGGCGCGTCAGCGCACCCACTGGGTGTAGTCCCCGAGTTCTGAGCCAGCTGCTGAGCAGGCGGATTGGAACTCCAAAGTGTGCGTCGTGGGCTGACCTTGCATCTCGTTGCAGGAGTACCACAACCTCCGCGTAGCCTCCTACAATGCTCAGCGCCAGGAGGTGGCGCAGCTGCAGGCTACCTTGGCAGACAGCCAAGGTGAGTGCTTCTCCTCTTCTCCTTGTGGGGGCGCGTCAGCGCACCCGCTGGGTGTAGTCCCCGAGTTCCGAGCCGGTTGTTGAGCAGGCGGCTTGGAACTCCAAGGTTATCTTTTTGCTGCTGACATTTATTGTTTTTCTTCCTGCTTGCTAGCGGTCGCAGCCGACCTACACAACCAGCTGGGCGAGGCCCAGTCGGAGCTGGCTGTGAAGGAGCGAGAGCGTGGTCTTGCTGCTCAGGACCGTGACCACCTGGCCAAGGAGCTGGCGGACCATGCGGCGGCCCATAAGGTCGAGCTTGGGAAGATGTCAGACGCCGAGACACTTCTGCGGGCCGAATTCGAGACCGAGCGCTCGAATTGGGCCGAGAAGGATACGGCTCTCCAAGACGGCTACGTAGCCATTGGAGACATGGTTGACTGTAAGCTCTCCATCCTTTCATCTGTACTCACCATCTGTAACAGCCGTCTTTCTATTCTTCTGATCCTTCTTATAGTTTTGGCGGAGTTCTTCCCGGGCTACTCTATGGCCGCCACCCAGGCCATCAAGGCCGAGCGTGATGCGAGGCGCCAGGCGGGCTGGGCGATCGCACCCAATGCGCCCAGGACCCCGGCCGAGGAGCTTCCTGCCATTCGGGTGCGTCTCTTGCCAGTCCTCCGTCTGCTTCGCCTTCTGCAGCGTGCTGGTTCCCAGGTCCTGGCTGCCCTCTGGCCAGGTGTGCCAGCACTCCGCACTCCCAGTCGGACTGCCGACTGGCTCCGCAGCGAGGGCTGGCACGTGGACTGCCCTGGAATTCTTCAAGAGCTGGTATCCGGGCCTGAGCCTCAAATAGCTGGAGACCTTCCGCGCGGAGGCTCAGCCTGAACTGGCCGTGGTGCAGAAGGAGCTCGTCCAATGCGGCGTCGGCCTTGCCAAGTACGCCGACACCCCCGTCTTCATCGCAGAGTTGGACGATAGGGGCCATGTGGTGCCGCCTAGCAACTTCGGGCTGGACCTGGCGGCGTCGGAGGAGCCGGACGAGGAGATCGCCTCCAGTGAAGGGGACGAGGAGGAGGAAGGCAACGACGATGAGGCCAGCTCCCACGAGGCAGATCCGTCTACTAGCCGCCAGCCTGACCAGTCCTCGACAAGCGGACCAGGGGTGGTGGCCCTGCCTGCCGCAGGAGGCAGCCAGGCCGAGACCCACCAAGCGCCCCCTCGGAAGCCGGCGTAGTCGTGCCGCCTGCCCAGCCTACTGCGCCTTAAGTTTTTTCTTTTGTATCTTCTGTTTCCTATTTCTCTGTAAGACATTACAGGGTTAATCAAAACAATTCCACCCGCTGGGTGTATCAGTAAGTTGTTACTGCAAGGCGGCCCTTGAGGCCTTTTGGATGTAAATATTATTTTAATGCTGCATGGTTTTTATGCAATTGTGCCGAGTTCTAGGATTAGCCCCGCCCTATATTCCTTGTGGTGCTTTTTCCTTTTGCCGTCTCCTTTAACTGACGCCCTGTCAGCCAGACAGCCACTCTGTGGGTCTTTGAATGGGTCAGGAACTTGGCTGTTTTCAGGGTAGGCAAGTAATCCGCCCTCTGGAAGGTGGCGCGGCTAAGCCCAGAACTGGCTGGCCGGCTGTTTGACAGCCGGCTGCTCGTGTGAGGGGCCGGCTTGCCCTATGTCTTTTTTCCTTAGCCATTTTTCATGTGGGCGCCATTTCTTGCCTTTGGCTCCTGCCAGTCGGACAGCTGCGTTCTGCGAGTCTGTGACTTAATGCGGGAGAGGACTTGGATGCCATCACATTACTTGTCTGACTATTTAAGGAGAAATTCTTAGACATTGGGCTAGGCTGCCAGTCCCCGGGCCGTCTGCTAGGCTCCGGTGCTGGACAAAGGAGTGAACAGTAATCATTCATAGGCATAATTCTTATCATATAGATAAAGGGTTTGACAGTCCCCGAGAACTCCTCGGGGGTCCCATTGGTTCTCAAAATAACTTTAGATGGCGCGACACATACTGTCTTTTAGCTATAAAAGCGACAAAGTAGGTTTGCATTCCATGGGCGCTCCGACTCCTTGCCTGAGTCGTCTCTCTTGAGTGCTCTTGGCTTCTAGGCATCAATGAGGTAGTAGGCATCGTTGTCTAGTACCTTGCTGATGATGAACGGTCCTTCCCAAGGAGCCGAGAGCTTGTGCTGGCCGGCTGTTCGCTGGATCAGCCGGAGCACAAGGTCCCCCTCGCGAAAGGAGCGTGGCTTGACTCGCCGGCTGTGATAGCGGCGGAGACCCTGCTGGTAGATAGTGGAGCGGCTGAGTGCTACCAGCCGGGCCTTCTCCAGCAGGTCCACGCCGTCTTCGCGTGCTTCTTTGGCTTCGGCTTCCATATACATGGTGACACGAGGCGAGTCAAACTCAACATCCGTTGGGATGACCGCCTCGGCCCCGTACACGAGGAAGAAAGGAGTGAAGCAGGTGGATTTGTTCGAAGTGGTTCTGAGGCTCCAAAGGACAGACGGCAATTCTTCGATCCAGCAACCGGCTAATCGCTCCAAAGGTTCGACCAGCCGGGGCTTGATGCCGGACAGGATAAGGCCGTTGGCGCGCTCGACTTGGTCGTTGGACTGTGGGTGGGCAACGGACGCTAGGTCCAGTCGGATGCCGTTTGTTGCACAGAAATGGGCAAGTGCGTCTTTGGCAAAATTTATGCCGTTGTCGGTGATGATGCTGTGCGGTATACCATACCGGACTGTGATGTCTGCGATGAATGTCACAGCAGTTGGGCCATTGAGTTTGTGCTTGGTGAAATCCGTCGGGACACCCGGCATGTCCTTGGGGGACCATGCAAAGATGTCCCGATTCTCATGGAGGGAATTGACGAGCTCGCTTTCCTATTTGCTGTCTAGGTTTGACCCTATGACAGGAAATCGCTCCGGGTGAGATGGGTCCAAGGCAATCTTCTTTATCTCCTTGGCTGGCTGGAACGAGCCTTGCGGCTCCGCCTCCCTGGGATCGGCTGGTTTGGCCAGCTGCTCGCCATCCATTGCCACCAGCTGTTCCAGACGACGCTTTTCCTCAGCTACGACAAGGGACTCTGCTAGGCGGCTGCTGGCTGTTGCGCATGCAATGGAATTCTCGTAGTCCCCGGCTATGGTGATTATTCCTTTGGGGCCCGGCATCTTCATCTTGAGGTAGGCATAATGGGGTACAGCCATGAACTTTGCAAGAGCTGGCCGGCCCAAGATCACGTGATAGGGACTTTCCAGGTTCACCACTTCAAACCAGACCGGCTCCCTCCGGAAGTGCATCTTGTCACCAAACAGGACATCGACCCTGGCCTTGCCGATTGGTGAGCAAGAGAGGCCTAGCACAATGCCATGGAACACGGTCCTCGTAGGCTGAAGTAGCTTTTCTTTGATGCCCAACTTCTCCATGGTGCCAGAGTACATGATGTTGATGCTGCTGCCACCGTCTACCAGCACCCGGGAGAAACGACAGGCCCGCATGTCAGTGGAGAGAGTGGCATCCAGGACCAAGGCATAGGCCCCTGGCGATGGCATGACAGCCGGGTGATCCTCTCGGCTCCAGCTGACAGGTCTTTCAAACCAATGCATGAATTCTGAGTCCTTGACGGCAATAGTGTTGTCTTCTCTGTGTTGTTGGCGCCGGCTGTGCCTATCGTCCGTCTGGCTGGTGAAGAAAACATAGGCTCCATTTTCTTCTGGGAACTCGTCCTGGACCTGGCCGCCAGGGCGGGCAGCCAGTGGATTAGGAGGCTGGGTTGGCTGCCCAGCAGGCGGCGGGGGCAGAGCTTCTTCCCTCGCAATCCTCATGAGCCAATGACACTTTCGTGTTGTGTGGTTGGAAGGCTTCGCGCCACTGTGGAACTTGCAGGGGGCGTCCAGAGCTTGGTCAAAGGAGAAAGCCGGCTGCCAGACTGGTTTGCCGCCCTTCTGGCGCTTGGGTCTTGCTTGAGCTTCTGGCTGCTGGCCGTCGACTGCTGCCACCAGCCGGTTGTTGGCAGTCGACGCATGGGCCTTGCGTTTCTGGTCGCTTGTCTGCTGTCGCCGGCTGGAATCTCCCGCCGGCGTCTTGGAAGTTGGAGGAGTCATCTTGCCAGAAGCATCCACTTGCAGCTCGGTCTTCATGGAGGAGTCAGCGGTGGCGTACTTGTCTGCTATGCTCAGCAGTTCATCCAATGTGGCCGGCTCGTCACAAAGGAGCATGTGCTTGAGTAAGGTGCCTTCTCTGCACCCGGCCATGAAATACTCGATGGCTTGTACCTCATGCACTCCCTCACAAGAGTTTTGCAACTCTGCCCAGCGTGTCAGATAATCGCGGGCCGAGTCGTCTGGGCCTTAGACACACAGGGAGAGCTGACGCGGCTTGGGAGGACGCTTTTAGGTGCTGGTGAAGTTGCGAGTGAAGGCGTCGGTGAAGTCCAGCCAGCCGTTGATTCTATTGGGTTTGAGGCTGTTCAGCCAGATCCGAGCCGTGCCCTGGAGCATAAGGGGCACGTACTTCATCGCAACGCGTCTGCTGCCGGTAGCTATGCTGACTGCTGTGGAGTAGTCCACCAGCCAGTCCTCTGGTTTCACTGATCCATTGTACTTGGGGGTATCTCTGGCGAGCGAGAAGCCCTTGGGAAAAGGCTCGTTGCAGATGCGAGGGCCGAAACAAGCTGGTCCGAGGTCATCTTCTTCTTCGACCGACTGGGACTGAGCCAGACGGTCCAGGCGGTGGCGGGAGTCGTTCTCCCCAACCCCCTCGTGGCGGCCCAAACGGCCCGCCAGAGAGGGGTGGTTAACAGGCGGAGGAGACACGCGCCTCTCCCGCCTGGGAGGAGGCGGATGTTCCCCTCACCATTCTACGGCCCTTGGGCAGCCGTCTTCGTCGCGCTCGATGGTGATGCGAGTCTGCCGGCTGAGGCAGGCAGCCGGCTCTGAGTCTCGCCGGTTGCTCCTTGCTCCCGCCGAAAAGGGCGGTTGTCTGCATGCGTGCCGACCTCTTGTACCCGACGATGGGCCTCCTGCTGCGTGGCAGCAGCGTCGAGGAGTTGGCGGGCGCGCTGAGTCATGCAACGAAGCTCGTCTCCCTCCAAGTGGCCCATCTCATCGACTGCCGCCTGGGCAGCCCTTAGGTTCTCTGATTGAGTGAGGTACACAGGCCGCGGGGCCCCCAGCGTGTCTGCTAGCAGCCCGCCGCTATCGCGGACGGCATCGACTAGGCTAGGCTCGCCACCAGCCGGTGTGCCACAAATCGCGCGGTCCATCTCGCGGCGGTAAGCTTCGGTGAGGCGTCGGGAGGCGGCCAGTTTGTTGGCGCTATCGAGGAGCGAAACGCGGAGCGCTTCTAATGCCTCGCCGTCTGCCCCCGCCGCGATAGGAGCGGCGAGGTGCTGCAGAGCAGCCTCGAGCGGGTCTGGGCCCGCCCTGCTGGATGGTTCGCCGTGGTTGGTGACGAGCACCTCCGTGACGACGCAGATGGTGCTGCCGATCGGAAGAGCGGGGAGGGGGTCGTTGATGATCACCACGTGCTCGGGGATGGAGTCGACGGCCTCCGCGCCGAGGTCGACGATCATGTCTACTGGCGGGTCAGAAGAGCCTACTGACTCCATGTCAGAGGCGCGCTTGTCGACGATGTGGAGCTTGTCGAGGAGATCGATGAGGAAACTCTCCGGCGCTGCTCGCTCGGCCGCCGGAGAGGGCTCGTCGAGGATGCGGATGCCGCCGAGAAGATCGGCGAGCCCACTCACGGCGCATGCGGCCTCATCGCCGCGAAGCATCCCGGTTTTCGCGCCAGTAGGCGTGCCGGGCTGGCTTCTCTCGGTAGGAAGGAACAAAGTTCCCGTCCAGAACATGTCTCCGGATGACGATGCACCTGGCCCCACGGTGGGCGCCAAATGTCGGGGTTTTGGAACGACATATGCCAATGGATGGCTTATCATGCAAGGGGTGAAAGGAACGTCGCCGGGCTCGGGAAGCTGGATGAGACGAAACTTAGGACGCCTACGGATCTTACCCAGGTTTGGGGCTCTTCGCGGAGATAACACCCCTAGTCCTGCTCTGCGGGGGCTCCGCGTCATGACTGATGTCACTATGGTAGCTACAAGGTTGCTCCTTGAGCTGTGTGGTCCAGAGGAAGAAGATGAACAAGGATAGCTCACCTCCTTTCTCTTTTCTAGGGTTCAATCTCGTAACCTTCTAACCCCTCCTCATGGAGGACCTTGGGGGGTTTATATAGGCCTACCCCCCAGGGGTACAATGGTAATCTTGACGGTGTGGCTCCCAACCGTCAGTGTCTTCCGGCGCCGGCCTTGCCGCCCGCCTGCTGGGGCCCGCCGCCTGCGGGCCCACGCGATTATCTTTCACTTTAGATGCGCCTCTGCTGACGACAGCCTCGTCAGGAGGGAAGTGGCTACAGTACCGCCGTCTCCTGCCGTACACTGCCGCCATACCCTGTCTTGTCATCTTGATGAGTCTCGGATTTCCAGGGCGAGATTTGCCACCTGCTGCCAGGCGGCCGTCTCCCCTGGCCATCTGCCAGGGGCGGCTTATTCATGAGCTACCCGCTGGCTAATGGGGCCAGCCGCTAGCTGGCCCGGCCGTCTGTGGGTAGTGGGATTGTGGCCTCCTCTGCCCGATGCTTGGTCACGAGCAACGTGGCTACAGTGACCTGGCGCTTAGGAGATATTCATAAGGTACACATTCACTATAGCCACGCCCTTATAGATCCCCTAAGGACATGTTCACCTGTACTCACGCCTCTGCTGCGTGGGGGTCCCCCAGCACACGTCCCAAGGGAGGGATATGGGACCGTCTACTAGCTAGTGGTGTTGGTGCTACCGCCTGTTGGGTCCCTGCCGGCTCCTAGGGCAGGCTACCCTAGGAGGCGGCCCGATGAGCAGACGGCCGGGGTGGAGCCGCCAGCTGTTATTTGTCTTGAAATACCAAGGGTGGTCGCCGAGGGTACCCATGGTCAATATCTCTGACAGCTGCCCAAGACTGTGAATGAGCTGTACACTATGGAGGACAAGCGTGCCCTCACAGGATGTAGGGAGGTTGCTTCCTGGAGAAGAAAACAGCGATGTCGTCGACTCAGAGGATGACGACGATGTCACCAGCTAGAAGAAGAAGAAGAGCAAGAAGTTCAATCAGAAGCACAAGGATAAAGTGGTGATGACTGTCGAAGGGTCAGGCACACCTAGTACCAGCAGGAAGGTTAGAATTGAGGCCCCCGGCAAGGAGGTTGCCGCGTGCACTAACTGCCGGGAAGCCGCGGCTGCCGGGAAAGCTGGGAAAGGCGATGGCCCTTACTGCAAGATCCATCGGACTAAGGGCCATGATCTTCAAGATTGTTGTCAGGTTGAGCAGCTTGTCAAGAAGAAGAGGGCTAAATACGAGAAGCGTGACCAGGAAAAGGACCAGAATGACACTGGTGGGAAGGGCCGTGGTGGTGGAGCAAATCGTCCCGGCAAGACATATCAGTATCAAGGGAAGCCCGCCAAGGGCCATGAGAATAAGGATTGTATTGACGAGAGTAATGGAGGAGATGAGGAGGAAACCAACGAGCAGGAATTCCAGAAAGCCACTAGCGCGTGAAGTTAAACAATGTGCCCGTGAAGTTAATGCTCTAGAGCCAGTGGCAGATTCTCAGAAGCGCTCAAGTGGTCCCGCACGCCCATCGTCTTTGATGAAGAGGACCACCCTGATCGCACTATAGTGGTAGGGTGCTTGCCATTGTTAGTCTCACGAACGATCCGCAACCTCAAGGTCACAAAGATGTTGGCTGACGGCAGGGCCGGGTTGAATCATATTTCTCCAAAGGTCATCAGCAAACTCCAGATATCAGATCCAGAGCACAAGGTTACTGGCACGTTCCAAGGTATTAACCCTGGAAGGAGTCGTCCTAAGGGAAAGATTACTCTGCCGGGACGTACGGAGGGGAGTTGAACTACCGTACTAAGAAGATCATTTTTATGTGGTTGACCTCCCCCTGCCGTACAATGGAATCCTTTGTCATCCGGCCCTGACCAAGTTTATGGCGGCATCCCATTATTGCTACAACACCTTGAAGATGTCGGGGTCGTTGAGCGTTTTCACCATTCTATCAAATGAGAGAGATGCATTCATATGCGTGAATAAGGTGTACTGGGAGGCGGTTGTGGCAGAGGCCGCATAGGCATCTCCTGCCAAAGGAAAACAAGAAAAGGTAGAAAGTTAGCATGGACATCGACAAGGAGTCTGGAAAGCATGCCAATCCTGAGTGCGATGTGCCCATCGATGACTTGCCAGAGAGTTCCAATAGAAAGAGATCCAAGGTTGCTGCCCCTACTGTGAAGAAGGTCCCAGCAGGGCTGGCTGGTGCTGATGATACCTTTACCGTCAGCGCCACCCTCGGCGACAAATAGGAAAGCGCGCTCGTTGCCTTCTTGCGGGTGAATGTTCATCTGTTTGCATGGCAATCATCTGACATCCTCGGTGTTCCCAGGGAGGTAATCGAGCACCACCTTGTTGTCTACCTGAACGCCAGGCCGTCAAGTAGAAAGTCTGGAAGCAATCAGTAGACCAGCAGCAGATTATTGCCTAGGAGGTCAAGAAACATGAGGCAACTGGTCTGGTTAGAGGAGTATTGCATCCGACATGGTTAACTAATCCAGTGGTGGTGCGCAAGGCCAACGGGAAGTGGAGGCTTTGCATAGACTTCACTGATCTCAACAAGGCATGCCTGAAGGACCCGTTCCCCTTGCCATGCATTGATCGGATTGTGAATTCCACCTCTGGGTGTGACTTGCTCTCCTTCCTAGACGTCTACTCCGGATACCACCAGATCTTCATGTCCAAGGAAGATGAGGAGAAGACCGCGTTCATAACCCCATGCGGCATGTACTATTTTGTACGAATGACCTTCGGGTTAAAGAGCACCGGATCAACCTTTGCAAGAGCAATGTAGATTGGATTCGAGCCACAGCTGCACACAAATTTCAAAGCTTATATTGATGATATTGTGGTCCAAACCAAGGACAGATTGACTCTCGTTCAGGACTTGGGAAGATACTTTTACAAACTTGCGCATGATATAGCTATAATTGAATCCAAAGAAGTGTGTGTTCGATGTCCCTTCAGGCAAACTACTTGGCTTCTTTGTGTCCCATCGGGGGATAGAACCAACCCTGACAAGATCAAGGCTATTGAGCAAATTCAGGCACCCAACATAGTTAAGGATGTGAGGCATTTGACGGGATGTGTTGCCGTGCTGAGCATGTTCATTTCGAAATCCACTGAGCGCGCTCTGTCATTCTTCAAAATCTTGAAGAAGGCAGGGCCCATGGAATGGACCCCGGAGGCAGATGATGCATTGCAAGATTTGATGACCTACATTTCCTCAGTCCCCACCTTGGTTGCAACCAAGCCACAAGAGACGTTGTTGCTATACTTGGCTTCAACCAACCAAGTGGTTAGTGCAACTCTGGTGGTGCACCAGGAGATAGACGACATGCCAGCCTCTACGGCGGCCCCCTCTGGAAATGAAAATGAACCCATCCCGGCAGGGTCATAGGCAGTTCACGACAAGGAAGAGCGGGGCAGTGGAGGCACCTCCATGGTGACAGCAAGGAAGAGAGTGGCGCAACGCGTGGTATACTTCATCAGCACCTTACTGCAGGGGGCTAGTTCGAGGTACTCTGGTGTGAAAAAGTTGATCTTTGGCCTCATAATGGCCTCAAGAAAACTAAGCCACTACTTCCAAGCCCATGAGATCAAAGTTTGTAACATCCCAAATTTTCAATTTGGATGTTTATAAATAGATCATTCATATGCATCCATGATTTATGCATTTTTGTATTATTTGCTTCTGATCCAAGGAACTTTGAGCAACTCAAGGACCAAAAGAGAGAGTTGGAAGTTCCCCTAAAACCCACTTTTGAAATTTCAAAATTTGGAAATTGGATCAAACTTGGTTCCATAAAAAAGATCATTTCCATTATTCCAATAATAAAGAGAGAAGATAAAATGACTTCTTCAAAATCAGAAGGAAAATATTGGAATTTGAATTTGGAACCAAAATATATTTGTTGGGTTTTATTTGCAATTTATTTTACTAGTTTAACAAAAATGTTTTTTTTAATTTGCATTATAGGCAGGATAAACGTGGTTCTCAAGTTCCCTGTGCGTGATTTTCTCCAAAAATATCTCTCACGAAGGTTTCATTCCGTTTGGACTCCATTTGATATTCTTTTTCTGCAAAATTCTGAAAGAGGCAAAAAAACAGCAATCTGGACTGGGCCTTTGGGTTAGTAGGTTAGTCCCAAAAATGATATAAAAGTGTATGATAATGCCCATTAAACATCCAAGTCTTCAATAAATAATAGCATTGAATAATCAAAAATTATAGATATGTTGGAGACGTATCACTAGACGTTGTGGAAGATGCAGAACGGGCGACTGCCCTTGGAGGACTTGGGATGGTTGCAGCCGCGCTTCATCTCAGGCTCGACCGCGAGCACCGCCGGGCCCTTGCACTTGACATCCTTGGCCTTGGCCTTCTTGTCTTCAGGGTCAGCCTCTGGAAGCTTAAGGAGCGAGAGGTGACCTTCCTCTGCCCTCGCGCACTTGGTAGCCATATTGAACATCTCCAGAGCCAAACACAGGACCTTGTGTATGGCGAGTTCATCCATCATCTTGACATCCCACACGTCATCAGTGAAGGCTAACATGATGGCCTCATCCGACACCTTGGGGATATTGAGGCGAACATTGGTGAAACGATGGATGTATTTGTGCAGGGTCTCCCGGTTTGCTGCTTGATGTGCCGCAGGTCACCTGCTGCAGGGGAACGGTCGCGGGTACCTTAGAAGTTGTTGGTGAAGCGCTCACGCAGCTCATCCGAGGAGGAGAACAATCCCACAGAGAAGATCAGGAGCCACGCACGCGATCCTTGAGGGCCATGGGAAACCAATTCCCCATCACCTTTTTGTTGTTGTTCGTCTCCTCGATACTTAGCTCGTAGAGCTGGAGGAACTTAGTAGGGTCAGGTGTGCCATCGTAGCGCGGAGGCAGATCTGGGTTGAACTTGCCGGCCAGACGACCTGGTGCAACTCTAGAGTGAATGATCAGCAGCATGCCACGCTCACGGGAGCCCGCCTTGGAGGGGGAGCCTGGTCTTCGTTCTAGTGTGCCGCCACCTTGGGTGGCGCACAGTCTTGACGGGTCGGTGGTGGGAGCGCACACGCTTCTCTTTGAGGCCTCTATCTCACCTAGCAGCTTTCTTTGTCGTGCGCCTATGCCTTGCGCGGTGGGTCACGCCGGGGGCCTCACACCTTCTCTCGGGGACGACATCTCATTGGAGAGGGGGAGGAGGTGCACCATGGGCCATGTCGCCCACCTAAGGCCGCGGGGGAGGCAGCGAGCGAGACTATCCAGGGGCCTCTCCAGCAGCGCTGACGAGCTCAGCGATGCATTCCAGCCAGTCCTCGTAGAGGTCCTTGGCCGTGCGGTAGCGCAGAAGCTCCCGTGCCATGAGCAATGCAGCATGTGAGTTCGTCGGCCCGCGACACGCATGGGAGGGCAAAGCAGCGGCCGGAGTCGGCGATGGAGTGGCGGTGTGGCCATCGCGCCGCACGAAAGGTGACAACGATGAGTCCTGCTGCTCGTGGGCTGCGGGCCGGTGGCAGTGTTGGCCACGGATGAGGCGACCAACGAGGGATGCTGTCGCCTGCAGGTGCTGTCTGAGCAACGCGGGCGGCAAGGGCCGCCCGGTGCTCAACACAAACTCGACGAGCGTCCACCATGGGATCGGCAGAATAGTGGCGACTCGACCGACGAAAGAGTGGCTTCGACACGCCCCTAATTGGCGTGCCAAATGTCGGATTCAGCGCCCCGCAGACCCAAGAAAGGTTAAAACTCTGGGGCGTGTGCGAAGAACTCAACCTCTCCAGCCTACTAGCTCGTCGATCTTATGGCCTAGCTCGATGAACGGGGATGAAAAGAGACTCGACGGCTTACCCAGGTTCGGGCCACAATGCCGTGTAAGACCCTACTCCTGCTTTCGGGTGGATTAGCCTCGCGGTGGCTAAAGATGAACTTGTACAGAGGAAGAACAGCCTCAGGAGGTGTGTTCTTGGGTGAGTGCTAGCTAGTGAGGGTTATCGGTTTCGTCCCCTCCCTATGGTGGTGGCTAAGCTATATTTATAGTGGCTTTGGTCCTCTTCCTCCAAAAACGAAGGCGGGAAGGGATCCCACAACGGCCAGTTTGAAAGAGGATATGAAGTACATCTTATCCTGACGAAAGGTGGTCCTCGCCTACAAAGCTTCTGATCGTGACACCGTGGTGGGCTCGGCGATGAAATATGTGCTGCTATCCTGGAGGTCTTGGTCTCGTTGCACAGGAATGGAAACCTTTGGCTGATTCCTCGGGACTCCACGACTGCGCTTGCTTCTTTAGCACCAAAGAGGAAACCTGCTACCCTGCACCCACCTGGCCTTGGTCGTCATGGCTTGCGTCACTTGATCCTCATGAGGTGGGTGCTTGCATAGGAAACTCGGCTCCTACGGACGCAGCCTAGGAGGCCGCTCACTTCAGAGGTCTTGGCGTCGTTCGCCTCGTGAGGCTTGGCCCCTCCCGAGGGTCTTGCCTTGTACATGCTGAAGATGGGACGTACTAGGCCGTTGATGGAGCCACACGATGGGCTGCAGGCAGGAAAGTGTGGGCACCCTCGTGAGGCTTGGCCCCTCCCGCGGCTGCCGGGAAAGCTGGGAAAGGCGATGGCCCTTACTGCAAGATCCATTAGACTAAGGGCCATGATCTTTAAGATTGTTGTAAGGTTGAGCAGCTTGTCAAGAAGAAGATGGCTAAATACGAGAAGCGTGACCAGGAAAAGGACCAGAATGGCACTGGCAGGAAGGGCCGTGGTGGTGGAGCAAATCATCTCGGCAAGACATATCAGTATCAAGGGAAACCCGCCAGGGACCATGAGAATAAGGATTGTCATGACGAGAGTAATGGAGGAGATGAGGAGGAAACCAACGAGCAGGAATTCCAGAAAGCCACTGACGCGTGAAGTTAAACAATGTGCCTGTGAAGTTAATGCTCTAGAGACAGTGGCAGATTCTCAGAAGCGGCTCAAGTGGTCCCGCACGCCCATCGTCTTTGATGAAGAGGACCACCCTGGTCGCACTATAGTGGTAGGGTGCTTGCCATTGTTGGTCTCACCAACGATCCGCAACCTCAAGGTCACAAAGATGTTCGCTGACGGCGGGGCCGGGTTGAATCATATTTCTCCAAAGGTCATCAACAAACTCCAGATATCAGCTCCAAAGCTCAAGGTTACTCGCACGTTCCAAGGGATTAACCCTGGAAGGAGTCGTCCTAAGGGAAAGATTACTCGGTCGGGACATTAGGAGGGGAGTTGAACTACCATACTGAGAAGATCATTTTTTATGTGGTTGACCTCCCCCTGCCGTACAATGGAATCCTTCATCATCCGGCCCTGGCCAAGTTCATGGCGGCATCCCATTATTCCTACAACAGCTTGAAGATGCCGGAGCCGTTGAGCGTTTTCACCATTCCATCAAATAAGAGAGTTGCAGTCATATGCGTGGATAAGGTGTATTGGGAGGCGGTTGTGGCAGAGGCCGCAGAGGCATCTCCTGCCAAAGGAAAACAAGAAAAGGTAGAAAGTTAGCATGGACATCGGCAAGGAGTCTGGAAAGCATGCCTCTCCTGAGTGCGATGTGCCCATTGATGACTTGCCGGAGAGTTCCTATACTGTGAAGAAGGTCCCAGCAGGGCTGACTGGCGCTCATGGTACCTTTACCGTTAGAGCCACCCTCGGCAACAAATACGAAAGCGCGCTAGTTGCCTTCTTGCAGGCGAATGTTCATGTGTTTGCATGGCAATAATCTGACATCCTCGGTGTTCCCAGGGAGGTAATCAAGCACCACCTTGTTGTCTGCCCGAAGGCCAGGCCCGTCAAGTAGAAAGTCTGGAAGCAAGCAGTGGACCAGCCAAGGAGGTCAAGAAACTTGAGGCAACTTGTCTGGTCAGAGGAGTATAGCATCTGACATGGTTAACTAATCCAGTGGTGGTGCGCAAGGATAACGGGAAGTGGATGCTTTGCATAGACTTCACTGATCTCAACAAGGCATGCCCGAAGGACCCGTTCCCCTTGCCATGCATTGATCGGATTGTGAATTCCACCTCTGGGTGTGACTTGCTCTCCTTCCAGGATGTCTACTCTGGATACCACCAGATCTTCATGTCCAAGGAAGACGAGGAGAAGACCGCGTTCATAACCCCATGCGTCATGTACTATTTCGTACGAATGCCCTTCGGGTTAAAGAGCACCAGATCAACCTTTGCAAGAGCAATGTAGATTGGATTTGAGCCACAGCTGCACAAAAATTTCAAATCTTACATTGATGATATTGTGGTCAAAACCAAGGACAGATTGACTCTCGTTCAGGACTTGGGAATATACTTTTACAAACTTGCGCAAGATCAAGCTATAGTTGAATCCAAAGAAGTGTGTGTTCGATGTCCCTTCAGGCAAACTACTTGGCTTCTTTGTGTCCCATTGGGGGATAGAACCAACCCCGACAAGATCAAGGCTATCGAGCAAATTCAGGCACCCAGACAGTTAAGGATGTGAGGCGTTTGACGGGATGTGTTGCCGCGCTGAGCATGTTCATTTCGAAATCCACTGAGCTAGCTTTGTCATTCTTCAAAATCTTGAAGAAGGCAGGGCCCATGGAATGGACCCCGGAGGCAGATGATGCGTTGCAAGATTTGAAGAACTACCTTTCCTCTCTCCCCACCTTGGTTGCAACCAAGCCACAAGAGACGTTGCTGCTATACTTGGCTTCAACCAACCAAGTGGTTAGTGCAACTCTGGTGGTGCACCGGGAGATAGACGACATGCCAGCCTCTATCGCGGCCCCCTCCGGAAAGGAAAATGAACCCATCCCGACAGGGTCATAGGAAGTTCATGACAAGGAAGAGCGGGGCAGTGGAGGCAGCTCCATGGTCATAGCAAGGAAGAGAGTGGCGCAACGCCTGGTATACTTCATCAGCACCTTATTGCAGGGGGCTAGGTCGAGGTACTCTGGTGTGCAAAAGTTGATCTTTGGCCTCGTAATGGCCTCAAGAAAACTAAGCCACTACTTCCAAGCCCATGAGATCACAGTTGTCACCCTCTTCCCTTTCCAACATATACTCCGAAACCCTGAGGCCACTGGAAGAATTGTGGAATGGGCTTGGAGTTACCTAGCTTTAGTTTGAAGTTTCAGAGCACATCAACTATTCAAAGCCGAGCACTGGCCGAATTCAGTGCCGAATGGACACCTACCCCTGACGAAGAAGTATTGAAGATAGTGATCCCCAGCAAGGAAGCGCCCCAGGAATGGATCATGTACTTCGAAGGTGCCTTGTCCTTCCAGGGTGCAGGGCTGGCATGCTTCTCGTTGCTCCCACTTGGGAACACCTCAAGTGTCGGGACCCCGATCCTATGTCACACCGGTCTAGCATGTAATACATCATATCACTTTGCGGCCTCGCATATGGTATCCCCACGGGTGCCACCTTACCTGGCCCAAGACCGTTTGCACATTTTGGCTCACGTATATGATAGTGTCCCTAGCATCCATATGACAGAGAAGCCGGGCCGACATGGCTAGTTATAAACCAAAAGTGGTGCTAAATTACAGGGACATGCATACATGACCCAACAATGCATGTGTCGGTCAACAGCGAGTGTTTCCGGGCTGTAGCAAGCCAACAGGACTCCGGTATACACCGCATGACATTTCCCAATAGGGGACAGACACAGGAGCAAGGAAGGACACATGCCGGTCAATCCATGTGTTCCGGAGCAGTAGCAAGCTACCAAGTCTCAGTGGAAGCACTAGGAGGCATTTCCCCATAAGATAGGCTACCAAGGGTAAAAAACTAGGTGTCGGATCCCACACTTACCAAGCATTTCAATAACATACGCACAATATGCTCGATATGTGCAAATACAACATGGCATCACAACAAAACTCTATAAATCAAAGTATTTATTCATTAGGCTCCGAGGAGCCAGATATTACAAACATGGGTCTCATGACCCAACATACAGAGCATACAAGCAACAAAAGCATAGCATGTCTGGGTACAAACAACTACAAATGAAAAAGGCTATGATGCCTAACTATCTACAAGACCCTCCCAAGGGTATGAGATCGTAGCTGAGGTAACTACCTAAACGTCGAAGTCCATGCGGAACCACTAGTGAGACTGACGTCTCTCTGCAAAACATAAATTAAGCAAACGTGAGTACAAATGTACTCACCAAGACTTACATCAGAACTAGCTACGTATGCATCAGTATCAACAAAGGGGTAGTGGAGTTTAACTGCAGCATGCCTCCTTTGACTAAGTGGCTATCATGTACTATGACTGTTGGTAACTCTTTTGAGGTGGCGCACACGAGTTCACATATTCACCTCATTGTTGCTTTTGCTGTAGCCAGAGTCGCTACTGCTATTGATGTAGCCATAGTTGCTACTGCTGCTCCCATTGCCTAACCAAATGCAACAAAGTTTTTTTAACTATCGGTATGAGACAAAGCCAAATGGAGTGGAAGAAGAGGCAGAGCGTACTAGTATCGTCGTCGTCCTAGTAGCGCATGCGCCACATAGTCATGTTGAACACCATCACGATGGGTGCGGCGTTGCCGTCGTACCCGAGGACAAGGAAGTACCTGTGCTGAAGGTCGTAGGCACAGACGAACTGCTCCCAGCCATGACATAGGTACATGTGGTCGTACCTGAACACCACCTCCACGTCCCACAGCCTGCGAAGCCCACTGCCGGCCTGTCACAGCTTCACATTCTTTGGCCTATGGCCGTCCAGTATCTTCATAAAAGTGTCAGGCAGCTTCTGCAGCGTGGGTCAAGCAGTGATGTAGCAAACAACGGAGTTATTATAAAGAGATAGGTGAAGGGGAGATCTCTCCTTTTATATACCTGCCTCCTGGAGGAATTCTCAAGTATGATCGTGAAGAACTCAAAACCTTCCAAGTCATACTCCGATGTGGCAGAGCGTAGCCTACGGTGGCGGCCTCCCCCCATCTCTGCTAAGCAGCAGAAGGGACCAATTACTACCCTTACAACATTATCATACAACATTATAGCAGCAAAAGTTTGGTGAAATATAGACAGCTACAATTTTGCATGACATGCCATGGACCTTATGTCTTCTACTGCCACACTTCAACCACTATCATAATTCATTTAATTATTTTTTTGCCAATTGACAATTACGTTGAGGAATTAAAATGGACAGGAGTTCACATAGGGCTAAACAATATAGGCGGGGTATGAAAACAGCTCCCCACACAATGTTATTTGCTATGTATTTTTACAATTCAAATTCTATCAAAGCATGACAAAGAATACATAAGGGGAATATATTTGCATGTTCTGTTTTGGAGCTAGCTCTTAGGAAATAACATGTCCATATTTACAAATCAAGAGGGCCTAAAGAATCCAACAACAATAGATGATCAAGCAACTATGCAAATGACAAAAGGAATAGTACATGGTTATCTGAACAGTATATTACCAACTACAACCAGCACACACATTACCCAACACATCGACAAGTGAAAAACTCTAGCGTATGCAGCACAACACCCAACTACAACAACAAAAGAGAAAAACTAGGGATTTGTTCCTCTTCTTCTTCTTCTTCTTACTTTTTTTCATCTTTCTTCTTTCTTCTTAACCGAAACTAAACCAAAAGTAAACTAAATGTAAACCAAAACTTTAAAAACAGAAACAAAACCTAAAGTAAACCTCAACTAAACCAATCCTAAATTAAACTAAACCCAAACTAAATCTCAAAAAACAGAAAAAAGAATACAAGGTCTCACCGGAGTAGGGGTCACCGAAGAAGCGGGGCGGTCGCGGGGGTGGAGAGGGGGGCGATGGGGCGGCCGGGGTGGAGCAAAGGT
>LR738710.1:359364136-359408593 GCA_902687465.1 Secale cereale
GGGGGCGCCGGAGTGGTGGAGCGGCCGCGGTGGTGGAGGAGTGGTGGAGCGGCCGCGGTGATGGGGGTGGCGTGGGGCGGCGGCGGCTCGAGAACGGGGGCGGGACGGGGCGTCGCAGCGACGAGGGTGGCGTGGGGTGGAGGAGGGGGTCGTCGGGGCGGCGCGGCTACGAGGTTGGCGCGGGATGGCGGCGACACGGGGGCGGGGTGGCCGGCGACATTGGTGGCGCGGGGCGGTGGCGGCTCCAGCATGGGCTGGAGAGAAAGAGAGAGTGGGGTGGGGGCGCGGGCGTTGGCTTTTTAGTTAGGGCACTGTTCTTTGCCGTCTAGCAGACGACGAAGAGCCTAGCTAACAGAAGTTAGTTTGGCCACATTCTTTGCAGTTTGCTAGCGGACGGCAAAGAAAGTGGCCGTTAGGTGGCTCTTGCTATTGGGCCACCCTCCCTCTTTGCCATCTTCTAGCTGATGGCAAAGCTTCGGCGTCGTCTGGTAGCGGACGACAAAGAGATGGCTGATGGAAAACATTAGCTTTGCCATCTGCTCCTTCTTTGCCGTCAGTTTTCTCTAAGCTGATGGCAAAGACCTTCTTTGCCATTAGCTAGCAGACGACAAAGAGACAGCTGACGACAAAGACTCTGATACCAGTAGTGGCCTCCCCGTTACTTTTCACACTTGCGACAACTACCACATCGAGCTGATCGACTTCGACGTGTCCCGCATTGGCCTCCTGTACAATGCCATACTGGGCTATCCTGTGTTCACCAAGTTCATGGTAGCAACCCACCACGGCTACAACGTCCTCAAGATGCATGGCTGTAGCGGCATCCTCACCGTCACGTCTAGTGTATTAACCACCATGCCCTAGAGTTCAAACTTTCCTTGGGTCCGCATAGCTCCAACTTGGACATAAACAAATTACTAATGAGCAATTGATAGAAAAGCGCATAGTTATGACGATATCCAAGGCAATGATCATGTACATTGGAATCACGTCTGAGACAAGTAAACCGACTCATGCATGGATCTACTACTATTACTCCACACATTGACCGCTATCAAGCAAGCATCTAGTGTATTAAGTTAACAAGAACGGAGTAACCCCCTAAGCAAGATGGCATGATGTAGAGGGATAGATACTAACAATATGAACAAACGCCATCTTTTTATCCTTTATGGCAATAATACACATATGTATCATGTTCCTTTCTGTCACTCTGGTTGAGCACCGCAAGATTGAACCCATTACAAAGCACCTCTCCCATTGCAAGAAAAATCAATCTAGTTGGCCAAACCTAATCAATAGAATGGAGAGAAATACAAAGCTATGGCAATCATGCATAAAAGAGTTCAGATAAGACTAAGATAATATCGATAGATAATTTGATCATAAACCCACAATTAATCGGATGTCAACAAGCACACCGCAAAAGAAGATTACATCAAATAGATCTCCAAGAACATCGAGAAGAACATTGTATTCAATATCAAAGAGAGAGAAGAAGCCATCTAGCTTCTAGCTATAGACCTGTAGGCCTCTGGTAAACTACTCACACATCAATAGAAGGGCAACAAGGTTGATGTAGAAGCACTCCGTGATCGAATCCCCCTCCGGAAGAGTACCAAAAAAGGTCCCTAGATGGGATCTCACGAAGATAGAAACTTACGGCAGTGGAAAAGTATTTTGGGTTGCTCTCGTGTCTTCGGGGAATTGGGTATTTATAGAAAAAGAATTAGTGTTGGAATTGCCTCGGTGGGCCCACGTGCTTGGGTGGAGCGCCCCCTGAGCTTGTGGCCACATCGTGGCTCTTTTGGCCTCCTAACGAAGCTTCAAGGGTGTCCTGAAATCATAAAAAAGGTTCATTGCATTTGGACTCTGTTTGGTATTCATTTTCTGCAAAGACGAAAACAGGTAAAAATAGTAACTTGCACCGAGCACTAGTGTCGGAATCGGGGCTCTAGGGACCCAAGAAAGGTTCGAACACTGGGGTGTGCGCGGGAAATCTCACCAAGCCCTACCTAGCTCCACACTACCTTACAGTGATGCTCCCACGTGATCAAGAAAGGGGAAAGACGAACAACAGACATGGAACTTGATCCAGGTTGGGGCCACCTTGCTGTGTAAAACTCTACTCCTGCTTTGTGGATGGATTGCCTCGCGAGAGAGGTTGAGTATGAGAGTACAAGGGAAAGTGCAAGGCTTCTCGAGAATCTCCTTCGATCCAGATCCAATCGATGGTCCTCCTCTACGATGGTGCTCTATCTCTACTTATGTTGGCATTGGTCCTCTTCCACCCAAAAAACAAGGCAGTAAGGGTTACCACAACGACCAAATTAGAAGGGGAACAGGAGTAAAAATTATCCTGACTTAAGGTGGCCTTCTCCTGTCAAAGCTCCCTGCCATGATGCGCTAGTGGGCTCGGTGATGGCCTCCATCCTGATAAGCCCACCATCCTAGTCTTCTTGCACCAAAACAACAATATTTGGGGATTGCTTTGGGAACGAGCGCGCTGCCCTTGCTCCCTTAGCACGAAAGAGGATAGCCTCCTCATCCACACCTGCTGGCGCCCTTCTAGCTCCGCTCGTCTCTGAGCGTGCAACCCACTTGAGGACACAGGCCCGCACAACTCTTACGCTTGATCCTTGCTCCGCACGCCTCCTCAAGGGGCCTCAATGGGGCACCTCACAAGAGAGCCTTGTGAGGCCCTTGATGACACTTGACGACGAGCGCCTCGCGAGGCGGGATCCTCACGAGGTTATTGCTCATGAAGTCCTAGCGGTGGGCCATCTTGTGCCTTCTGGTGGTGTCATGTCACGGGCCGTAGGCAGGCGTGCCTACGTTCCCACGGTCCCATAGGCCCGACAGTAGCCCTCGAGCCCGCGGCGTGCATAGCACCGCCCATTAGGGAAGGAGCGGAAATGGCGTGGGCTCAACCACCTGCGGGCCAGGCTTGACGTGTGGCAGACGACAGGTTGTGGGGGGCCCCACACCCCTCGGTGCCTCATTTCGGGTGGGTTGCACAGTCATCATTAGTTTCCCGCGTGCTCCTCCTCCTACACCATCCTTCCCACGCAAGGCTGCCTATTATCTGCCTGATATTCTTCTCCCTCGATTCATTATACCACCATGGCGCCCCGTGTCAAGAGAGGCAAGGCGGTGACAGAAGAAGACCGAGCGAGGCCGGAGCATGCCCAGGGCCGGTCGATGATGCTCAACCTTTAAGGGCTCAACAAGGCCATCCCAATGATCGTGACTTACTCCAATGAATGGGGAGAGATGAGGATCTGGCCAGCCACACGATTCCTCACCGAGATGGATGCCACCACCATCATCGTCCAACTTCCCGCGATCCTCTCCAGATTAGTGCCCCCATTCTGAGACTTCTTCGACGTCGTTCTCTCGCATTACCAAGTTCATGTGCTGCACTTTGGGCCATCTTTCGTCCTCCTTCTTTCATCATTTTCTTTATTTTGCGAAGCTTTTGTGGGTGTACTCTGTTCGATGGCGCTACTCCGTGATTTCTTCTTCTTTCGGCTGACCCCCCAAACCATTGCTCTAGGTTCCTGTTGCCCAGTGCCGAGGGCACAACGGCGAGCGAAGGCTTCAACATGGAGATCAATTATGAAGCAGGGGGCTTTAGGCGGCAATGGGTGTTTGTGGACACAGGTCAGTGCAGCTCATGCCGCGTCCTCTGACTTCACTAGCCGTGTCAAGATCCGGGTGGGGGCACGAGAGGCTCGATGAATTGAGGATGTCACCTGTGAAGAAGAGGTTGGCCGTCCTGAAGGCGGCATGATTAACATTGGCTATGGTCGTGAGGAAGTTTCTGCGTCGGTGAAACGCCCCCTCCAGCACCACTCCTACCCGATGTGGGCCTTCTCCAGTCCGGAGGATGCGATGCGGCTCCGAACGGGCCATCTGCCATTTGCTGTGCTAGACGGGGTGCTCCAAATCCTGACCGACACACAGGCGGGCGAGCTTCCCAAGAATGGGCTCCCCCTGTACAACTATACGAACAAAGAGTCCTTCGTAAGGGGAATGCCCGCTTCGATCAGTGGGGGCTGCTTCCGGAGGGCCATGAGGGACCTCGCGACAACCCCTTCCAGGCGACCCTAGAGCCAGAGGTCTCTGGGGCGTGCTTCCTCCAACTGACAGAACGAAAGGCGGCGGTGATGATCTGCCCCCTCGGATCACCTGCCAGCACACCCCTGCGTCTACAGGAGCCAATAGCACCGCCACGCCCAAGGGTGCGGCCACCACTCCTGGCGCAACAATTGGCGCACGGAGCCCCAAGGCGGCGATTACCGAGCCGGATGCCTGTGAGAGGGAAACCCAGCCGGAGAGCAACACTTACGCCCTATGTAGGGTGCTGAACAAGAGTTAGTGGATAACCAGAGACAATTAAGCGCTTTTTCCCTCCTTTCCCCCAGCATGGCTGGCATATCTATACCCTTTCTTCTTGTCGGCATCCTGGGAACCAGGGTACCCAGACTTGCCTGCCTGTGGCCCGTGATGCGCTCCTACTATGGCCTGGTACGGCCCAGCTGATCGACCAGCTCCTCAAGTCCCTCGCGAGGGGGCTAAGCCTCACGAGGAGAACGACACCAAGACCCTCTCGGGAGCATCCTCGGCTAGGCTGCTCCGGAGGGGCGGAGAAATCAAGGCCAAGCCTGCCTCAGGAGGAGGCAGTGACGCGAGCAATGACGCACCGCGCCAGCGGGTGCCAACGCGTGCCAGCGGCGCAGTTGCCATTTTGGTGCAAAGGAGACAATGCAGGCGCAGGTTCCCGAGGGGCGAGACAAAGGTTTTCCCTTCGGTGCAACAAGAACGAAGACCGCAAGGATGACAGGGAGGCTGTCACCACCGAGCCCACCACCGCATCATCATCTGATCTCTTTGTAGGCGAAGACCGCTTTTGTCAGGATAGGAACGTCCTTGTGTTCCCGCTCAAAATGACCATTATAGGATCCCTTCCCGCCTAAACATTTCGGAGGAACAGGACCCTGGCTGCCTATATAAGTAGCTAGGGTTTCCACTGTGGAGGCAAGCGGAAGTTGGGTGGTCATCTGCATCTTATTGATTCCATCTCGAACACCCCACCTTCGCTTCAAGGAGCAAGAACACTTGCCTCCTGACCCTCTTGAGCTCTCCTCCTAAGCTCAAGAACCACTGTACTTATTCATACTCAAGCCCTCCTGAGGCTAATCCACTCAAGCAGGACGTAGGGTTTTACACCGCAAGGTGGCCTGAACCTGGTTAAACTCGTGCGTGCTTTTACTTGTTGCTTGCTTAAATCTCACCACCACGCAAGGGCGTGGTGCTAGGTAGACATGAGCAGGAGAGATCTTTGTTCACGCCCCTGTGTTCGAACTTCTTTGGGTTTGCGGAGGCCGTAATCCGACACTTCTCCCAGGTCTTCTTTGGCAAAGAAGATGAAGGAGCCCTCGAAACGACCGCTTCCCCGTATCTCATCACGATCACGGGAGGCAAGGGGTGCGAGGTCCTCCAAGTCACCGTGGTCGCTTCTGCATGAAGGGCAGCTTCTCTGCCGTCTGGTGGAGGTGTGGGGCACAGGACGACCATGCAATCCTTGGTCGCTGTTGGCCGCCCATGCATAGGGTAACAGTGGAGATTCCCTGGGGGGTCCCTCAGCGAACATTCCCAGTCTTCGGGGATCCACTACCATGGCAAACACAGAAATGCTGGGGGCGGAGCTGTCAACCCTCGTGCCTGCTCAAGCTAGCCTGCGTTGGCCACAGACGGTCGGCCGCCTGCGCGAAGTTGCGAGACCTGCGGTGGACATCACCTTGCCCAGAGGAGAGGAAGAAGCGTGGCCAGCTCTCAGCCACGTCAGCGCGGCCCGAGTTTCTCACGCCGTGGTGGTGGACGATGGCATAGGGATCTTCCCTAACCGGGCTCTGGCGCTGATGAGCTGTCGGGCCACAGTTCAGCGCAACCTTTTGCAGAATGCCAAGGTCGCGCTGAGCCATCTCCGAGCGGAGCTCCAAGACATCGAAGTGTGTCTTGCGAGTGAGCGCCTACGCTTGGCGCGCGGGTGGCGCCAACTCGAGGTCGCTGTCAAGTTAGATTGCTTCCAACATGAGTACACCCACTCACGAGATGAGAAATCTGTCAGTGAGGCGAGGGAAGCTCATGAGCATGCCTTCTAGGTGGCGGAGGTGGTCGATCGGTTGCGTGAAGCGTCATAGGCCCACGAGCGGTAGCTCCTAGCTGTGAATGTTGTCCTGGAGGAACAGGTCCAAGCACGCAGAAATGCCCTCTCTGTCAGCATGAAAGAACTAGCAACACACGAGGCGAACCTTAGGGCCCTTGAATAGGAACTCGCGCTAACATTGTCCGAGCAAAGCCTAGAGTGCGAGCGGCTTGAAGTGCCGGACCACCAGGTGGTTGCGGCTGAAGCTTTGCTACCTCAATGCGAAGAAAAGGTCAATGCTCCCCCGGAGTCTAAGGGAGTGGTATTCCAGGTGGAGGTCATCGAGAAGGTTCCGAGAACCCACCGGTGCTCATCAAGGAGTACCGCAAAAGTTGAAGTTTCAAGAAAACCGCTAATTTGCTTGGCGTGGGGATCTCAAGGGTGAGATATATGACCTCATGAAGAAGCTGACTGAGGTGGACAACCGGCGACAAGCCGCACTGGGGGCTCAAGATATTGAGAGGACGAGCGGGCATCACTTTAGGAGCAGGTGAAAGTTGTCACGTCCCTCAAGGAGGGGCCGACGGATGAAGCGAACCGGGCTCGGGGGCGGCAAAACGCATGCTCCAGGATGTTCCATGACCTCGAGTTGTGCGCTCGCCATGTCTCGGGCTCCGTCTGCAAGGAGGACATCTCCAGCCCCCTCATGCCCAACGACACCAACTATCTTGCATTTTTCACCAAGGTCGTGGAGCGGCTCGAAGAGGGTGCGAAGAAGCTGGCAAGATCGTTGAAGAGGAAAGTCGCGACCTCCTCACCCAGGCATCGATGCGCATCTTCATCCAACTCTTTTGCTCCGACCCCTTCTTAGAATTCGGGCGGTGACAGCCCCCGTCCCTGAAGTGATCCGCCAGGACCTCGGTGAAAGGGTGGAGGACCACGTGGATGCACTGAGCGCATAATTCATTCCTGACGATAGCGAAGACCAGTGCGAAGCCAAAACAACGAGGGCCATGATGATAAAGGAAGAAGTGATTGATCTCCTTAGGCTGCCCCCTTTTCTTACCTGTTGATATTCAGTTGTGTCCCGTGGGGGCATGAAAAACATTGTGCTTGAATCCTTGATGATGTATCGAACATTTAGGTTCTCGTGGGACATGTTTTTCTTTCTCGCTTGCTTTTGTGGTCCATGTCGTTAGGACATAGCCCCCAAGAGTGGCTCGACGGCCACTGGTATGCCAGATCACGATGCCTGAGCAAGGCTAGGAGGTGAGGGCATCAGGGCTAGCAACTGCTCCTGAGGCGCAACGCTTCGGAGTTACCCTTTGATCGTAACATCTCGCGCGTATACGAGATTCACATAAGGTATTCTGTCTCAAGGGAGCATCGTATGGTCAACGGCTCGCTCATGTGCGTCACGCAAGGGTATTAGGCACCAAGACCCTAGTGGGGTGGTGCACGCGAGAGTAGGTCCGCGGCCTAGTGCCAGATTGCCTAGATTTGTGATGATGTTGGGACTGATCCAAGCGTAAGCACCATGCCCAGCCCCCACTCGCGTGAGGCTCATGAGGGAGACCTCGAGTGTGCGCGGCTCATGGAGAAGGATGTGATCCAACAAAACACCGCGAAGAAAACCAAATTCTTACTTAGAAAAGACCCCAACAACTAAAGTTCTTACTTAAAGAAGACACAAAAACCAAAGTCTTACTTACAGAAGACACAAACTTGTTTACAAGCAGAAAGGACGAATGAATAATGCATCTGGCACCTTCATCAATCGTTCCGCTAGCGTGGAGTATGTGGCTTCCACTTGGGCGAGGGCACGATCACTGTTCGATCATTCCGCCAGCACAGAGCATGGGGCTTCCACTTGGGCATGGGTGGAAGCCCCCGTGATGCCATGGAGCGGCGCATCGGGAGGCTCTGGGGCATGTACAACCCCACCTCATTCTTATGTGAGAGGGTCACGGGTAGAACTTGCGTAGGTGCTGGATGTTCCAGGCATTTTGCACAGGAACTCCATCCTTTGTCTCCAAGCATGCAGTGCCTGACCTGGAGCCATGGGCAACCCTAAAAGGGCCTTCCCACATAGGCGAGAGCTTGTGGAGGCCCTCCCTAGAGAGGATCCACCGCAGGATGAGGTCCTCGACCTCGAGAGTGAGAGGGCGGATATTACTGTCGGGACCTCGATCCTAAGTTACATCGATCTAGCATGTAACACATCATATCACTTTGCGGCCTCACACACGGTGTCCTCACGGGTGCCAGCTTACCTGGCCTATGACCATTTGCGTATTTTGGCTCACATATATGATAGTGTCGCTAGCATCCATATGACAGAGAACCCGGGCCGACATGACTAGTTGTAAACCAAAAGTGGCACTAAATTACAAGGAGAGGCATACATGACCTAACAACAAACGTGTCAATCATCAACGTATGAACCCAAGTCGTAGCAAGCTACAAGGACTTAAAGGAACAACGCGTGACATTTCCCTGAAGGGACGGACACAGGAACGAAGGAGGAAATATGCCGGCCAGCCTAAGTGTTCCGGAGCAGTAGCAAGCTACCAAGGCTCAGTGGAAGCACTAGGAGGCATTTCCCCATAGGATAGGCTACCAAGGGTAACCAACTAGGTGCCGGATCCCACACATAGGAATACACATTACACATACGCATACATGCAAGTATGTGCTGTACAACATGGCATCACAACATAACTCAACAACTCATATAGATAAAGGCCCAAAAGAGCCATCATACTATTTATTACAAACAGGGGTCACATGACCCAACATACAGAGCATACAGGCAACGGAATCATAAACATGTCTGAGTATAGACATCTGAAAAGGAAGAAGGCTATCAAGCCTGACTATCTACAAGACCCTCCCAAGGGTACAAGGTCATAGGTGAGGTAACAAGAGAAACATCGAAGTGCACGCGGAACTACTAATGAGACTCAAGTCTCTCTACAAAAACATAAATTAAGCAAACGTGGGTACAAATGTACCCAGCAAGACTTACATCAGAACTAGCTACATATGCATCAGTATCAACAAAGGGATGGTGGAGTTTAATAGCAGCATGCCGGCTTTGTCTCAGTGGCTATCCTGAACTACAACTCTAAGTAACTCTTTTGAGATGGCGCACATGAGTCAACATATTCACCAATCAATACGCCACTATGGATCCGCTGCCATCTCCCTACGAGAAGGCCATCCATAGAACTCATGCTTATCTTGTGCATTTTAGAGTATCCACTTTCACTTGTCTATGAACTGTATAGGCAACCCAGAAGTCCTTCACCGCGGACGTGGCTATTGGTATAGATCATTTGTAACCCTGCAGGGGTGTACTTCTTCACACATGTTTCCACCACTTAGTGTCTGCACACAACATGTGCTCGGCAGACTTCAAGCGAAAGCCGACGTGGGTGTAGACCACGACCTGACTAACCACACAAGTCCCTAGTCCAGGTTTATCGCCTATTCAGGTTCCATACGAAGGGATTCCAGCCGAGGTTTCCACTTACGGCCCCGAGCGATGTGTACAGGGTTCCCGAGGCACCAAACAGGCGACTCGGTACACCGGGCCACGTTCCTACCACATCACAACCCACCCTCGGATCAGCGCTGTGCACGGCCTCCAGCATGCTAAAAACACTAGAAAATACATGCAACTCCTGGACAGAGGACATGGGGTTAATAAGTCGAGCGGGGTCATATTTCAGGGCCCAACGTGTGGTAGTACCTGTTCATGGATCAACAAACACAGAACTCAGTTCCCGAGGATGGTTTCAATGAGACAACCCACCATGTACTCCTACATGGCCTCTCACCGCTACCTTTACCAAATCGTGTTCACACACTTAGCTCTCCACAATAGGACATGTTCACACACCTCCAATTCATCCCCGATGAATCAAACCTGACTCAACTCTAAGCAATAGCAGGCATGACAAACAAGAATGAATGAGTAGGCACATCACGGCTCAAACAACTCCTACTCATGCTAGTGGGTTTCAACTATTTACTGTGGAAAAGACAGGTCATGCAGAGGAAAGGGGTTCAACTACCGCAGCATGTAACACTTGAATCGTTGTTGTCCTAATGCAGTAAAAGAGAGCAGAAGCGAGAGAGTGGGATTGTATCGGATTGAACACGGGAATTTGCTTGCCTGTCACTTCTGAAGATAGTATAGTTCTTCATCGGTGTCATCTATCTCATTGTCGGAACCACGTCTACTGAAAGGGGACAAATACCTGCAACAAAGAAGGAACACAATCAATGCAATGCAAAAATATGATGCATGATCATGACATGGAAATATGTTGTGGTTGGAGCTAATGCAACTAGCAACCATTTAAATGAAGTTGGTTTGAATCCAAGATTCAAATTCAAACTCCACATGTGGTTATTTAAATGTAATTTAATTGATTTGACCTGATCAGCAGGTTTAACTTATTCAAACATGTATGAAAATGCCCTAAACAGATTTCTTGGATTTTTTTTGATAATTTTTCATACATAATTTATTTCATTATGAGGTACGGTTGAATTTCTATGATTTTTAAAAGTTTTAGCTCTTTTGTGAAATAAATAAATCATTTTTGATTTATTTAAAATCCCAGAAAACAAATACTGCGTCAGGATGATGTCACTCTGATGTCAGTAGGTCAACAGGGTCAGTCCAGGTCAAACCTGACTAGTGGGGCCCACTGGTCAGTGACTCAGGGCTGGTTTGGGTGGATGACAGGTGGGACCGGTCAACGCTAACTTGGCAAAAGTCAAAGCTGACACATGGGGTCCACAAGATTAGTACTAATCTAAATAGGAAAGTTAGACTAACCTAATTAGGCATAGGGGCCCACCTGGCAGTGGCTCAAGGCGGGTTAGTTAAGTGTTGATTAGCCCTAATTAGTGCAGCCACGTCAGCTACGCCGGCGATGACCAAATCTCGCGGCGGAGACTCACCATAGTTGCTCGGGCTCGCGCTACAGGCTGCGGATGGACTCGCGGAGACCACATGGGCGTAGCCCGTGCTCTCCCGCATCCAGAGGAGCAGGCGGGTGGCCGCGGGAACATCGGAGCTCGCCGGAACGGACCTCGCAGCGGCGGCCGGAGTTCGGGTGTGGACGGAGTCGGCGCCACGGAGCACTAGGGGAGAAACTGGAAGGTGCTACGCGCTCCTGGGGTTTCACTGAGTACGGTGATGTGATTAGGCACAAGCTGCGGTGGCCTAGGCTACGACAGCATGGAACCACGACGGCGGTGGGTTTCGGCCTTCATGGATTCGACGACTATGGCGATGAATCCTGAGTACAAACAGAGGGGAAAGAATCGCTAGCTCACAAGGATGTCGTAGCCGTTCTTAGTGTGCTCGGGGAGGCTCTGGTTCGTCGGTGAGCTCGGGTTCTTCGCCTGTGGCCGAAGATTGAAGAAGGAGTCGGGGACGACGATGCAAGGCTCGCCGGGTCGCGTGGCTTGGCGAGGGGGTCGAGGACGAAGTGGCGGAGCTTCTAGGACCGTCGGTGAGGCGTGGGGTGGCCGGTGGTCGTGGCTACAGTGAGTGGCGGCGACGGTAGCGTTCGTCCGTGTGAGAGAGCGAGAGACAGAGGAGAGGATGAGGGCGAGGGAGAGTGAGAGGGGGTCCAAGGGTTGCGTGGCAATGTCCAGGGCCTCCAGGCATCGAGGGAGAGGGGCAGGCAGGAGGTGGCACGGCTGGGCTGTGCGCCAGGCACGTAGCTGCTTCTTCTCCTGGCAGGAGGAAGAAGAAAGTGCTATCCCTGGTGGGATGGGCCTGTAGCTGGGCTGGGTAAGTGGCCAAGTAAGCTCTCTATCTCTCCATTTATTTTTCTGTTTTCTATTTCTCCGTATTTTGTTTTGATTTGATTTAAACATCAAATTATTTTTTTAAACTTTCTATAAATTGTTATGTGAGCTCAGAAACTAATCCAAGGTCACAGGCAACTTACAAAAATATTTGAAATTTATTTCCTATATAACAGAAATACATCCAACTCAAATATGTCATTGATTTAATTCAAAGGCCCAAAATAATTATTTCTATGATTCCAAAAATATTGGTTTGAATTTTACCGCTTACCACTATTTTCATAGATTAATAGGAACATTCCTTGGACTCATTTGATGAGAATTAAATGTTGATTATTTTTGAACTGATTTCTAAAGGTTTCAACAAACCTCAAGTCAACTTTCAGAAATTTTAGACATGATGCATGAGTGCTGATGCAACTAATTCAGTCATGTATTCTAGGGCTGTGACAACTCACCCCCACTAAACAAGAATCTCATCCCAAGATTCAAGACATGAGGTAAGAGAACAAAGGGGACCCAAGCTAACACAATCTTCTCGATTCAAATGCACTTCATAAGAATCTTGATTGCTTGTATCATGTTGATCTTGTCATCCTTGCTTTTGAGATCTTTGTCCAGCACAGTGACGACAGAAGAAATACTATAGTAATTGATCTTCTGAAAGATCGAGCAACTCAAGATCAACTCATGGAGTGAGACATTGTAACATCTCTTCAGCTGAGACACAGATCACACATCTAGAGGGATGGAGAGAACATGTCACAAAGGTTCAATTTGGTAGGAAACAATTCCACGCTTAGAAGATGGTGGATGGGTTTTGAAGTAGCGAGGAGTTAATTGCCACGATTCCATAACGGGACACCTTGGGGAGGTGACTCGTGGGATTTTCCTTGAGTGGCAAAAAGAATTACTTTTGATACAAAGATCGTTGAAACTCTCTATACCACCCTGAGGCAATCACAATCGATCATTTGAAGGAGTTCCAAAGAACGACATAGTCGGACTAGGATGGATGATGTGGACTACCTTGTTGAAGACAACACAACAGATGATTTTTGCTTATCATCGAAAATGGATGGGACCCATGGCAAGTCTACTTTTGAAGATAATCCTGAATAGTAATTACCGAGAGGACAGCCCATGGTAGAATGGCACAATGGCGGTGCAAGGTGTGAACAAAATGCAAATATTGGGAATTTTTCAACTATCATATCTGCCTGAGATTCAGATCTGGTTGGTAACAGGACACTTCAGACGTCATGTTGGAAAAGAAAGTTTGCAACACAAATCGATGAGATGACGATGCGAGATTGTCGGGAAATTAACTACGATAGCAAGCTCCAAAACATGAGCTGGTTCTGCAATATACCTGTGAACACGCTGTCCAAGACAAGCCTGACCACATAGTAGTCTTACAATAAAATACTACCGAGTTCTAGTTAGGAACCATCATTAACGACATCGAAGTATCTGCGCGGAAGTCTAAAGTATTAACCTTAGAGCAGACTCCTTTGTCTTGAACAAATCAATCACTGGCTTGGTGTGCTAGGGAATACATATAGAATGAAGGTTGCAAGTCTCCAAACCACAGAATACTTCACACATGTGCATGACTGACTTGGCATGATTCTAGAGGAAGCAAAACAAACTTTCTCGAATTCACTGTGGCAACTTACATCAAATACACATGAATTAAAGGAAGTCACTTCTTACACCAAACATAAACTTCATGAGCTAGCACGAAGAAAATGCTTTCGAAAGTTCCCAACACTAACTTAGATGTTCAACATGAATCATGGACAAGATGAAAATCTTGTCAATGGGCTGAATCCATCCAGGCTTCCATATAGATGGAATTCCACAATTAAGTGAACACGGTGATAGCATTGGTCAGACCAAAGATGTAATGGTGTAAGCTCAAGGGATCAATCATGAGTAAGTTAACATTACAAACATCGTTGGTTCTTATTTGATTCGAGGATAGCCCACACTCAAATCAAAGTTTGGACAAGACAATAGATCCAACAACTGGACGCGAAGACCAATTGATGAAAATACCATCTTTCTTCAACACACACAAAGGACATCCCTTCAAAATGAACAACATTAGATCAAGCTTTTATCTTCCAACTCTCCAAGTTGTTGTTTAGCTTAACCAACTAGCTCAAGATATCCAACACAGATTCTTGGAGAAGGGGTGGTTTATAAGTAAACCAACTTGATCATGAGCTCAACATTACGGTCAGGGAACAACCTGGTAATACTTCCGAGAAGGTATTCGGAAAATCACGAACCACTGATATGTTATTAAGCTCGAGAACAATCCGGCTTTTCAGGGCAAGACGATATGATCGAAAGAGTGAGAGATTGACACAATCCTAACTCATTGATCGAGGATTGCACCAAGAAAATGGACCAGGTAACACAGTCAATCTTAGAATGACAATTCAGTAACGCCCAACACACTAAGAATGAGATTATCGTCCATAAGCTGCGAGGCAACGAGGTTGCTAGGACTATTGATTTCACACATCATGATTCACTTGTCAGTATTCCAGTTACAATAACACGAAGACCGAAGAATGAACGATGGTGACGAGAAGTATCACTGTATCAAGATTTCATAGGAGGTTGTGCAATTCCCATGGAATTCTTGACATAAGGATGGCAATACTCCAAGGTAGAATAGATAAAAAGCTGGATGGCATCTTGATCTGCGGAATACAACTACTTTCACCCATTCCTGGATATGGATAAGGTACTGGAGTTTGTTCCTCCTAGTGATTCCGAAATATAATGGCTTGACGGACCACAAGATTAAAAGGCATCGATGAACACGAATGCACAACTACTACTGACTATCAACTGATAGATGGGGTCATAATACAACTAAAGATGGACATCTCATGGAACATATAACTTTCTGAATTGTGGATGCATAGATTAGCATGTCGAACTAGTTCAACATACTTCTTCCAGATAACCCATGCAGAAAGGTACAATTGGTCGAATCACAATTGTAATGTAGAACTCATCAAGAGCACTCTTGTTGTGATCTTTTCGTTCAAATGAACTTCTGCCAAGGACGATTCATGGTATTTGGAAGAATGATATACCACATACCTCGAGGACAATCACAAGGTTACTGATATCCGAAAGGAACGAGTAAACACTATCAACATGAAGTAAGTAGAATGAATCTTGGGTTTAAGAACCCAGGAATAGAATGCCTACTAACTATATGGCATCACGGGATGCTTTCAAGAATGATGGCCAGAATCATCACACTAAGAGCACAACATAAGGTTGGGTTACTGGGTGGCTATCTATGATATCATAGTTTCCTGATAGCTTCAACAATTATGTCCAGGCAACGAAGTACCTCAACACACCGACTAGTGTGGTTAATCTGGCCAAAAAGGACATTAAGAACAGGGAGGAAAGGTTTGCAAATGCATCAGATTGTTTAGAAACCTGGGATGACTCGGACAGCATAACGGCTGTAAATGCTCAAAAAGACTTTTGAGACTAATGCACAAGATATCATAACCACTCAACATCGTGATGTCAAGGTTCTGAGACCAACAGTTTACCAAACGGATGTACTTGAGACTGAACTGAGAGTTGAATCCACATTAACGTGATCCTGATAAATAGAATGAGAATCCTAGTTCTTAATACCCGTAGAATAAGAGGGTGACTCAGATCAGAAGGGCATAAGGTAAGGAGTAAAAAGAGCCTTACGTTCCCTTCCATAATCAATTCCCTTATATAACTAAAGAATTTCTAGACACGACTTCGACCAGTTTGTCTTGGTAAATCTATGCAGTCAGGCTCTGATACCAAAGCTATCGGGACCTCGATCCTAAGTCACACCGATCTAGCATATAACACATCATATCACTTTGCGGCCTCACGCACGGTATCCCCACGGGTGCCACCTTACCTGGCCCGGGACCATTTGGGTATTTTGGCTCACGTATATGAAAGTGTCGCTAGCATCCATATGACAGAGAACCCGGGCCGACATGACTAGTTGTAACCCAAAAGTGGCACTAAATTACAGGGACATGCATACATGACCCAGCAACGAACGTCTCGATCATCAACGTATGAACCAAGTCGTAGCAAGCTACAAGGACTTAAAGGAACAATGCATGACATTTCCCTTAAGGGACAGACACAGGAACGAAGGAGGACATATGCCAGCCAGCCTAAGTGTTCCGGAGCAGTAGCAAGCTACCAAGGCTCAGTGGAAGCACTAGGAGGCATTTCCCCATAAGATAGGCTACCAAGGGTAAACAACTAGGTGCCGGATCCCACACATAGCAATACACATTACACGTACGCATAACATGCAAGTATGTGTTGTACAACATGGCATCACGACATAACTCAACAACTCATATCGATAAAGGTCCCAGAAGAGCCATCATAGTATTTATTACAAATAAGGGTCACATGACCCAACATACAGAGCATACAGGCAACGGAAGCATAAACATATCTGAGTATAGACATCTGAAAAGGAAGAAGGCTATCAAGCCTAACTATCTACAGGACCCTCCCAAGGGTACATGATCATAGCTGAGGTAACAAGAGAAACATTGAAGTGCACGCGGAACTACTAATGAGACTCAAGTCTCTCTGCAAAAAACATAAATTAAGCAAACGTGGGTACAAATGTACCCAACAAGACTTACATCAGAACTAGCTACATATGCATCAGTATCAACAAAGGGATGGTGGAGTTTAACAGCAGGAAGCCAGCTTTGTCTCAGTGGCTATCCTGAACTACGACTGCAAGTAACTCTTTTGAGGTGGCGCATGCGAGTCCACATATTCACCAATCAATACACCACTATGGATCCGCTCCCGTCTCCCTACGAGAAGGCCATCCATAGCACTCACGCTTATCTTGCGCATTCTAGAGTATCCACTTTCACTTGTCTATGAACTGTATAGGCAACCCAGAAGTCCTTCACCGCGGACGCAGCTATTCGAATAGATCATTTGTAACCCTGCAGGGGTGTACTTCTTCACACATGTTTCCACCACTTAGCGTTTGCACATGACATGTGCTCGGCAGACTTCAAGTGAAAGCCGACATGGGTGTAGACCACGACCTGACTAACCACACAAGTCCCTAGTCTAGGTTTATCGCCTATTCAGGTTCCATTCGAAGGGAGTCCGGTCGAGGTTTCCACTTACGGCCCCCAACAATGTGTACAGGTTTCCAGAGGCACCAAACAGGCGACTCGGTACACCGGGCCATGTGCCTACCGCATCACAGCCCACCCCTCGGGTCAGCGCTGCCATGGCCTCCAGCATACTACAAACACCAGAAACTACTTGCAACTCCTGGACAGAGGACAGGGGGGTTAATAAGTTGAGCGGGGTCATATTTCAGGGCCCAACGTGTGGTACTACCTATTCATGGATCAACAAACACAGAACTTAGTTCCTGAGGACGCTTTGAATGAGACAACCCACCATGTACTCCTAAATGGCCTCTCACTTCTACATTTACCAAATCATGTTCACACACTTAGCTCTCAATAGTAGGACATGTTCACACACCTCCAATTCATCCCTGATGAATCGGACCCGACTCAACTCTAAGCAGTAGCAGGCATGACAAACAAGCGTGAATGACTAGGCACATCAGGGCTCAAACAACTCCTACTCATTCTAGTGGGTTTCAACTATTTACTCTGGCAAAGACAAGTCATGCAGAGGAAAGGGGTTTAGCTACCGCAGCATGTAACAGTTGAATCATTGTTGTCCTAATGCAGTAAAAGCAAGTAGAAGCGAGAGAATGGGATTGTATCAGAAAGAGCAATGGGGTTTGCTTACCTTGCACTTCTAAAGATAGTATAGTTCTTCATCGATGTCATCGATCTCATCGTCGGGGCCAAGTCTACTGAGAGGGGACAAATACCGGCAACAGAGAAGGAACACAATCAATGCAATGGAACAATATGATGCATGTTCACGACATGGCAATATGCTATGGTTGGAGCTAATGCAACTAGCAACAATTTAAATGAAGTTGGTTTGAATCTAAGATTCAAATTCAAACTCCATATGTGGTTATTTAAATGTCACTTAATATATTTGACCTAATCAGCAGGTTTAACATGTTTAAACATGCATGAAAGTGCCATAAATAGATTCCTTGGATTTTTCTGATAATTATTCATAAGTAAATTATTTCATTCTGAGCTACGGTTCAATTTCTATGATTTTAAAAAGTTTTAGCTATTTTCTGAAATAAAAAAATCTTTTCTGATTTATTTAAAATCCCAGAAAACAAATAATGTGTCAGCATGATGTCACTCTGATATCAGCAGGTCAACAGGGTCAGTCCAGGTCAAACCTGACCAGTGGGGCCCACTGGTCAGTGACTCAGGGATGGTTTGGGTGGATGTTAGGTGGGACCGGTCAACGCTGACTTGGCCAAAGTCAAAGCTGACACGTTGGGTCCACAAGATTAGTACTAATCTAAACATAAATATTAGACTAACCTAATTAGGCATTGGGGCCCACATGGCAGAGGCTCAAGGGGGCTAGTTAAGTGTTGATTAGCCCTAATTAGTGCAGCCACGTCAGCTACGCCGGTAGCGACCAAAGCTCACAGCGGAGACTCGCCGGAGGTTCTCGGGCTCGTGCTACAGGCTGCGGATGGAATCGCGGGTACCACTGGTGTAGGATTGAAAGTATGTCTAGAGGGGGGGGGGGTGATTAGACTACTTGACAATATAAAAAATCTTCCTTTTGATTAAGCAAAGTTTTTGGCAGTTTCACAATTAAGATCAAATCAAGTATCACCCTACACATGCAATTCTAGAGTATAAGCAGCGGAAAGTAAATTGCACATGTAAAAGTGAGGTGGAGAAGATCAAACGCAGTTTGGTGACACGAAGATTTTTGTCGTGGTTCCGATAGGTGGTGCTATCGTACATCCACGTTGATGGAGACTTCAACCCACGGAGGGTAACGGCTGCGCGAGTCCACGGAGGGCTCCACCCACGAAGGGTCCACGAAGAAGCAACCTTGTCTATTCCATCATGGCCTGCGCCCATGGAGGACTAGCCTTACTCGGGGTAGATCTTCACGAAGTAGGCGATCTCCTTGCCCTTACAAACTTCTTGGTTCAACTCCACATCTCAAAGACGGAGGCTCCCAAGCGACACCTAACCAATCTAGGAGGCACCACCCTCCAAAAGGTAATAGATGGTGTTGATGATGATGAACTCCTTGCTCCTGTGCTTCAGATGATAATCTCCCCAACACTCAACTCTCCTCACTGATATGGCTGTGGTGGAAGAAAGGTTTGAGTGGAAAGCAACTTGGGAAGGCTAGAAATCAAGTTTCATATGGTAGGAATGGAATGGCTTGATCTCAACACAAGGGTAGGTGGTTCACTTCTCAGAAAGTGTATGGTAGGAGTGGTAGACTTTCTGATGGCTCTCTCCACGAATGAAGAGGGGGTGGAGGGGTATATATAGCCTCCACACAAAATCCAACCGTTACACACACATTTGACCAATCTCGGTGAGACCGAAGTGAAAACTCGGTCAGACCGAAAGTTCAAATATAGTGAACGTTGGGATTTTCGATGGGACCGAAAATACCATCTCGGTGTGTCTGAAGTGAGTCAAAGGTTGGAGCTTGCCATCTCGGTGGGACCGAAAATAACAATTCGGATATTCCGAAGTGATGTCAATTAGTTACAGAAGGTTAGCAGTCCATTTTCGGTGAGACCGAAACTCAAAATCGGATGGACCGAGAAATTAGGGTTTGGAAGAATAACTGAGGTGGTTCATCTCGGTGGGACTGAGTTTGCAGAATCGGTTTGTCCGAGATTACTTATGAGTGTGTTAAGTAGTGAAGAGTGCTGATAGTTGAGGGAGCTAGATCACCAAGCACTTGAGCAACCAGATCATTAACACAACCTCATCCCCTTTTAATAGTATTGGCTTTTCCTATGGACTCAATGTGATCTTTGATCACTAAACCAAAAATAGAGTCTTGAGCTTTTGCCAATGCTTGTCTTAGCATTTTGAGGGGTCCACTTCTTCAGACATTTCCATACCCATATCATCGAACTTCTCTGAAATGATTCTCAAGTAAATATTAGTTCAATGATATATATGTTGTTATTAATTACCAAAACCACCCGGGGATTAGTTGCACTTTCAATCTCCCCCTTTTTGGTAATTGATGACAACATATAGATCAAAAGCTTCGACAGAGGATATAATCAATGAATAATATCGTCGCTTTGAGAAGTATGTGATAAACAAGAGCTCCCCCTAAATTTGTGCATTATTTAAAATTTGCGTTTGAATGCAAATGCACAATCGATTAGGATTATGGGTCACTCTTCCATGTCACATACATCTTGGTGGAGCGCACAAAATGATAAGAATGAATAACATGCACTTAATCACCAAGACAAGAGTAAATAGCCATATAATAAGAAATAGCATATGATAAGCATTAAGCACACATTAAAGCATAGTATGACTAAGCACTCATTAATGTTGCATCAAACGTAGTAGCAAGCACACTTAAAGTTTTGAAAGACCAAAAGAAACCAATGTATCTCAAAGAAACCGGCAAAAGAACGAAAGACGAAAGAGCACTCTCTCTCTCGAAGCCCTATGATCTATAACAATTTCTCCCCCTTTGGCAACAAGTTACCAAAAAGTTCGAAAAGGTATAGAGCTAAGCGTCACTGCGGGCTCTGCTGGCGGCTCCCGTCTGGGTAGATGTCGGTGTAGAGATAGCTGCATCGGCGAAGACTTCTACTGATGTCTGCGCTGGAGGAGTGGATGCTGAAGCTGGAGCAACTGCTGGAGCTGTAGCTAGTGCTGAAGTGGTAGCCCTGGAGTCAGTCACTGGGATAGCTGCAGATCTGGATCCTCTCGGAACCGGAGCAGTCTGGCGATGAGAGTCCTGGACTAGATCATCCTGCATAAGCTCTGCTCTCTCTTGCCTGGTCTCCTCCATGTCTGCCTCAAGCTTGTTGACAGACACCTGAATCTCAGTCAGCTTCACGTCCAGAGCGTGGATCTTGTCCTCAACAATCCTCTCTAGGCCCTCCTGAGATTGCTCAATGCTGGCCAGGCGTTGTTCAATCCTCTGGGTAGCTTCAAGAATTTGTTCTCCAAAGCTCTTTGGCTTAGCTGCTGCTGCTGCTGCCTGTTTGTCAGCTTTAGCCTTCTTCGCAGCTTCGATTTTGGCCTGTCCTTCAACTGAGGTAGGATCCTCTTCATCCATCACAACTACGTTGTCCTCATGCTCTGGCTGCAGTGGCAAGTGCTTCCTATCCAACATGAATTTGCCCGTGCCAAACTTGGCGTTGATGAGCATCTGTATCTACGGAGCAAACCCACACGACCTCTTCTGGTCAGCTGCAGTCCTCTTAATGGTCTCTACCATCAAGTCCATCACCTTGAAAGGTGCCTTCTCATCGAGAATGTGCAGCATGTTGATAGAATAGCCTCGAATCATGCGGTGGTCTCCAGACTTAGGCATCAATGTATGCCTCAGAATAGTGTTAGTGGTGGTCAGACCTGCCTGGAGATAGTACACTGAGCCAAGCTTCCATCCTTCCAAATCAGCAGCGGGGATCTCCTTGTACATGTTCTTCATGGAATCATGACTCTTCTTAGGAATCCCATAGACATCAATGTCGTCCTCTCTCTGCACTGGAGCGTTCAGAAGTTCTGCCCATTCTTCAACAGTCGAAGAAAACCTTTGACCTTCAGTCATCCAGGTGATCTTGCCATCAGGATAGAAGTGGGCTGTGGCGTAGAACTGCATGATCATCTCGTCATTCCAAGCTGTCAGCTCTTGACCCACAAAATCAGCAATTCCACATGCAGTAAAGCTCTCATGCACATGGGGAAAGAAGTCCCGGTGCTCTTCACTGTCAATATACTTCCAGTCAACATACCTGGTGTCAGCAACAATGGGCTTCTTATCAATCAGCACGGTCTCATAGAAATCCTGCTGCTCTCTGGTGTGGAATCTGGGGTCCACAGCGGTCCTTCTCCTTACAGCATATGGATCAGACTGTCTCCATAGCCTGAGACCTTTGTCCTTCCTTGCCTTCATGTCCTCAGCTTGAGGATGAGCATCATTGTGGAGTGGCAACTTGGGACGGAGCTTAAGCAACACATGCTCTTCATCTGATTCAGACGGTGGCATCTCACCTTTGTTCTTCTCAGAAGCTGGAATGCTTCTGGTTGTTCTCTTGGGCTTGGCTGGAGCTACCTTGGCTTGAGCAGGCTTCTTGGGCTTAGAGGAGGCTTGAGCCCGAATAGCATCACCCATGAACTTAGCTTTCTGAGGAGGAGGCTGGGGTGCATCTTCTTCTTCTTCTTCTTCTGCAGCATCAACTTGAGGTTCAGCATATACTACCCTCTTCCTTTTGGAAGTCTTCTTCACCTTGCTTGGAGCAGGCTCTTCCAAGTTGAGCTTCTTTGCAACTGCTGACTGCTTTACTTTGCTTGTGCCTTTCCTTGACTGCTGCCCTTGGTGCTCTTTGGCAACCACATTCCTCTTTGGCTTGGAGGTAACTTCCTCAGCAACAAAGTCAGAGTCCTCATCATCAGAAGTTCTCTTCTTCCTGGTTCTGGTGGCTGCAGGAGGCAAACCACTAGGGGTGCTCCTTTCACCATCATCACTGGAGCTGCTAGCAGGACTTGTATCTGCCTCTGGAATCTCAGCAAAAGGTGACTCAGACCTGTTCTGGCTGTCACTGACATCTGACATGGCTGAAAATGTGTGAAAAGATAAGGTATAGGCAGAGTAGAAGAGTTATCACAACTGCAGAGGTTTTTGCAAAAAAAATTGAGTTCAAAACTTAGTTTTGAGTTTTCACAGAATGTATTTCGGTCAAACCGATTTTAAGTTTCGGTGAAACCGGAGTGTTCAACAGAAACCTACACACCACTTTCGGTCAGACAGAAATGGGTTTCGGTCCTACCGATAACTTAGGGTTTCACTGAAACTACGTTTCGGTCATTCCGATTGGCACAACTCGGTTAAACCGAATGATGCAGTGCAATGGCCAGAGGCCAAATCGGTCATTCCGAGTTTCAAAATCGGCTTCACTGAGATGCATTCCGTGGAAACCTAAACCTAAGAATTTTGCTCGAAACTAGAGGATCTGAACTAATGTATAGGGAATATCTCAAACGTGGATTGAATCATGGCAAGCCTATCGTGCAAGAATCGGATGGGGAGCACGAAAGGGATCGGGATACACCCTAACTTGGTGGAATCCCTCTATGGAGGCAACGGTGGAGATGATTACCGTTCACGGCGGCGGAGACCTGCGGCGAGGGCGCACAGGCGACGACGGCGACGATCCGTAGACCAGGGCGACGGCAGCAGGGGTCTTGGGGGCGAACGGTTTGAAGAATTAAATCGCGCGCAGCCCTCAGGTATATATAACCCCATGCTGTCGGTGGGACCGAGTTGAAAAACTCGGTGTCACCGAGATGTATAACTGCTGTGCAGTTACGCATATCGGTCAGACCGAGATTTTGAACTCGGTTTCACCGAGATGAAACCTAGATCAGTCTAAGTGTTTCGGTTGGACCGAGATTGAGAAGCCGGTCAGACCGAAATGGACTTAGAAGGTTTTGGAAGTCAGCCTTAGACGAATCGGTGGCTCCGAGTGCTCCTCACTCGGACTGTCCGAAAAAGACTTGTTCAAAGTTGTGATGTGAGCATGAATAGAATTTGAGACAAGAAAGCATAGATAGCTAGGGAAAGGTGCTTAGGCATTCTTGTCCATCCATTTGGCCAGAAAAATCAAAACAATCAAAACCACAAATGGATGTCCTTGAATGGATAAAATCATGCATTCAACATGCTCACACAATAAGATAGCAACTGAAATATGTGTCAAACATGCACAACCAACACTCTAGCTACTAGCACACAATTTGTCGATGACTAGGTCATCTATATATGAGTATATTGACTTAGGAGCCAAATGAGAACATTTGATCATAGGTCATACTCATCGTTTAAGCACAAGTGGGGTTACCACTTTTACATAAAGCATTTATGTGTTCACATCATTTGGAGATGTTTTAGCTCAATTTTTAGAGCAAAGCTCCCCCTAGATGTGAGAACCCCTTTTAAAGGGTCAAACTAACCTTGGGTTGTCGTAGAAGACTTCATGTAGATGTTGAAGATGTGGATGCTCAATGTTGATGCAGATCATCAAGAGTTGGGAGCAATCCTTTGGATTAGGGCACTTTCAATACCTACATGGGTTAGTCCCACAAGGAACAAACAAGAATATCCATAGACATAGAGTGAAGTACATAAAAGATGATGTCCATGAAAGCAATGATTACCTTGTCCCTTAACTTACCAACAAGAGGGTTTGTGACTCCATGAACTAGTGCATGATGTGGAAGTTGATTGCACAAGTTCTTGCCAAAATGAATATGAGTGAAGTTTATTGGCGGAGTCACCCTCAAGAACCTTCTAGTTCTTCTTCTTTGGGATCCACATCATCTTGATGGGAATCCTTGGTGTTGTAGTTGAGCTTGACGAAGTAGAACTTGATGTGTCCTTGGGAACCCACTTGACCATGGCTTGAGGTGCTTCAATGAATGCATCAATCTCCTCTTGAAGCTTGTCCTTGGCCTTTAGCTTGTGGTCTTGTGGTGGAAGGTCATCTTGAGCTTGTTCCACATTGGAAGAAGTAGGATCATACTTCTCCTTTTGTGAAACAAACTGTGGAGTAGGATATTGACCTTCTTCCCACTCAACACCTTCGGCGTTGAACTTTCGCTCAAAACCAATCCCTTGATTCTTCCGGTGTCTTCCTTGTTTGCGAACAATCTCCTCAAAGTTTTTGCTTCCGGCAAGACTCTTGTAGACACCTTTCTCTTTGATTTCCTTCAATAAGCTATCTTCTTGCTCAAGTGTAACTTGGCTTGAAACATTGTTAGTGGAATCAAGAGAACTACTAGAAGCAACAATATTAGATTTAACATTGTTATTGTTACTACTAGAGGAAGAATTTTTTTTATGCTTGTCATGCTTAGTCTTAATAGGTGGCAAGAAATTAGACAAGAGAAGTCGTTTGGCAAGATATGAAGAACTCTTCTTTCGAAGATCGTCATTGATCGCTTTTAGAAACTCATGTTCTTGCTCTAGAGTGAGCTTCTCGAAGCGTAGCTTCTCATGAGATCTTAGGAGCTCTCTATGATCTTCTTGAGTTGTTTCATGAGCTAACTTAAGAGTGTTTAGTTCTTTAGTTAGACGCTCAATCTCCTTCATAGCATTGTCATTTGACTCTTCTCGACTATAAAGACTACTAGCATTTTCATCATTACTAAGCTCACGAGATTTATCATGCAAGAGCTCATCTTCACCAAGTAAGTCATCCTCATCACTATCAAAGTCAATGAATTCAGGGTGTGTTACCTTGGGGCCTTTAGCCATGAAGCATCTTCCAATTCCCTCATTTGGTGAATCAAATAAGTCGTAGGAGTTGGAGTTGGAGGATACGAGTGCAAGTCCGGCAACACCTTCATCTTGACTATAGTCGGAGTCGGAGTGATAGCTTCCATCGGATTGATTGTCGGAGTCGGAGCCGGAGACCCATTCACCTACATGAGCTTGATGTCTTCTTCTTGTGTAGCTCCTTGATGACTTGTCTTTCCTCTCCGAATCCTTGCTTCTCCGAGAGGGTCTTCGTTCATAACGATCATCTCTACTCCTTCTCTCTCTTCGAGGTGACTCATCTCTTGCTCTTCTTCTTGGAGATTCTTCTCTTCTCTTGTGGGGAGCCGTACACTCATTTGAGAAGTGTCCGGGTCTTCCACAATTGTCGCAGTTTCGATCACGACTAGAAGATCTCTTTTCATCATATGATCTAGACTTTGAGCTTCTTTCTTTGCCTCTATTCTTGTAGAACTTGTTGAAGTTCTTGACCATTAGGCTTATCTCTTCATTGGAAATTAGCTTGTCACTTGAGGTAGTAGGAGCATCACTTGTAGCTTTGTAAGCACCACTTGACTTGTTGTGAAGCTCTTCCTTATCCTTAAGTGTCATCTCATGAGCAACAATTCTTCCAATGACTTCAGTTGGCTTGAGGGTCTTGTAGTTTGGCATCATTTGGATCAAAGTGCACACGGTGTCATACTTTCCATCCAAAGCTCTGAGAATCTTCTTAATGATGAATCGGTCGGTCATTTCTTCGCTTCCTAAGCCGGCAATCTCATTTGTGATGAGAGCAAGCCTAGAGTACATTTCAGCGACTCCTTCACCATCCTTCATCTTGAACTTGTCAAGTTGACCTTGAAGAATATCTAGCTTTGATTCCTTCACAGATTCAGTACCTTCGTGCATTTCAACCAAAGTATCCCAAATCTCTTTAGCATTCTCAAGACGGCTGATTTTGTTGAACTCTTCGGGACACAAAGCATTGAAGAGAATGTCACAAGCTTGAGCATTGTTTTGCAACATCCGCAACTCTTCTGGTGTAGCTTCGCGATCCGGAACTTTTCCTTCTTCGAAGAAATCACCTTGCATACCAACACAAATAATGCCCCATGCAGCTGGGTTATGACCAAGAATATGCATTTTCATTTTATGCTTCCAACTAGCAAAATTTGTACCATCAAAGTAAGGACCTCTACGATAATTACCCTCACTAGACGCCATACTCTCCTAGGTTGTGAAACCAAGCTTATGGAGTCCAATGCAATGGAAACCAAAACAATGGAGACCAAAGCTCTGATACCACTTGTAGGATCGAAAGTATGTCTAGAGGGGGGGTGATTAGACTACTTGACAATATAAAAAATCTGCCTTTTGATTAAGCAAAGTTTTTGGCAGTTTCACAATTAAGATCAAATCAAGTATCACCCTACACATGCAATTCTAGAGTATAAGCAGCGGAAAGTAAATTGCACATGTAAAAGAGAGGTGGAGAAGATCAAACGCAGTTTGGTGACACGAAGATTTTTGTCGTGGTTCCGATAGGTGGTGCTATCGTACATCCACGTTGATGGAGACTTCAACCCACGGAGGGTAACGGCTGCGCGAGTCCACGGAGGGCTCCACCCACGAAGGGTCCACGAAGAAGCAACCTTGTCTATTCCATCATGGCCTACGCCCACGGAGGACTAGCCTTACTCGGGGTAGATCTTCACGAAGTAGGCAATCTCCTTGCCCTTACAAACTTCTTAGTTCAACTCCACATCTCAAAGACGGAGGCTCCCAAGCGACACCTAACCAATCTAGGAGGCACCACCCTCCAAAAGGTAATAGATGGTGTTGATGATGATGAACTCCTTGCTCTTGTGCTTCAGATGATAATCTCCCCAACACTCAACTCTCCTCACTGATATGGCTGTGGTGGAAGAAATGTTTGAGTGGAAAGCAACTTGGGAAGGCTAGAAATCAAGTTTCATATGGTAGGAATGGAATGGCTTGATCTCAACACAAGGGTAGGTGGTTCACTTCTCAGAAAGTGTATGGTAGGAGTGGTAGACTTTCTGATGGCTCTCTCCACGAATGAAGAGGGGGTGGAGGGGTATATATAGCCTCCACACAAAATCCAACCGTTACACACACATTTGACCAATCTCGGTGAGACCGAAGTGAAAACTCGGTCAGACCGAAAGTTCAAATATAGTGAACGTTGGGATTTTCGGTGGGACCGAAAATACCATCTCGGTGTGTCCGAAGTGAGTCAAAGGTTGGAGCTTGCCATCTCGGTGGGACCGAAAATAACAATTCGGATATTCCGAAGTGATGTCAATTGGTTACAGAAGGTTGGCAGTCCATTTTCGGTGAGACCGAAACTCCAAATCGGATGGACCGAGAAATTAGGGTTTGGAAGAATAACTGAGGTGGTTCATCTCGGTGGGACTGAGTTTGCAGAATCGGTTTGTCCGAGATTACTTATGAGTGTGTTAAGTAGTGAAGAGTGCTGATAGTTGAGGGAGCTAGATCACCAAGCACTTGAGCAACCAGATCATTAACACAACCTCATCCCCTTTTAATAGTATTGGCTTTTCCTATGGACTCAATGTGATCTTTGATCACTAAACCAAAAATAGAGTCTTGAGCTTTTGCCAATGCTTGTCTTAGCATTTTGAGGGGTCCACTTCTTCAGACATTTCCATACCCATATCATCGAACTTCTCTGAAATGATTCTCAAGTAAATATTAGTTCAATGATATATATGTTGTTATTAATTACCAAAACCACCCGGGGATTAGTTGCACTATCAACTGGGGCATAGCCCGTGCTCTCCCGCATCTAGAGGAGCAGGTTTGTGGCCGCGGGGGCATCGGAGCTCGCCGGAACAGAGCTCGCGGCGGCGGCCGGAGTTCGGGTGTGGACGGAGTCGGCACCACGGGGCACTAGGGGAGAAACTAAAGGTGCTACGTGTTCCTGGGGTTTCACTGAGCACGGTGATGCGCTCAGGCACGGGCTGTGGTGGCCTAGGCCAGGAGGCGAGGAACCACGATGGCGGTGGGTTTCGGCCTTCATGGATTTGAAGGCTATGGCGATGAATCCTGAGTACAAAGGGGAAAGAATTGTAAGCTCACAAGGATGTCGTAGCCATTCTTAGCATGCTTGGGGAGGCTCTGGTTCGTCGGCAAGCTCGGGTTCTTCGCCGGCGGCTGAAGGTTGAAGAAGGAGTCGGGGACGACGATGCAAGGCTTGCGGGGTCGCGTGGCTTGGCGAGGGGGTCGAGGACAAAGTGGCGGAGCTTCTGGGCTCGTCAGCGAGACGTGGGATGGCCGGTGGTCGTGGCTACGGCGAGGGCGGCGACGATGGCGTTCGGACGTGCACGAGAGCGAGAGATGGAGGAGAGGATGAGGGGGAGGGAGAGTGAGAGGGGGTCCAGGGGATGCGTGGCAACGTCCAGGGTCTCCATGCGTCGAGGGAGAGGGGCAGGCAGGAGGTGGCACGGCTCGGCTGTGCGCCGGGCACATAGCTTCTTCTCCTCCTGGTAGGAGGAAGAAGACAATGCTGCCCCTGGCGGGCTCGGCCTGCACCTGGGCCGGGTAAGTGGCCAGGTAAGCTCTCTCTCTCCTTTTATTTTCTATTTTCTATTTCTCTGTATTTTGTTTTGATTTAATTTAAACATCAAATAATTTTTAAAACTTTCTGTAAATTGTTATGTGAGCTCAGAAACTAGTCCAAGGTGACAGGCAACTTACAAAAATATTTGAAATTTATTTCCTATATAACTGAAATAAATCCAACTCAAATATGTCATTGATTTAATTCAAAGGCCCAAAATAATTATTTTTCTGATTCCAAAAATATTGGTTTGAATTTTACCTCTTACTAATATTTTCAAAGAGTGGCAGGAACATTTCCTTGGACTCATTTGATGAGAATTAAATGTTGATTATTTTTGAACTGATTTCTAAGGGTTTCAACAAACCTCAAGTCAACTTTTAGATATTTTAGACATGATGCATGAGTGCTGATGCAACCAATTCACTTAGGTATTCTAGGGCTATGACAATTACGACTGTGGTAGAACCGGAAGGCTTGCTGGTATCTCGAAGAGCAAAGGGCGGCCTGTCGGCGGGCCTCCTCGAGGAGCACAAGATCGGCCTCCCGTAAGTCGCCATGGCATACTTCATCAGATTCCAGGACTTGCGGGGAACCATACTTGAGCTCCAAGGGGAGGACCGCTTCGGCCCCGTAGACTAGGAAGAAGGGGGTCTCGCTGGTGGACTTAGTCGCGGTGGTACGGATAGAACACAACACGGATTGTTGCTCATCCAGCTAGCCTTGCCGCAAGCCTCATGTTTCTTCTTGAAGCTTCTCGTATTGTGGCCTTTGAGAACCTTGATGTTGGTGCACTTAACCTGGCCGTTGCTTCGCGGGTGTGATATAGAAGCGTAGCATATCTACGTTCAAAGGTTAGCACAGTATGACCTGAAGATGCCGCTCGTAAATTGGGAGCCATTGTCGGTGATGATATGGTTGGGGACGCCAAATCGGCTCACGAGGCCCTGATAAATTTGACAGCCGAGCACTCTAGGATAGCACGCACGGGCTCCACCTCTATCCACTTGGTGAACTTATCGATGGCGATGTAGAGCTAGCGGTAACTGCCAGCCGCATGGGGAAAAGGGTCAGTATGTCCAGCCCCTAAACTATGAAGGGCCACGAGAGTGGGATTGTCTGGAGTCCTTGTGTGGGCTGATGGATTGGCTTGGCATGGAACTGGTAGGCTTCATAAGAATGGACCAGCCCGACGGTGTCGGGGAGTGTCGTGGGCCAGTAGAACCCGTTGCGGAACACCTTACCTGCGAGGGTGCACCATGAGGATTGGTGCCCGCTGTCTCCCCCATGGATGTCAGCCTGTAATTCGTGCCCTTGCTCCTCTAAGAGGCACCACAGTGAGACGCCGTTGGGGTGCCTGTGGTACAACTCGCCGTCTTGTAGGCAGTAAGCGGTGACTTATCGGGACACGCGCTCTGCTTCAGCATCTTCTTTCGGAAGGGTGCCGTGGAGTGGGTAAGCCTTGAACTCCGTGACCCAGCTATCCGCCTAAGGCTCCAGCGCCAGCAGCAGGCGGGGCCCAGAGGTTGGGCCCTAGTCCAGTGTGCCCGTGGATGGCCAGGGCGAAAGCTCTTCGAGGAGCAGCGTTGCATCCACGGTGGGGGCGGCCGATGGCATGAAGAGCCTCTCTTCAAAGACGTCAGGGCTCTGGGGCTCGCGGTGGGACGCTCACTTGGCGAAGTCGTCGGCTTCCTTGTTGAGGCTACGCAGCATGTGCTGCAACTCCAAACCTAGAAAACGCTTATTGAGCTTACGTACCTCCTCTAGATATGCTACCATGTGCTCGTCCTCGGGCTTCTACTTTTCATTGGAGAAGTTGACGAGGAGCTGAGAATCACCCTTGATAGTGAGTAGCTTGATTTCCAAGGCACAGGCAGCCTTGAGGCTGGTGATCAAGCCCTCGTACTCCGCGATGTTGTTGGAGACCTTCTCGCCATGCTGAAAGCATAGCTGGACGGCGTAGTAAAGCTTGTCTTGGGTTGGGGAAACGAACACGACCCGAGCCCCCACACCTTTCCTGGAGAAAGCGTTATCAAAGTGCATGATCCAACCGGTCGGCCCCTCATCTCCCGGCAAGAGGGACTTGTCCTCGTGGTACTCCTCCTCGTTGGTATCTGTCCATTCTGCCACAAAATCGGTGAGGGTCATCCCCCTGATGGCCCTGGTGGTGCAAAATTCTAGCTAGACTTCCTGCAGCTTAATGCTCCATTCAGCCACTCGGCCAACGCGCGTTAGGGCTATGCAGCACTTTTTCTAGGGGGTACGCGTAGACTTTCCATAATATGCAACTTGTATTACTAGGAGTCCAAAGCCACCATATATATATGCACATGAGAATGCCAAAAGGAAAGAATACAAAAGGCTAAAGGCCATCACCAATAACTCTAACACCCCCCCTCAAACTCGTGTTGGATCCACAACACTGAGTTTGGAGAGGTGAAATCTATGTTGCACTCTAGTCTATGCCTTCATGAAGAACTCCGCTAGATATAACACAGAAGGCACATACTGAAGAGCAATAACATGATCCTGCACAATAGCACGCACATAATAAGCATCAACACCAACATGTTTGGTAAGCTCATGCTTCACGGGGTCCCGTGCATTACTGATAGCACATGGACTGTCAGACAAGAGGGTGGTAGGTGTAGTAACAGAAACACCAAAATCCTCTAGTAGCCACCGATACAGATCTCGGTCTCACCGAGATGGCCTTGCAAACTCTATGTTGCCTGTTGTAATTATTTTGGCTTCACCGAAATGTGCAATCGGTCCTACCGAGTTGGGTCAAATGTGTGTAACGGTTGGATTTTGTGTGGAGGCTATATATACCCCTCGTCTCTTCGTGAGAAAGCCATCAGAACGTGCCTACACTTCCACTACTCATTTTCTGAGAGAGAACCACCCACTCATGTGTTGAGATCAAGACATTCGAATCCAACCACAAGATCTTGATCTCTAGCCTTCCCTAAGTGGCTTTCCACTCAAATCGTCTTTCCACCATAGCCAAATCTGTGAGAGAGAGTTGAGTGTTGGGGAGACTATCATTTGAAGCACAAGAGCAAGGAGTTCATTATCATCACACAATATATTACCTTTTGAAGAGTGGTGTCTCCTAGATTGGTTAGGTGTCGCTTGGGAGCCTCCAAGAAGATTGTGGAGTTTAACCAAGAAGTTTGTAAAAGCAAGGAGATCGCCTACTTCATGAAGATCTACCCGAGTGACTCAAGTACTTCGTGGGCGATGGTCATGGTGGGATAGACAAGGTTACTTCTTCGTGGACCCTTCATGGGTGGAGCCCTTCGTGGACTCGCGCAGTCGTTACCCTTCGTGGGTTGAAGTCTCCATCAATGTGGATGTACGATAGCACCACCTATCGGAACCACGCCAAAAATCTCCGTGTCTAAATTGTGTTTACCTTCACGAAACCCTTGCCTTTACCTTCATATGCAATGTTTTAGTTTCAGCTACTACACTCTTAGAATTGTATGTGTAGGTTGGTTGCTTGACTTGTACTAATTGCTAAAATCTGCCAACACTTAAAACTGGGAAAATGCTAGATTTTTATTTGGTCAAGTAGTGTGATCACCCCCCTCTAGACCTACTTTCGATCCTACAATCCGCTACAGGACGAGGTTCCCGACCTCGAGAGTGCGAGGGAGGATGTTGCGGCTATGGTAGCGCCACATGGCCTACTGGTATCTCGCGACACGAAGGGCGGCCAAGCGGCGGGCCTCTTCGAGGAGCACAAGACCGGCCTCCCGGGAGTCGCCCTGGCGCGCCTCGTCAAATGCTTGGTCTCGCGGGGAACAATGCTTCATCTCAGAGGGAAAGACCGTTTTGGCCCCGTAGACGAGGAAAATGGGGGTCTCGCCGGTGGACTTATTTGCGGTGGTGCGGATGGATCACATCACGGACTGTATCTCATCCAGCCAGCCCTTGCCGCAAGCCTCAAGCTTCTTCTTGAAGCTCATAATCTTGAAGCCTTTGAGGACCTCAGCGTTGGCGCGCTCGGCATGGCCATTGCTTCGCGGGTGTGCCATAGAAGCGTAGCATATCTGCGTTCCAAGGATAGCATAGTATGACCTGTAGAAGCCGCTAGTAAACCGGGAGCCATTGTCGGTGATGATACGGTTGGGGTCGCCTAATCGGCTCATGAGGCCCTTAATGAACTTGACAACCAAGCCCGTCGGGATGGTGCGCACGGGCTCCACCTCCGTCCACTTGGTGAACTTGTCGATGGCGACCTAGAGGTAGCGGTAACCGCTATACGCGTGGGGGAAAGGACCCAGTATGTTTGCCCCCATACCGTGAAGGGCCACGAGAGTGGGGATTGTCTGGAGTCCTTGCACGGGCTGATAGATTTGCTTGTCGTGGAACTGGCAGGCTTCGCAAGATTGGACTAGGCCGTCTGTGTGGTGGAGCGCCGTGGGCTAGTAGAGCCCGCTGCAGAACACCTTACCTACGAGGGTGCGCGATGAGGAGTGGTGCCCTCAGTCTCCCATGTGGATGTCAGCCAGTAATTCATGCACTTGCTCCTCTAAGATGCACCGCGGTCAGATGCCATTGGGGTGCTTGCGGTATAACTCGTTGTCTTATAGGAAGTCAGTGATGGCTTGCTTGGCCATGCGTTCTGCTTCTGCATCTTCTCACGGAACGGTGTCCTGGAGTAGGTGAGCTTTGAACTCTACGACCCAACCATCCGCCTGAGGCTCCAGTGCCAGTAATAGGCGGGCCCGAGAGGTCAGGCCGCAGTTCGGCACGCTTGTAGATGGCACGGGTGGAAGCTCCTCGAGGAGGAGCATTGCACCAATGGCGGGGGGCGTGGCCGATGGCTTGAAGGACCTCTCTTCAAGGACACCAGGTTTCTAGGGCGCGCAGCGAGACGCTCGCTAGGCGATGTCGTTGTCGGAATCGGGGATCCGCCGTCCCTTGAAAGTTTCGATCACTCGGGTGTGAGCGAAGAACTGCGCTAGGCTATAATCAGTAGCTCATTGCACGAAGGCCATGCTGCGTCATGTTCGAGGGAGCGCGAAGGACAGGAAAGGAACACGATGATTTACCTAGGTTCGGGCCACCTTGCGGTGTAAAACCCAACTCCTGTTTTTTGCGGTGGATTGCCTCGTGAGGAGGATGAGTATGAGCTAGTACAATGGTGAGCGACCTCGTGAGGTCTCTAGAAGCAAATCCGGGCTTAAGGGATAGATGAACTCGATCTGGTTGCACCCTCTCTACTGTGGTGACTGGCCTATATTTATAACGGCCCGGTCCTCTTCCCTCATGGCTTAGGCGGGAAGGGATACCATAGTGGCCAATTTTGAAGGGGGACAGTAGTACATCCTATCCTGACTAATGGTGGTGTTCTCTGCAAAGCTTCTGGTCATGACGCGCAGGTGGGATTTGTGATGACCTCCATCCTGCCGAGCCCGTGGTCTTGTTCTTGTTGCACTGTAATGGAAACCTTTGGGGGATTCCTTGGGAACCGGCGTACGTCCTTGCCTCCTTAGCACCAAAGAGGAAACTGTCCTCGCATGTGCCTGTTGGCACCCTTCTGACCATGTACGTCATGGCCAATGTCACCCGCACCATGTGAGGCTGGGTGCCAAGACTAGATATGTCCGCCCCTCAGTAGGCGGCTTCGGGATACTGCTCCTCGGGAGGCCACGGTGTAGTTCGCCTCACGAGGCAGGATGCCTCGGGAGCATCTTGCTCACGAAGTCTTGGCGCTGGGCCATGATGGGCCATTGATGGAGCAACATGCTGGGCCACACGCAGACGGGCCTAGGTACCCCTAGTCCCAGAGACCCGAGAGTAGCCCCCGGTCCCATGGCGCACTCGCCTGGCTTCGAGGCGAAGGAAAAGAAGGAAGTGCGAAGCGACGCATGCCCTAACCGCCTATGGTCGAGGCTCTACACGTGGCGCATGACGAGGAGTGGGACACCCCCACTTCCCCATGATGCCTCGGCAACCGCTTGGCTGACAAAAGCCTGGCGCATGTTGCTGAGCCAAGATTGCTCCTCCTCATCTTGCACCTTCCTCATCCTGACGTGATCCTTTTCTCTTGCGCGAAACTCTCCTAGATCCATGCATAGCGCCGCCTTCCCTTCTTCTCCGTCGATGCCAGCGATTTCTCGAATGCTGCCTGGTGGGAAAGCAAAGTCTGGCGCCCTAGATGCCCGCTCCGCTTCCCTCGCACCAGCGCTCTCGCCCTCCTCCATCGCCAAGGTGGAGGATCTCGATTCGGTTCTCATGCTGACAGCTAGCGACCCCGGGGCCATAGGTTTCATTACAGGCTTCTCTACTGAATAAACCATACGGTGGGTAAACAAATTATTATCGAGCAAATGATAGAAAAGCGCAAAGTTATAACGATATCTAAGGCAAATGATCATGATTATAGTCATCACGTCGGTAACAAGTAGACCGACTCCTGTCTGCATCTACTACTATTACTCCACACATCAACCGCTATCCAGCATGCATCTAGAGTAATAAGTTCATAAGAATATAGTGACGCCTTAAGCAAGATGACATGATGTAGAGGGTTAAACTCAAGCAATATGATATAAGCCCCATCTTTTTATCCTTGATGGCAACAATGCAATATGTGCATCGCTACCCCTTCTGTCACTAGGTGAGAACACCACAAGATTGAACTCAAAACTAAGCACCTCTCCCGTTGCAAGAACTACCAATCTAGTCGGCCAAAGTAAACCAATAATTTGAAGAGAAATACAAAGATATCAAATCATGCATATAATAACTCAGTGAAGATTCAAATAATATTCATAGATAATCTGATCATAAATCCATAATTAATTGGATCTCAACAAACACACCAGAAAAGAAGATTACATCGAATAGATCTCCAAGAACGTCGAGGAGAACATTGTATTGAAGATCAAAGAGAGAGAAGAAGCCATCTAGCTACTAGCTATGGACCCGTAGGTCTGTGGTAAACTACTCATGCATCATCGAAAGGGCAGTAAGGTTGATGTAGAAGCCCTTCATGATCGAAACACCCTCCGGCAGAGTATCGAAAAAGGCCTCTAGATGGGATCTCAAGAGATCAGAAACCGGCGATGGTGGAGAAGTACTTTCATGGAAGCTTCTAGTCGTTTGGGAATATTTCTAAATTTATAGTCAAGAATTAGGGTTGGAGGAGTCCCATGGGGCCCACAAGCCAGGGCCGCGCCCTAAGGGCTTGTGGAGCTCTCGGGATTCTTCTGACTTCTTCTGCAAGTCATACTTGTTTCTTCTAGTCCAAGAAAAATCATCACGAAAGTTTTTTTTCCATTTGGACTCTGTTTGATATTCCTTTTCTGCGAAACTCAAACACAAAGAAAAAATAAAAACTGGCACTGGGCTCTAGTTTAATAACTTAGTCCCGAAAATAATATAAAATAGACTATTAATGCATATAAAACATCCAAAGTTGATAATATAATAGCATGGAACGATAAAAAATTATAGATACGTCGGAGACGTATCAAGCATCCCCAAACTTAATTCCTGCTCCTCCTCGAGTAGGTAAATGATAAAAATAGAATTTTTGATGTGGAATGCTACCTAGCATATTTAGCAATGTATTTCTTCTTTATTTGGCATGAATGTTAAGATCCATATGATTTAAAACAAAAGTTCATTGATATCAAAAAAATAATACTTCAAGTATACTAGAAAGAAATTTATGAATCTTCAAAAATAACTTGGCTAAAGAAAGTTATCCCTATAAAATCATATAGTATTGTTATGCTCCCTCTTCTTAGCACAAAGTATAAATAATGTCCACCCAAGTGGCAGTCAAGCAATTGTATTCATACTTTTACATTCTCACACCTTTTCAACTCTTCACGCAATACATGAGCATGAACCATGGACATATCACTATAGGTGGAATAGAAGGTGGTAGTAGACAAAAGTAGGGATAAAGTCTCATGTCAACTATGCAAATCAATGGACTATGGATATGTCCATCAATCGATATCAATGTGAGTGTGCAGGGATTTCCATGTAACCGATGCACTAGATCTATAAGTGTATGAAAGCTCAAAAGAAACTAAGTGGGTGCATACAACTTTCTTGCTCATGAAGACCGAGGGCATTTGAGGATGCCCATCGTTGGAATATACAAGCCAAGTTCTATAATGAAAATTTCCCACTAGTAATATATGAAAGTGTCAAAATAGGAGACTCTCTACAATGAAGAACATGGTGCTACTTTGAAGCACAAGTGTGGAAAAGGATAATAATATTGTCCGTCTCTAATTTTCTCTCATTTTTTTGGAGACTCCTCTTTATTTTGGAGACTCTTTTCTCTTTTATTTGGGAGACTATTTTGTCCTCTCTCCTCATATTTTTATAACCTCACATGGGACAATGTTCTAATAATGATGATCATCACACTTTTATTTATTTAAAACTCAAAATTGCAACTCAATGGTAAACTGAAACGTGATAACGGAACGGTGGAGTTACATGGCAATATATCTCGGAATGGCTATGAAAATGCCATAATAGGTAGGTATGGTGGCTGTTTTGAGGTAAGGTGTAAGGTGGGTTTGATGCACCGGCAAAAGTTGCGCGGTACTAGAGTGGCTAGCAAGGTGGAAGGGAGAGAGTGCGTATAATCCATGGACTCAACATTAGTCATAAAGAACTCACATACTTATTGCAAAAATTTATTAGCCCTCGAAGCAAAGTACTACTATGCATGCTCCTAGGGGATAGGTTGGTAGGAGTTAACCATCACACGCCCCCGACTTTCACGCAAAGGAACACAATCAAGGATAAATCGCGCTCCAACTTCATCACATAACTAGATGACCATACGTGCATGCTACGGTTATCACAAACCTTAACACAATTATTTATTTAACCACACAACTTACTACTAGCATGAATCTAATATCACCATCCTAATATCTCAAAATAATTGCAAGGAATCAAACTTCTCATATATTCAATGCTCTTTATGAAAGTTTTTATTATACCCTCTTTGGAGGCCTATCTTATTAGGACTAAATTCATAAGTTACGAAAATTACCATGTTGTTTAGAGACTCTCAAAATAATATAAGTGAAGCATGAGAGTTCATCAATTTCTTCAAAATAAACATCACCGTCATGCTCGAAAAGATATAAGTGAAGCACTAGAGCAACTACCCTAGCACAAAGGGTATTCTAATAAATTCATGATTAATGTGTGTCCCTCTCAAAATTTGTGTACATCAAGGATGATTGTATAAAAATAAAAATCATTGACTCAAATCATACAAGACGCTTCAAGCAAAACACATATTATGTGGTGAATAAAAATATAGCCTCAAGTAAAGTTACTGATGGATTGAAGACGAAAGAGGGGATGCCATCCGGGCATCCCCAAGATTAGATGCTTGGTTGTCTTTGAATATTACCTTGGGGTGCCTTGGGAATCCCAAATCTTAGGCTCTTGCCACTCCTTATTGCATAGTCCGTCAAATCTTCACCCAAAACTTGAAAACTTCACAACACAAAACTCAACAGAAAACTCGTGAGATCCGCTAGTAAAACAAATCAAATAACCACTTTAGGTATGGTTGTGAACTCATTCTAATTTTATATTGGTGTTATATCTACTTTATTATAACATATCCATGGTTCATACACCCCTATACTAGCAATAAATTCATCAAAATAAGAAAATAACACAATGAAAACAAAATTTGACAAAAACAGAATAGTCTGTAGAAATCTGGAAACTTCGCATACTTCTACATCTCTTAAAATTTTGAAAAATTAGGAAAATGTGGAAAATTAGAGTATAACTCTTGTGTAAAAATTTCATAAAATTATCACTCTCTAGTTAATTATAGAATTTTCTGCATTGGATGCAAAAGTTTCTGTTTTTCAGCAAAATCAAATCAACAATCATCCAAACCATCCCAAAGGTCTTACTTGGCACAAACACTAATTTAAAACATGAAAATAAATCTAACGAGAGGCAATATGATAGATTTATTCAAGAACAGCAAGAAAAAGTAAAAACCAAAACAAAATTGGGTTGCCTCCCAACAAGCGATATTGTTTAATGCCCTTAGCTAGGCATAAAGCAATGATCTAGGTATTGTCATCTTTGGTACTCAAACCATAAGTAGCCCTCATAATAGATTCATATGGTAACCTAATTTTCTTTCTAGGAAAGTGTTCCATGCCCTTCCTTAATGGAAATTGAAATCTAATGTTTCCTTCCTTCATATCAATAATTGCACCAAGTTTATGTAACCCTAACACATCACATAGATTTTTCGGAACCGTGAAAACACTAGCACCCAAATCACACAAAACATTACACTCATGTAATAGTAGGTTCCAAATCATCACAAAGTTTTCTAGGCATTGAAACATCCAACTCAAGTTTTTCCTCAAAAGATTTCATCATAGCATCAACAATATGTTTCGTAAAAGCCTTATTTTGATTATAAGCATGAGGTGAATTTAACATGAATTGCAGCAAGGAAATACAATCTACCAAAGAGCAAGTATCATAATTAAATTCCTTGAAATCCAAAATAGTGGGTTCATTGCTAGCTAAAGTTTTGACCTCTCCAATCCACATTTTTCACTAAGATCATTATTCTCCAAATTATCGGGACACCTTTTATCTAAGGTTGAATCCTCTCCAGTCCCTTCTTTTTCTTGATTTATATTAGGAAACAATGATTCAATAGGAGTCAAACCAAGCATCTTGAGATCTTCAACATTATTATCGCATAAACTAGAAGAAAGTGTATTTTCTATTAATTCACTTTTAGGACACAACCTAGTTGTTCTTTCCTTGCACTCATTAATAGAAACTTGCATAACTTTCCGAGACTCATTAATATCATGCTTTGTTGGTATAGATCTAATTTTCAAGGAATCAATCTCATGAGAAATTCTATCAACGTTCCTAGACAAATCTTCAATCTTAAGCAATTTTTCTTCTACCACAACATTGAAAACCTTTTAGGAATTTATAAATTCCTTAATTGTACTCTCAAAATCAGAAGGTATTTTATTATAATTTCCATAAGCATTGTTGTAGGAATTACCATAATAATTAGAGGAATTACTATGAAACGGCCTGGGTTGAAATTACCTCTATACGCGTTATTACCAAAATTGCTCCTACCAACAAAATTCACATCCATAGATTCATTATTATTCTCAAGAAAGGTAGACAAAGGCATATCATTAGGATCCATATAAGAACACTTGCTAGCAATTAATTTCATAAGATCATCCATCTTTTCACTCAAAGTATTAATTTCTTCAATTGCATGCACCTTTTTACTAGTAGATGATCTTTCGATATGCCATTGAGAATAATTTACCATATATTATCTGGGAGTTTAGTAGCTTATGCTAATGTGATTTCCATTAAAGTAGCCCCCGTGGCTAAATGCAAAAAAATTGTAGATGCAAAATTCAATCCGGCATAAACAATTTGTATGGTCATCCATAAACTTAAACCATGAGTAGGGCAATTTCTTATAATTAATTTTATCTTTTACCATGATTGTGCAACATGCTCATGATCTAGTTGTTTAAAATTCATTATATCATTCCTAAGAGAGATGATTTTAGCGGGTGGAAAATACTTGGAAATAAAGGCACCTTTGCACTTATTCCATTAATCGATACTATTTTTAAGCAAAGATGAAAACCAAGTTTTCACACGATCACGTAGAGGGAATAGGAATAGCTTCAATTTAATGTTATCATTATCCACATATCTTTACCTTTTTCATATAACATAACTCAACGAAAGTATTTAGATGGGACGCACCATTTTCATAAGGACTACCGGAAAATTGTTCTTTGATAACAAGATTCAATAAAGTGGCACTGATTTCATAAGATTATGTACTAGTGGTGGAAAAAATCGGAGTACTAATAAATCATTATTATTCGTATTGGAAAAGTCACACAACTTAGTATTCTCTGGATTCATTGTGACAAAGCAAGCGATCTAGCACACAAGCAAACAAAGAGACGAACGGAAAAAGGGCGAATAAAGAGGCAAATATTTGTGTGTTTTTACTAAAAGGTTTTTGAAGTGGGGGAGATCAAAACGAGAGGCAAATGGAAAATAATGTAAGTGCAAGAAATTAGAGTTTATGACAAGTACTTGGTAGGCTTGATGTAGACCTCCCCTGCAATGGCGCCAGAAATTCTTCCTACTACTTCTTGAGCTTGCGTTGATTTTTCCCTTGAAGTGGAAAGGGTGAGGCAGCAAAGTAGAGATAAGTATTTCCCTCAGTTGGGAACCAAGGTATCAATCCAGTAGGAGGTACAAGGAAGTATCCAATATATGCACCTGCACAAACTAACTAACACTTGCACACAACAGGGAAAAGGGGTTGTCATTCCCTTCAACGTCATGAACAAGAGTCAGATCCGACAGAGATAGATTTAAAACTAAAGTAATAAGCTAAATAAAGTAAACACAAGTAGTTGCAGGAAAACATTTTTGGATTTTGGTTTCCATAGATCTGAAAATAATATATGTAAAATAGACCCGTGGGGCATAGTTTTCACTAGAGGGTTCTCTCTTGAATAAAGCATACGTTAGGTAAACAAATTACTGTCGAGCAATTGGTAGAAAGCCACAAAGTTAGATGATATCTAAGGCAATGATCGTGATTATAGGCATCACGTCTGTGACTAGTAGACCGATATCCAGCATGCATCTAGAGTATTAAGTTCCTTCTTGCACCTACTGCTATTACTCCACACATCGACCGCTATCTAGCATGCATCTAGAGTATTAAGATCATAAGAACAGAGTAACGCCTTAAGAAAGATGACATGATGTAGAGGGATAAATTCAAGCAATATGATATAAACCCCATATTTTTATCCTTGATGGCAACAATGCAATACATGCCTCGCTACCCCTTCTGTCACTTGGTGAGGACACCGCAAGGTTGAACCCAAAACTAAGAACCTCTCCCATTAAAAGAACTACCAATCTTCTTGCCAAACCAAACCAATAATACGAAGAGAAATACAAAGATATCAGATCACGCATATAAGAATTCAGAGAAGATTCAAATAATATTCATAGATAATCTAATCATAAATCCACAATTCATCTGTTCTTGACAAACCTACCGTAAAAGAAGATTACATCTAATAGATCTGCAAGAACTTCGATGAGAACATTGTATTGATGATCAAAGAGAGAGAGAGAAGAAGCCATCTAGCTACTAGCTATGGACCCGTATGTCTGTGGTAAACTACTCACGCATCATTGGAAGGGCAATAAGGCTGATGTAGAAGCCCTCCATGATCAAATACCCCTCCAGCATAGTACCAAAAAAGGCCTCCAGATGGGATGTCACGAGATTAGAAACCTGCGGCGGTGGAAAAGTATTTTCATGGATGCTTCTGGTCGTTTGGGAATATTTCTGAATTTATAGGCCAAGAATTAGGATTGGAGGAGTCCCGTGTGGCCCACAAGCGACGGGCCCGCCCTGAGGGCTTGTGGAGCCTTCGGGACTCTTCTGACTTCTTCTCCAAGTCCTACATGTGTCTTCTGGTCCAACAAAAATCATTGCGGAAGTTTTATTCTGTTTGGACTCCGTTTGATATTTCTTTTCTGCGAAACTCAAAAACAAGGAAAAATAGAAACTGGCACACTGGGCTCTAGGTTAATAAGTTAGTCCAACAAATAATATAAAATAGCATATTAACGCATATAAAACATCCAAAGTCAATAATATAATAGCATGTATCAATCAAAAATTATAGATGTGTTGGAGATGTATTAACAACTAACAAAGCAAAGATAGTAGTAATATCAAGGAATGTTCATCTTGCCTGAAACACCCTCGGTGGGATCAAATCCTTGCTCGTCGTAAATGTTCTCAAACGGATCCTTTGACTCGAACTCGTCTCACAGTGCTACCCAAAGAAGAACAATCATCCAAATAAACAACCATGGCATGTCAATGAACATGTTCTACATACAATTCTATCTTGAATGCATATGAAGAACGCTAAGAACGAACCTATGTGTCTACCAAAATGGAGGTTACGATGCCGGTTAGGAAATGGTGAAGACACGATGGATGTGGGAAAGTTCTTAGCAATCCAAGTATGCCACCGGATAGAACGGAAGACTCTAGGCGAAATGGATATAAGGATCATAGAAAACGGATGCACGGATCTCAAACGGTGATAGAAACAATATGCAATGCAAAATCTGTTGAAAAGAGCAAACATACTAACTTGTATGCAACAATTAAATATGGTAAAGTAGTTCTTCAAGGCAACAGAGAGCATGAAAAGCTAATTATCCTTACCAAAACACCCTTACTGTACATGTTCATATGATTTACAGATTTGATGATAGCTTCAATGCAAAATGCCAAGTTATAAAACTGTCAGTTTCAGACTTAGTAGAATTTTCATGGCATGGCAGAAAAGTTCAGGATAGCATGTTTACAATCTTGTTGCACTAATCACAGCACATATCATGGCATGAAATAAATTCTACTAGCAAGTTGACATAAAAATGATCCTCTTTCATGTACAACGCTACCTCATATGATGCTTGCATTAAATCACACAAAAATGACAAAATGGCATCTTATGCAAAAACGACATGTTACAAAACTTTCTCAAATGACAGAATGCATGCCATAGATGAATTTGTCGGATTTTTGTACCCCATTTTGTTATATAATATGTATATGGTCCTATATGAAATAGGCCCACATTACATTTGCAAAATGCTGCCAGAAAAGGAAAAGACAGATATGGAGAAAATCCAGATTTGGAATGACCGGATTCGGACATGGTCCGAAATGGATATTGGGCCCTTTACATAAATGGAATGCACTCGAATTAACAATAAAATAAAATAAATAAATGTCTGGAGGGGCTGACCAGTGGGTCCTGGTGACCTGGGTACAAGACAAGTGGGTTCCAAGGGGCCCACATGTCAGTGGCTCACCACGAGAGGCAGATCAAGATGAATAGGGGACATAGAGGAGGATGTCGGCGCGGACACAGTGCTGCGCACGAGCTCGCCGGAGTTACTCTGGTGACCAAACGAAGGGGCGGAGGCAGTGGTTGGAAGAGCGCGAAGATTTCGCACGCGCGCATGCAGCTTGCAGCACCGAACGCCGACGGAGGCGACGCCGACGACGAGGGACAGAGGCGACAACGACGGGCTCGGACCAGACGAACCCTAGGGTGAATCACGGTGCTACTGCTATGAAGGGACTCTACGTGAGGAGGGGAACTCCCTGGACATGCGCAACAAGCGAGATAGGGCCGGAGCACTCACCGGAGACGAGGTCCGACACCGACAGTTTCATGTGGAAATGGTTATTAGCGTCGAA
>LR738710.1:359408647-359539932 GCA_902687465.1 Secale cereale
TACCACAAGCACGGAAGTGTGTTTGAATGGCCGAGGGAAGGTCGGAGGCGACAACGACGACAAACGAACATGTCCGGCGGCCGGAGATGAAGAAGAAGAAAAAGACGTCGCAACAGATGATCCCGGCTCCACGTAGTCGATGTTGGGGACGAAGGAGAACTTGGCGAACCTCGCGGACACGCGGAGATGACTGAGAGGGACTCGAGCTATGCAGAATCCATGGGCGTGCTCCCTGGTGGCTCGGGAGGCGACGAGCATGACGAATCTGGTGGTCTTCTCACCTGGCGGTGGTGGCGAGAGGTAGAGGGAAAGCCTAGAGGAGTAGGGGACACTTAGAGGGGATCAAATCAACTCCAAATGGGGTGAAATTAGGCAGAGAGGTTTAGGACATGATCCAATATTTCGAGGAAAAGAATGAATATCAAATGAGGCAGTAATAATGCCACTTGCATAATGTGACAGCCTGATTATTGCCCTCTTGTATTTGCGTGAGTTTTATTTGGATTTAATTTGAACCTTGGGATTTTTGAATCTTTTCATATGGACTTAAACACTTGGGTACCCTTGGCTTTCACCCAAGTGCCTCATATCCATCTCAAATCATCTTTTCCCTCTCGTTCACCCTAAAATAATTATTGGAATATTTTTCTTTATTGAAAACTATTCACTTTTTCGTCCAAAACCCTAGTTAAGCTCTTTGTGCTCCAAAGCAACCCCAATTATTCTTGCCCACAAAAATGTGAGGAAATTCACAAATATTCTTTGAACCATAGGACAAATTTCTGAGCAAAAATATTAATATTACACCACTTTTTGGAATATTTTTGCTGCAAATATTCTTTTCTCTTCTGGACGGAAATGGTAGTTTCTACAACAACTACCATTTTACTTGCTCCATTGCTTCTGAAACTCCTTGTGCATCTTCACCTTAGTAACTTAGGGCTAGCCTCCAAAGCACAGCCTCCAACTCCAAGCCATTTTACCTCAGTAAGTTCTCAAAGTTTCTGTCCAAAAACTTACCAAGCTGGTGAAATTCTTTGTACAGCGTTTGGATCCAAACCAAGCCAGGGTAACACTCAAATCTACCACGAAAAACATGCCAGACATGCTCTTCGGCCCCAAGTCGGTCAGTAGGCAGAGTTCACATGGTGACCACGTGTGTGCACCATGCCAGGCTGCTTGTCGGTGCGCTCTGAGTGCCGCTGAGCACTCTGTTTCGCGCGTGCTCGCTTCCACGCCTGCCAGAGCTTGCCAAACCGCGCCACCATCCTTGTCTCGACTTCTACAGCACCCCCCCGGCACTCGCCGACGCCATAGCGAGCACAGGCGCAGTCCGGCCAAGGCAACAGTGCGGTGCGCACTGTGCTCGTCGCCATCCCAGTGATCATGTGCTCGTCTCCGTCCGTCCACAGCTCCCGCGTGAACCCCGTCGCCTGATCCCCCTCTCACTAACGCCATTCGTCGCTGGGCGCAGCGTCCAGGTGTCGCCGGCGGAGCCCCGATCCCCCCTCTCAGCTTGCCTATATATAGGACCCCTCCCAACCTTCCCAAGCATCCTGCTCCACTCCCACACTCTCCACAACTGCGTAGAAACTCGTAGCCCGGCTGGGCGGGCCACAGGCTGCTGTGCCCGAGCTCGAGCTCGCCGGCGATCCCCTCAGGTCTCCGCGGTAGCTCCAGCCCCTCTCAGGCCAGGGAAACTTTTCCAGAGCGTCCGCCGCTCTCTGGTGGTGCTGTTCCACCTAGTTGGAGCTTCTAGAGTCGCCATTGGTCGTCGTCTTCCTCAAATTCGGCGACCACCCCGTTCTGCCTCCGCATGCGAGTCCATTTCCGATGCCGTCCGACCACCCCTAGCTACGCTAAGGGTACAGGCAGGTGCGCCTCGACCCCCTCTATCGGTCTATCCCTCTCATCTTGGCCAAGTAGCCCGCGTCGCCGGCGTGCGCTCCAACGAGGCCACGGCTACCCCGGTTCTTCTCCCTCTCTCCCCCTCACCTGACTAGCGGGGCCCGCTAGTCAGCCTCTCTCTACTCGTGCAAAGCGGTACGAGTGGGGGCGCCCTGGGCCTTTACGCCTTCGACGTCACCCCCTTTCTCAGTATGTTTATTTAAATTTCAAATTTATATATATTCCAGAACACTTAATACTGCAATAACTTTTTAACCATAAGTCCAAATGAATTGATTCTTTTTGCATTGTGTTCTTTGTAAGAAATCTTGCAGCACACCAAAGATGAGACTTTTCTATGATGTGTGGATTTTTTGGTGAATTTTTTAATGGTTCTTGATATTTTCTTTTTGTACTTTTAAATCTTTTCAGAAGGTGAAGCTTGTCTTTAGGATCACTAGGAGGCCTGTGAACCTCATTTGCACTAAGGCAAGCCACAACAACATTTTCATAGTGCCATTTCAATATTTGTGATTTTCCAACTTGAATAAATGATTTAATCCATGCACAAGAATTATTTTTGTTAAATGCATTCTGTTGTTTGCTGTATTTAGTTGTTATACTTAGTTTACATAAAGTTGGAAGTTGATTTAAGTTGTTAATATATCTAGAAGAAAGTTTGGCTCATGGAGAACTAATATGGGTATGAATATAAATAGTTATGTGACGTTATTTTCTTGCATAAGAACTATGGTAAAATTTTGCTAGAATAGATTCTGTTTTTAAGTAAATCATAACCAGAAGAATATTGGAAGTTGTGATGCTTGCACTTAGTATGGTAAAGTTGATCCAGTTCTTTACATTAATGCATATTGTTATGTTGCATTTGCATGGCATTTTATAACACCGGTTATTTCTTTAAGTTGAACCTGCTAATAACTCAACTTGAATAAATTGTTGACTGGGTCATGGTGCCACTGAATCGAGTTTTTCCTAGTGCAACCACATTTGCCTTTATGGGAAGGTCTTTATTCGGTCTGTTGTCATGCCTCTGGTCGGTACCTCCAAATAGGGAAGGTTATGGGCGTGCGGTACCGTGGCCCGGTAAGCTAACATAACCTTGTGTGCCCTTTGTTGAGTTTATGGTACCGAGTCCCCGTTTGGGACAATTTATGTTTGGCCACGACGGTGGTCGGTGTGCCTTTGGTAGGCACGGGGCCACCTAGGACTATCCCGGTGGGGAATGAGTCGGAGTGGCCGGGAGAGTGTCATGGCAATGGAAGAGTTTCGTCGGAACGCCGTTGGTCCACCCGAATGGGAAAGCGAGGCCATGGGCTCCGTGTTGTGGGTACAGTGCACTACCTCTGCAGAGTGTAATTAATCTATCGATAGCTAATACGCCTCCAACGTATCTACAATTTTTGATTGTTCCATGCTATTATTTATGAAGTCTTGGATGTTTAATGGGATTTATCATTCACTTTGATATCATTTTTGGGACTAACCTACTAACCCAAAGGCCCAGTCCAGATTGCTATTTTTTGCATGTTTCACGGTTTTGTAGAAAAAGAATATCAAACGGAGTCCAAACAGAATGAAACCTTCTCGAGAGATATTTTTGGAGAAAATCACGCACGCGGAGCTTGAGAACCACGTCAGGGGATCAAGAGGTGTCCCACGAGGGTGGGGGGCGTGCCCCCCTTCCTAGGGCGCGCCCCTGCCTCGTGGCCCCCTCGAGCTTCCCCCGATGCCCTACTTCTTCCCATATAAGTCTACGTACCCCAGAAACTCCGTGAACAGAGAGAAAACCCTAATTCCACCGCCATACCTTCTGTTCCCATGAATATCCCATCTTGGAGCCTGTTCCGGAGCTCCACTGGACGGCGATCCATCACGGAGTTCTTCTTCATCATCATCATCGCCCTCACCATGAGTTGTGAGTAGTTTACCACAGACCTCCGGTTCCATAGCTAGTATCTACATGGCTTCTTCTCTCTCTATATCTCAATACATAGTTCTCCTCGGTCTTCGAGGAGATCTATTCGATGTAATCTCTTTTTGCGGTGTGTTTGTCGAGATCCGATGAATTGTGAGTTTATGATCAAGGTTATCTATGAAAGATATTTGGTTCTTCTCTGCACTTTTTATGTGTGCTCATAATATCCTTGCAAGTCTCTTCGAATTATTGGTTTGGTTTGGCCTACTAGATCTATAGTTCTTGCAATGGGAGAAGTGCTTGGCTTTGGGTTCAATCTTGCGGTGTCCTTTTTCCCTGGACAGTAGTGGTAGCGAGGCACATATTGTATTGTTGCCATCGAGGATAAAAAGATGGGGTTTATATCATATTGCCTGAGTTTATCCCTCTACATCATGTCATCTTGCTTAAGGCGTTACTCTGTTCTTATGAACTCAATACACTAGATGCATGCTGGATAGCGGTCAATGTGTGGAGTAATAGTAGTATATTGCTATCATGAGAGAAGCCACTAGAGAACACTATGGCCCCCGGGTCTATTCTCAACATATCAATCTACATCTACTTTACTTTTACCACGTTTATTTTCTGTTCTTGTAAAGAAAATTACCAAAAATATAAACTATCATCTCTATCAGATCTCACTTTCGTAAGTGACCGTAAAGGGATTGACAACCCCTTATCGCATTGGCTACGAAGTTCTTATTTGTTTGTGCGCGTGGTCTCCTACTGGATTGATACCTTGGTTCTAAAAAACTGAGGGAAATACTTACACTACTGTGCTGCATCTCCCTTTCCTCTTTGAGGGAATACAACGCAAGCTCAATAAGTAGCTTGAAGAATTTCTGGCGCTGTTGCCGGGGAGGCTTACGCAAAAGTCATATACCAAGTACCTATCACAAACCCTTATCCTTCGCATTACATTTTTTGCCTCTCATTCTCCTCTCCCCGACTTCACCCTTGCCTTTTTATTTGTTCTTCTTCTGTCACGTGTTTATCGTTCGCTTGCTTCTTGTTTGCTTGTGTGTATTGGATTGCTTGCTTGTCACTATGGCTCAGAACAATACCAAATTGTGTGACTTCTCCAATACCAACAACAATGATTTTATTAGCACTCTGAATCTTGTGAGATCAATGCTGCTTTGTTGAATCTTGTCATGAAAGATCAATTCTCCGGCCTTCCTAGTGAAGATGCCGCTACCCATCTAAACAACTTTGTTGATTTGTGTGATATGCTAAAGAAAAAGGATACGGATAACGATATTGTTAAATTGGAGTTATTTCCTTTTTCACTTAGAGATCATGCTAAAACTTGGTTTTCCTCTTTGCCTAGAAATAGTATTGATTCGTGGAATAAGTGGAAAGATGCTTTTATCTCTAAGTATTTCCCTCCTGCTAAGATCATCTCTCTTAGAAATGATATTATGAATTTTAAGCAAGTAGATCATGAGCATGTTGCACAAGCTTGGGAGAGAATGAAATAGATGATACGTAATTGCCCTACGCATGGTTTGAATCTATGTATGATTATTCAGAACTTTTATGCTGGCTTCAATTTTGCATCTAGAAATCTTTTAGATTCGGTCGCCGGAGGCACTTTCATGGAAACTACCTTAGGAGAAGCTACCAAACTCCTAGATAATATTATGGTTAATTATTCTCAATAGCACACCGAAAGATCTACTAGTAAAAAAGTGCATGCTATCGAAGAAACTAGTGTTTTGAGTGGAAAGATGGATGAACTTATGAAATTATTTGATGCTAAGAGTGTTTCTTCTGATCCTAATGATATGCCTTGGTCCACTTTGATTGATAATAACAATGAATCTTTGGATGTGAATTTTGTTGGTAGGAATAATTTTGGTAACAATGCTTATAGAGGTAATTTTAATCCTAGGCCTTTTCCTAGTAATTCCTCTAATAATTATGGTAATTCCTACAACAACTCTTATGGAAAGATGTCTTCTGAATTTGAAACTAGTGTTAAGGAGTTTATGATCTCACAAAAGAATTTCAATGCTTTGCTTGAAGAGAAATTGCTTAAGGTTGATGATTTGGCTAGAAGTGTGGATATAATTACTCTTGATGTAGATTCTTTGAAACTTAGATCTATCCCGCCTAAGCATGATATCAATGAGTCTCTCAAAGCCATGAGAATTTCCATTGATGAATGCAAAGAAAGAACCGCTAGAATGCGTGCTAAAAGAGAGGATTATATTAAATCGTGTTCTTCTAGTTATCATGAAAATAAAGATGAAGATCTGAAAGTTATTGATGTGTCTCCTATTAGATCCTTGTTTTCTAGTATAAATCTTGATGAAGATAGGATTGGAGATCATTCTGCTTTAAGGTGTCCCAATGATTCGGGGTTTTTAGATCTTGATGCTAAAATTGCTAAAAGTGGGAGTGAAGATATTAAAACTTTGCATAGTGATGAACCCACTACTTTGGATTTCAAGGGATTCAATTATGACAATTGCTCTTTGATTGATTGTAATTCCTTGTTGCAATCCATGCTAAATTCTGTGCATGCTTATAGTCAAAATAAAGCTTTCACCAAACACATAGTTGATGCTTTGATGCAATCTTCTGAAGAAAAACTTGAGTTGGAAGTTTCTATCCCTAGAAAGCTTTATGATGAATGGGAACCTACTATCAAAATAAAAATAAAAGATCATGAATGCTATGTTTTGTGTGAATTTGTTGCTGTTAGGGAATAAATATTGCATCTAGCCTCTGATTAGATGTGGTTTCATGTTTTGTTTAGTGTTTGTGCCAAGTAGAACCTTTGGAAAGGATTGTGTGAATTTTTGTGATCTTGCTGTGAAAAACAGAATCGTTAGCGCTCGCTAAAGTAGTCTTCAGATTTTACTGGAGCGTGCTTTTGTAAAATCCCAAATTTTCAATTTGGAATGTTATACATAGATCATATTGCATTGCATATTTTACTGCATTTTGTGCGTGGCGACTCTCAAAAATTCTAAGCAACTCAAGGACCTACGGAGAGAGTTGGGAATTCTATCATTTTCGTATTTGAGTTTTCTCGAATACCGGTACGAGGATCGCGTTGGTTTTACTTATTTTTCTCTGCCTAAAAATATTTCTAGATAAAATATACGAGTGGAGATAATATGACTTCTCAAAAATAAAAGAAATATTGGAGGAAAAATTTTAAAATCACTTTTGGTATTTATTCGGATTTATTTGCAATTTTATTTGCATAGGAAAAATGTGCGTTTTTCGAAATTGCATTTAGGTCCGGGAAAAATGTTCAGGTTGTCCAAAATATTATTAGAGGACGGTGAAAATTTATTTCGGAATTGTTGGAGTCCGTTTAGTATTTCTGTTGTCCATTTTCGTGCGTCAGGACTCATTTAAAAGAAAAGGTGAACCGACCTTGGGCCGTAACCGACTAGGACTCCTCCTAGTCGGGCCTTTAAAAGCGCAGCCCGAAGCCCCGCCGCAAGCCCAACTCGCCGCCTCAGCCCGCTGCGCCGAAACCCTAGCCTTGCGCTGCCGCCGCCGCCCCGCGCCGCAGAGTGAAAGCGGCGCATGCGCCTCCTCCCGGATGAGCCTCTTCGCTTGACGGAGCCACTGACCCTCGAGCGCCACCGCCGCGCAATCCAGCTGCCAAGGTGGTCATCCCACAACAGCGTGGGCGCGGCACTGCCGCTGGCACCGCCAGGAGCCAGGGGACAGTGCGGTCGATGTCATCAACATCTATGCCAAGCACAGCCACAGAGGCTATGGTGCGAGCTCAGCTGCTACTGAGGTATCCGCCATCAGCCAAGCAGACGGATGAATGGCGTGCCACCATCCAAAGCCTGCTCGGTTTCGCCGAAGCTGAGGGCTCACGACGAGCTGGCCCGCCATGATCTCCCCAAGCAATAGCAACCGCCTGTACCGCTAGCCAAACAGAGGGGGCTGTCCCCACAGTGCAATCCCCACGACGGCAGCCGGTGCGGGCGCAACACAATCAAGACCCCGGCGACGTCTCGATGGCCTCTTCTGACCCTTGAGCCCGTCCAGGCCAAAATCGAGCCTCGAAGGATAGGTGATACGTCTCAAACGTATCTACTTTTCCAAACACTTTTGATATTGTTTTGGCCTCATTCTTGCATGATTTGGACTAAACTAACCGGACTGACGCTGTTTTCAGCAGAGCTGCCTGTATGGTTTATTTGTGTGCAGGAAAACGGATTTTTAGGTACCTCAGAAAAATCCACGAAAAATCACAGAAAATCCATGCACCCGAAGGAACCAAGAACCAGAAGTGGGGCCAGAGGGGGGCCAGGGGGTGCCCAGGCGCCGTGTGGGCGCGCCCCCCCTGGGCCGCGCCGGGGGGGGGGGCGCTTGGGCAGGTCCTACGCCCCCTGGTGCCCTACTTTACCCCGTATTTTTACTCCTGACACAGAAACCCCAGATCGGAAGTTCTTTCGTAGTTTTTCGTCGCGGAGCCGCTGCCACCCTCTGTTCTTCCTCGGGAGGGCTAATCTGGAGGCTGAATTGGCCTCCGGAGAGGGGAGATCGTCGCCATCGTCATCATCATCACCACTCCATCATCCCTCCATGACTTCTCCCTCCATGTGTGAGTAATTCCCCGCTGTAGGCGAAGGGGATGGTAGGGATTGGATGAGTTAGATCATGTAATAGTTTATCAGATTGTTGGGGGCATGTTGCCTATCATCTACTATGGTGTTTATCATCTTTGCTTCAACTTATTACTCTTAATGCTTGACACTTAGGGCCCGAGTGCCATGATTTCAGATCTGAACCATATGTGTTTGCACGAATATATTTGTGTTCGTGATTCTATCTATGAGTTGTTTGCACCTGTTACGGTCCGGAACCGGCGATCCCAAAAGTGACAGCTTGGGACACCAAAGGGGATGGTCCATAGTTTGAGGATTACATGTATCCATTGAGTTCATTGCTTTGTTCCGGTGCTCTTTGACAGGAGCACCTTAATCTCCATAAGTTCCTTTTGGCCCCGTTCGTAGCGGGATGGTAGGACAAAAGATGTTGTGCAAGTTCTTATTGCAAGCACGTACAACTACCTACGGGATACATGCCTAATGTTTGATATTTGCCTAGATGATCATTACTTTTCCATGTGCCGTGCCCCAAGTTAGAATCTATCTCATCCATGCAGCGCCCAACCATCCATCTCCCTAGCCTACAGTGTTTTAAACCCTGCTTGTCACTAGTCGCTACTTTTGCTATTTACTTTGCTATCTACTGTTGCTATTTACTTTTGCTGTTTACTTTTACTATTACTATCATCACTATCATATCACTGTTACCACTTATCTTTTGTTGCAAGTAAGTATATTTCAGGTGCGGTTGAATTGACAACTCAACTGTTAAAGCTTATAAATACTCTTTGGCTCCCCGTGTGTCGAATCAATAAACTGGGTTATTCTTACCCGCGAAGACTATCTCGATCCCTTATGGTTGAGGGTTATCAAGTACCGTTTTTTGGCGCCTTTGCCGGGGAGCATAGCAATATTTACAAGTCTATTTGAGGTATCCTACCTGCTGCACTTTATTCACTATGGGTAAGAAAGGAGACCCAAGGTTCCTATCTTACTATCCACTACAAGAAGAGGTACTGCTCTAAGCACTAGTGCTACACTTGATTCACCTTCCGTTATGAGTATTTTGCCTCACCACCACCACATGATGCTCCTACTGAATCTGTTACTATGTCTGATACTCTTGATGATGCTTCTACTACTTTTGATGATGATATTAGTTCGCTTGGTTATGCTCTTGAGAAACAAATTGCTGCTGCTGCTAAAAAGTCTGGAATTGAACTTCCTGTTACTCGCTACCCTATTGGTGAAACTTATGATTATCCTGGTTTGAGTAAACTTAAAGAGAGGCTCCTTGATGATGATTATTATATACTAGATGAAGATTTATGCAGGGAACTGACAGAGTTTTCCGGCTCTGACCCTGAAGCTATTAAGAAACTGTTTGAAAAACACTCTCTGAAGAACAAAACCGTTCCTAATCCTGAATTTGCTACATCCCCTATATGCATTGATGATCCTGATTATGTTTTCTCTGTTGATCTTTCACTTATACCTATGGTTGAAGCTGGCCCCTTTTATGGCAGAGAAAATGATGATGCTATTGCACACCTGACTAAACTCGGTGAGTTGGGTAGCCTGTTTACCACAGATGAGAAGAAACGATACTTTTATGTGACCAAGCTTCTTCGTTTCTCCTTGAAGGAGGGTGCTAAAGCATGGTATGATTCACTCCCATGCGGTTCCATTAAGAGTCCTCAGGACCTAGCTCACTCTTTTGTTGATAGTACTTTCCTGCTCACATGCAACATGCTGCTTTACAAAGAATTTATAACTTTAAACAGTTGCGGGATGAGTCCCTCCCTAAAGCTTGGGGGAGGTATTGCGGTCTGATTTGGGCTAGACCAAGACATGAAATCCCTAAGAATGAATTAATCGATATATTCTATGCTGGTCTAACTGATGAATCCAGGTCCTATTTGGACAGTTGTGCTGGTTGTGTTTTCAGGAAAAGAACACCGGACGATGCGGAAGATTTAATGGGCAGGATTGCCAAAAACCATGAAGATTGGTCTGAACCTGAACCACCTCCACCAACAAAGAAGAGGGGCATGTTTGTTCTGAGCCCCGAGGATATGCGAGAAGCAAAGAAGTCTATTAAAGAGAAGGGTATTAAAGCTGAAGACGTGAAGAATCTACCCCCCATTGAGAAGCTGTGTGAGCCTACCACTCACCCTCCCATGGTAGAGGTACACTATCTTTTAGATTTCAACGCAAGTGACATCCCTCATGGTAAGCCTCCTGGTCAATGTTTAGATGAGTTTGATAATTTTATTATGAAACAAAATTATTTTAATGAGAGGATAGAAAGTCAGTTGCATGATAATTCCCTTGCTATCAAAAAACTACTTGATGTTTTAGATAGAACAGTTAATGATGTTCAGTGTCTTGTGAAGCATTTTCATACGGTCCAAACTCAGCTCAATCAAATTTCTAATGTGCAAAGAGATTTTGCTTGCTAACAATGCCAAACAAGATAATTTGCAGGCTTTCGAGATTAAGACCCGAGGAGGAACAAGCATTCAAGATCCTCTTTATCCAGAGGGGCATCCGAAGAGAATCGAGCAAGATTCCCAAATGCAGGAAGAAGAAATTGTTGGCTCTCCAAAGAAAAAGAAGAAACATAAGGATACTGACAATTCTAATGATCCTATTATAGATGAAGAACCAGCTATTGACAACAGTGTATCTATCTCCGATGCTGAGACTGAAGACGGTGCTGAACCTGAAGGTAATAATAATGAGAAGAATGATCTGCCTGAAGTTCGAGAAGAAGAAGCACCTGACAAACTTAAGAGGTACACTAAAGAAGACTTCATCGCAAGAAAACATGGGAAGGAAAGAGAACCATGGGTACAGAAACCCATGCCCTTTCTAGGTAAGTCCATCAAATCTAAGGAAGAAGAGTATTATAATAAGTTTTGTGAGTGGATTAAACCTCTTTTTCTTCAGATACCCTTGACCGATGCTATTAAGTTACTTCCTTACTCGAAATATATGAAAGATATTGTCACTAATAAAAGAAAAGTTCCTAATGATGCAATATCTACTATGCTTGCTAACTATTCTTTCAGTGGAAAGATTCCTGAGAAGCTCGGTGATCCAGGTATACCCACCATTCTTTTCTCCATAAAGAATAATTATGTCAAAACTGCTTTATGTGATCTTGGAGCAGGAGTGAGTGTTATGCCTCTCTCTCTTTACGAGAGGCTTTGTTTAGAGAAACTAATTCCTACAGATATCTCCCTTCAGATGGCTGACAAGTCAACCGCTGTTCCGATAGGTATTTGTGAGGATGTTCCCGTAGAAGTTGCTAACTGTTTAATTCTTACAGATTTTGTTGTGCTTGACATGCCTGAGGATGGGAGCATGTCCATTATTCTTGGTAGACCTTTTCTTAACACCGCAGGTGCTATTATTGATTGCAATAAAGGGAAGGTTACCTTCCATGTGAATGATAAAGAACACACGGTATATTTTCCAAAGAAGACCGACAGGAGGCATGGCCTCAACTCTATAGAGAATATCGAGACCGTGAAGATTGGAGAATGGGATTGTCCACTACATGTGCCTCACAAATACAAAACTATCATGGTAGGAACAATGTCCATCAAGGTAAAGGTTTAGCAACTACTTCGTAGGAGATGAGACTTTTTGCTCTATATATCATTTGTTTGTTGGTAAGACTTGATCAACCTTATTAGCAAATATGTTTTATATGGATAAAAAGTTGAGCCTGTTATGTTTTCACTTGTTTTTAGTTTTTTCCTACTTGCTGTACCAAGTATTTATGTTTTTGAAGCTTCACAATACTACTAACTGCTTCAAGTTTTCAGAGAGTTTCGCAGCTTTTTGAACTTCAAAAAAATTTAAACAGTGAAGTTTTCAGAAAAATTCTAGAAAAATTATAATAAAAATTTCCACGACGGGAGAGACCCAGAATGTCCTGGGGCCAGCCAGGGGGGGCCACCAGTGGCCCAGGCGGCCAGCTGGCGCGGCCCAGCCCCTGGCCGCGCCCACAGGGCGCCTGGGGCCCACGGGTTCCCCCTCCAGGTACTTCTTCTTCCTCCCTCTCTCTCTTTCTCCAAAAACACGAGTTCTGCTGTTGTTCTTCTGTTCTTGCTGTTCTTGGAGGCGATTCTTCGATCTCTCTCTACAGCCCATCATTTGAGCTGAAATTTTGAGCAAATACTCCCTGAAATGAGTTTATTAGGAAGGGCAAAAGGGTGGCTTGAGAAGAGGAGGCCCGCACACTCCGATCGAGTTACTAGAGCCGCAGCTTCACCATCGACTGCTAGGGTGAGCTATAATGAAGATCATGTGCCCCTGGAGTTGTTGGAAGACACAAGTCCGGCACGTGCGATGACGTTTCCATGTGATGAATTCATGGAAGCTGCGGGAATCAAGGATGAGTTTTATAATCTTTGTGCTAATGCAGGTTTGACACGACTCATCACGAGCGGTGTTACTCAGTATCAAAAACTCACCTCCAATTTCATTAACAGTTTTAGATATAATCTTGATTCAGGTGCTATTGAGTTTCAAATTTATAATGATCTTATCACCATGACTTTGGGAAATTTTTGTGAAATAATAGGTGTGCCGAACGTTGGGAGGACGGCTAGGATGGCCACTCAGCCCTCCGAGCTGAAAACCGTCATCAACTCTCTCTGCAGCATGGGTACGAGGGATATTCATCGGTCGAAGATCTCCAGCATCTTATTTCCTGACCTCAGGTATTTTGCATATTATGTTGCCAGAGGGGTGTTAGCTCGTGACAACACGAGCAGCATTTCTGCTCCGGATATTGCTATCCTGGCAGCAGCCCTCTCAGGGAGGTCTGATTATAATCTGGGTACCTTAATTGCTCGACGCCTTGCTATGAACGGTAACAAGGGGGACTTATATGGTGGCGTTTACGCCACACTTATCTTAGAGCATCTTGGAGGCACCCACACCCTGATGTCACTCCTTTTACTTATTTAAGCTTTGATTTTGCTGCTATGAAAAGGCATAAGTTTGTTACCATGGGTTCCGAACTTGATAATCTTATCTATATCTTGTGTTTCGGAACTGCCGCGGAACGCGAGATCCGTCTAACTGCACCTCTTTTGTTTGATTTTTCTCGGAGGAACGGATGGTCCTTTGATGTTGTTCGGTTCGATGAGTTCATGGTCCAGCATCAGTTTCATAACCCCATGGAGGGGGTTGTGCCCGACGAGGAGAGGCACGGTGAGATACCACATTTTCAGGAAGAGACCGCCACCGAGTTTGGTGAAGGGTCTTCCTCTGTTTGGCGTTCGGAACCTTCCTCGTGGGAGACTCCGAGGAGTTCGGTGTACGCGCCAGCATCCTTCTACGACCCGTGGACTCACCACCATACCCGTGGAGCAGGAGGCTCCTGGGGGTAGTAGCTGCTACCAACTTAGGCCAAAAGCCTAAGCTTGGGGGAGTACGTGCCCTTCTCACTTTTCCATTGTATTATTCGTTTTATTCGCTTTGATCTTTTCGAAGTTTTTGCCCGTTCTTCTTTATTTCTCTCTTTGCAAAAACAACAAAAAGATTTTCTCTTTCTTTTGCTTTTTATTCAACCTTTGAAAAAACCCAAAAAGATTTCCTTTCTCTCTTTAGTTTGCTTTGTTTTAAGAGATCAGCTCGAGTCCGTGAAGTCATTTGATTATATTTCCTACATTCGATCGTGCAAGTGACAAGCAGTAATGACGAAGATCGACTGAAAGGAAGCAACAAGGAAAACCGGTATGAACTCTTATTGTTTCTACTTTTGTACATATGCCTATACTTATGATCTAGAGACCAGCTTGTAGAGACATAGTGCTATGTTTACAATGCTCTTCCAGTGGTTCATGCTTTCTTTGTGGCTAGTCCCGAATAACTAGAGTATATAATGTGTTATTGAAATGATCTACATGCATTGCACTGTTCATAGTCTGGTATACTAAGGTGGTATTTCCCTTTAGAGAATTTTTGGATTGACCTGGCACATGCTTACACATGTTTAAGACTAAAAAGTCTACTTTGCCTTGATGATCTTTGAGTTTTAGAATAGTTATATCACTTTCATGCCCGATTCAATGTTGCTTTGTCGCTCTGCATGATTATGACCGTTATTGCTCTCTAGTTGGTCGCTTCCCAGTCTTTTGCTAAACCTCCACCTGTACTAAGCGGAATGACTGCTTGTGCATCCAAACCCTTTAAACCAGTTATGCCATATGAGTCCACCATACCTTCCTATACGTGGTATTTACCTGCCATTCCTAACGAAGACTTTCATGTACCATCTCGAAACTAATCAAAAGCATTTCCTTTTTGTGCCTATGTTTTAGCTCATGAGGAAGTAGTAGTTAATTCATGATCCTTTTAAGTTGGACAAGTTTCACCCCTGGATTGCATGTATAATGTGCAAACCCCTAATATGAAAAGGAACTGGCATTGAGTGCGCCCGGCTCAAAAAGACAATATAACAAACAAACCCTCCTTCACGCTTTGTTCATGAGAAATCAGAAAACTTTGGCAGTGATAAACAAAGGAGATTAAGAGGATGTGATCGTCCTCATGCGGAGCCTTTCCTCGAGACTTGTCCACTTAAAAAGTGATTGAGTTATCTGCTAGCATTCGTTGACGAAATATGCATTTCTCAAAACAAGTTTACTTCTGTTTTTAAAACCAAGAGCTCTGGTACATGTTTAGTTTTTGTTTCCGACCACGGGTTTTCAACCTTGCCAATAAAAGCCACGGTTCGAGAGTCTCATCTTCTTTCTTCAAGGCACCAACTATGAGAGCATAATTGTCATTCTGAGTGTAATGTGCATTGTCCCAAAGTATTACATTGTCTTCTGCATACTTGTGATATGATTTATTCTGAAATTATTAGTTCTAGTCTCCTTTAAAACTCTGGAGGAGTCTCTGCATTTATGTTTTGCTTCACTCATGGAGGCTAGCGAGATACCACCCTAATATGCTCAAGCTATGTGCAATGTAATCTTGTCTTGATTTTCAGTAATATATTATTTACCTTAAGTATTTGTGACTGGTCACTTGAAAGAAGGATTGCTCTTTGCATTGTCCTCATAGTACTGTTTCAATACTTGCTAAACTCTTTTCGTAGTACATGCTTATATACATCTAATGAAGCAAAAGAGTTTGTCATAGTTTTCTTTGTCACGTCCAGTTCGTTGAACTGAATTGCTTGAGGACAAGCAATATGCTAAGCTTGGGGGAGTTGATACGTCTCAAACGTATCTACTTTTCCAAACACTTTTGATATTGTTTTGGCCTCATTCTTGCATGATTTGGACTAAACTAACCCGGACTGACGCTGTTTTCAGCATAGCTGCCTGTATCGTTTATTTGTGTGCAGGAAAACGGATTTTTAGGTACCTCAGAAAGATCCACGAAAAATCACAGAAAATCCATGCACCCGAAGGAACCAAGAACCAGATGTGGTGCCAGAGGGGGGCCAGGGGGTGCCCAGGCACCCTGTGGCCGCCCCCCCCCCCTGGGCCGCGCCGGGGGGGGGGGGGGCGCCTGGGCAGGTCCCACGCCCCCTAGTGCCCTACTTTACCCCGTATTTTTACTCCCGACGCAGAAACCCCAGATCGGAAGTTCTTTCGCAGTTTTTCATCGCGGAGCCGCCGCCACCCTCTGTTCTTCCTCGGGAGGGCTAAGCTGGAGGCTGAATTGGCCTCCGGAGAGGGGAGATCGTCGCCATCGCCATCATCATCACCACTCCATCATCCCTCCATGACTTCTCCCTCCATGTGTGAGTAATTCCCCCGCTGTAGGCGAAGGTGATGGTAGGGATTGGATGAGTTAGATCATGTAATAGTTTATCAGATTGTTGGGGGCATGTTGCCTATCATCTACAATGGTGTTTATCATCTTTGCTTCAACTTATTACTCTTAATGCTTGACACTTAGGGCCTGAGTGCCATGATTTCAGATCTGAACCATATGTTTTTGCATGAATATATTTGTGTTCGTGATCCTATCTATGAGTTGTTTGCACCTGTTACGGTCCGGAACCGGCGATCCCAAAAGTGACAGCTTGGGACACCAAAGGGGATGGTCCGTAGTTTGAGGATTACACATATCCATTGAGCTCATTGCTTTGTTCCGGTGCTATTTGATAGGAGCACCTTAATCTCCATAATTTCCTTTTGGCCCCGTTCGTAGCGGGATGGTAGGACAAAAGATGTTGTGCAAGTTCTTATTGCAAGCACATACAACTACCTACGGGATACATGCCTAATGTTTGATATTTGCCTAGATGATCATTACTTTTCCGTGTGCCATGCCCCAAGTTAGAATCTATCTCATCCATGCAGCGCCCAACCATCCATCTCCCTAGCCTATAGTGTTTTAAACCCTGCTTGTCACTAGTCGCTACTTTTGCTATTTACTTTGCTATCTACTGTTGCTATTTACTTTTGCTATTTACTTTTACTATTACTATCATCACTATCAAATCACCGTTACCACTTATCTTTTGTTGCAAGTAAGTATATTTCAGGTGCGGTTTAATTGACAACTCAACTGTTAAAGCTTATAAATACTCTTTGGCTCCCCGTGTGTCGAATCAATAAATTGGGTTATTCTTACCCGCGAAGACTATCTCGATCCCTTACGGTTGAGGGTTATCAATAGGCGGCGGGGAGACGCGTGCGTCGTCATAGATCGATGCCGCGACGAACTCCGCCAGGCCGACGGGTGTGAAGGCCTCAACATCGACGAGCCTGCGGTTGGTGTTGGCGGGTGACTACCTTTCGTGGTCGGCTGCCCTGGCTTGACACGATAACTGCGGCAAGTCCGTTGGTCGTCCGTTGGCACGTTCAAGCCTGGGATACCTGAGAAGTACGACGGGAGGATGAATTTGGCAGAGTTCCTGCGCATCTACAATATTGAGTTCAGGCTGTCAGGGGAAGAGACGAGAAGGTGTTCGCCAACTACTTCCCTTTGGCCCTCAAGTCCAACATGAGGTCTTGGCTGATGCACCTATCGAAAGACTCCATTTCGTCATGGGCAGACTTGTGCCACGAGTTTATCGGTGCCTTCACCGGTGGCCACCAAGAGCCCGGCAGGCCCAGCGACCTACAACTCCTTCGGCAGAAGCAAGGAGAAAATCTTCGTAAGTATTTACAAAGATTCAGTAAAGTTCATAGAAATATACCAAATATCCATCTGGCAGCCATTATAGCGGCTTTCCAGTCCAATGTGCACAACTGTCGTATTCGTTCCAAGATGAACGTGCGGTTGCCCAAGACTGTGAAGGAGCTATACACACTGGTGGATAAGTGTGCTTGGATGGAGGAAGGAAGGAAGTTGCCTGGAGAGGAAGATTGTACCAATTTTGATTCAGAGGATGAGGATGAATCAACCAGTCAAAGAAAGGGCAAGAAGCGCATCCAGAAGCCAAGAGATAAGGCAGTGATGACTGTGGAAGGATCAGGCACACCTAGTACCGGCAAGAAGGCCAAGGCTGAGGTCCGCGGCAAGGAAGCTACCGCTTGTGCTGCCTGCCCGGAAGCCGTTGCCGCCGAGAAAGCTAGGAAGGGCGATGGGCCATACTGCAAGAACAATCAGACCAAGGCTCATGACCTTCAGTAGTGTTACCAGGTTGAGCAGGTTGTCAAGAAACAGAGGGCGGAATATGATAAGCGTGACAAGGAAAAGGGTTAGAATGCCCGCTGGCGGTAAGAGACGAGGCGGTGAAGCAAACTGCCCGGCAAACCCTCTGGGAACCAAGGAAAACCCACTAGGGGTGAAAAGAAGGAAATCTATGATAATGCGAGTGATGGAGGCGATGATGGGGAAACCAGTGAGCAGGAGTTTCAGAAGGCCACTGACGCCCTATGCATTGATGAGGGTGCATCTTTGCAGGCCTCTCACCGCCATATCAAGCGGTGGGAACGAGAGATCAGTGCCGTGGAACCAGCGCCAGAGGCCCGGAAGCCGCTCAAGTGGTCCCGCACGCTCATCATCTTTGACGAGGAAGATCACCCTGGCCGCACCACTACTGTAGGATGTTTGCCACTGTTGGTCTCCCCAGCAATTCGGAACCTCAAGGTCACAAACATGTTAGTGGATGGCGGGGCCGGGTTGAATCTGATTACCCCGGCGGTCATCAACAAGCTTCAGATAGGAGAAGAAGGGCTAGAGGTTACCGGCACGTTTCAAGGAGTTAATCCCGACAGGAGCCATCCTAAAGGGAAGATTACGTTCCAAGTGATATTTGGGGGAGAACTGAACTATTGGACTGAGAAGATTTTGTTTGATGTGGTTGATCTCCCCCTGTCGTACAATGGGATTCTTCGACGCTAGGCCCTAACCAAGTTTATGGCAGCATCCCACTATGCTTACAACAACTTGAAGATGACTGGGCCACTGGGAGTTATCACTATCTTGTCAGATGAGAATGATGCAATTATCTACGTGGACAAGATGTACCAGGATGCAGTCGCAGCTGAGGCAGCGGCAGCGGCAGCTCCCGCCAAGGAAAGCAAAGGAAAGAAGAAGGATGGTTGGACCTCCAGCAAGGAGTCCAGGAAGCGTGCCCCCTCCGAGTGCACGGCACCCGTTGACGATGTGCCGGAGTGTTCCAATAGCAAGAGATCCAATGTTGCTACACCCCAAGTGAAGAGGGTCCCGGCAGGGTTGGCTGGCGTAGATGGTACTTTCACTATCAGCACCACCCTCAATGACAAATAGGAAAGCACGCTCGTTGCCATCCCGTGGGAGAATATTGATGTGTTTGCCTGCGAACCATCTGATATCCCCGGTGTTCCCTAGGAGGTAATCGAGCACCACCTTGTTGTCTTCCCACATGCCTGACCTGTGAAGCAGAAGGTCCGGAAGCAGGCCTTGGAGAAGCAGCAGTTCATTGCCGAAGAGATCAAGAGACTAAAGGCGGCTGGTTTGGTCAGAGGATTACTGCATCCTACGTGGTTAGCAAATCCAGTGGTAGTCCGGAAGGCTAACGGGAAGTCGAGGCTTTGTATTGATTACACAGATATCAACAAGGCGTTTGCCCGAAGGACCCATTTCCCTTGTCGCGCATCGATCAGATTGTGGATTCCACTTCAGGTTGTGATTTTCTCAGCTTTCTGGATTTATACTTAGGATATCATCATGTCTTCTTGTCCAAGGAAGACAAAGAGAAGTTGTCATTCATCACTCCATGTGGTACGTACTGCTTTATCCGCATGCCATTCAGTTTAAAGAGTGCCGGGTCAACTTTTGCAAGGGTAGTCCAGATTGGTTTTGAGCCATAGTTACACAATAATATCTTAATCCGGAGATGTGTGTTTTTGGTGTTCCCTCCGGCAAGCTACTTGGGTTCTTCGTATCCCACTGGGGGATCAAAGCCAACCTCGACAAGATCAAAGGCATTGAGAAGATTCAAGCGCCAAGGACAGTTAAGGATGTGAGGTGCTTAACAGGATGTGTTGCTGCACTGAGCAGATTCATCACCAAGTATGCCGAGTGTGCCCTGTCATTCTTCTAGATTTTGAAGATGGCAGGGCCTATGAAGGGGACCCCGGAAGCAGATGCATCCATGCAGGAGTTGAAGGCCTACCTTTCGTCTAGACCCACCTTGGTTGCGCCCAAACCTGTAATGCCCAGTATGCGGCTATGTCCCCCACGTGCCGAGGCACGACTTAAGGACATAAACGCATACTGGAATGATCTCAAGTATGGTATCTTTGCACAACTCATGTAAAAATCAGGGATGAAAGTCTAAAATGATAGTTGGTTTACACTCGCCATGTCTCACAATCAATACAATAGCATACATCATCCAAATAACATCAGGGTCCGGTTACGGACGAAATCCAAACGAAAAGATACCATAAATAACACAAGCTCGGATCCTCCTAGTAAGAACCACTACTGATCGTCGGGATAAGACACATAGTAACATCCACGCTCTTCATCGAACTCCCAGTATAGCTCTGAACCACCTCCTGCATAGTTCTCAATACTACCTACATCTGGTGTATGTCGAATCTCTGAGCCATAGAGGACTCAACAATCCCGTTCCCTATCAAAACTACCAAAGGCTTAGGCGTGGAAAGGCTATAAACAAGGGTCACAGCAAGAGCTAAGCACTAGCTTACGAGTTTAGAGTGAGGAGAGAACAAGTGCCAACGATCGCCAAGTTGATCAAGAAGTGATCCTAGCTACTCGCGATCAAACATAACCCCATCGTGTTCACTTCTCGAAGCCCTTCGGAAAGAGACCATCACTGTTACTCACGCAGGTAGTGTATTCATGAATAAGGTGTCAAGTTGTCTACAATCGGATATTAACAAATTCCCATCTACCACATAACCGCGGGCACGGCTTTCGAAAGATCAAACCCTGCAGGGGTTTCCCAACTTAGCCCATCACAAGCTCACAATCTGCGGAGTCGCAACTCCAAAGTGGGAAGACCCGAGTATTCTCGGAATCCTGTGCTCAAGATATTTCGAGAAAGGTAAAACTAATCCAGCAAGACCTCCCGGTGTGCCGACACACTGATAGTAGCCGCGCGTATCTCATCTCAGGCCACGACCGAATGGGACAAGCTACGGGTGTATACCAGATACCTCGGGTTTCCCCAAGGCGGCCCCGCAGGTTGCCTAGTTTGGACCAACACTCATGAGGAGCACTGGCCCGGGTTGTCAATTAAGAACTCGGGTTTGCAACACCCTATGCAAGTTCTACTTATTAGGCAAACGTAAAACCAATGTTGGGCCTTGCTGGAAAAGCTTTAAACAGAGCGAATTATCAAGGGGGGCCCATAAACCCCAACCGTGTTAGGAACGCAAAATCAAGGAACATAACACCGGTTTATCGGTTCCTAGGGTGGCAAGAGTGGAACAAAACACCAAGAAAGAGGCTTAGCCTTCCACCCATTACAAATATATATGTGAATTAGTTTAACAACTATTTATATATTGTGACATCCCAATAAAAACTTCATCATGGAGCAAAATCTTCAAAACTTCACCTGCAACTAACAACGCTATAAGAGGGGCTGAGCGATGCGTACTTAGCCAAACAAAGATTTGCTAGGATGGTGGTTAGAGTGTTTCAATGCAACAATAGGAGGGCTGACAAACAGGAATAGGCATCGAGGCAATATCTAAAGAGCGAGACATCTTCATAGACAAAGATAGAAGTGATATCTGGGAATGGTCATCTTGCCTGTTGATTCCATGGAGGGATCGTAACCTTGCTCCTCAAAGTCAGCCTCGACAGGAACCTCGAACTCCGAATTGGCTCCTGGCTCTACCCAACACAAGATCACAAACATGGTGCAATGCACAATCAACATGATGCAAGTCATATCATGGGATGCAAGTATGACGTGCGTATGCATGAGGAAGCTCTTGATCCTAAGGAGAAGATGATGTAAAATGCCTCATCTTGGGCAACCGGAAACGGATGCACGGTTTGCAAATGGCAAGCAAAACAAGATTCAAGCAAAACTGCAGTTTACAACAACATGGCATTTTTGGAGCAAGAAATAATTATGCTACAGCACCCAAACATGGAGACAAAGGGCATGTATGTGCAATAGACATGATACTTAACAAGTGTGAACTTATAGCACACCCAAAACCTTGCTAGAACACGATTAAACAAGCATGGCAAGTTGCAATAAATTTACAAAATTCTTAGACTTAGTTAAAATAAAAAGGCATGGAAGAAATTACAACGAATAGGCATGTTTACAAGCTTGTGCAACTCAACTCAAATCATGGCATGGAATATGAATATATCCAACAGCAAGAAGACATATTTGAGAAGATACTCATGACAAGAACATGCTCATAGGATGCATAGAACAGTAGCTACACTCGTGGCAAAACTGAACTTGTTGATAACATGCTGACAGATAAATTTTATAGTCACTTGAGAGCATGAAAACAACAACCTACAGCAAGCCATCAGGCAAGCAAAAGGCATGGAGATAACAAAAATAACATGCTCTTCAAGAATAACCACATGGCTACTTCTACAACATACTAGAACATGTCCCAAACACCATGGCAAAAGTGCCAAAGTTTATCCAGACTTGGCAAAATCCGGGCATGCTGTCAGAAAAATTTTATAGCAACTTGAGGGCCTCATAATAACAAGCTGCATCATGTCATCATGGCAAACAAGAGCATGGATAGCAAGAGCATAACATATACATCAAGGAACACCCACTAGACAACTCTAAACATGCACATCAAAGACGTTGGCATCATGGATACATAGCATAAAATTTAACAGATTCATACTTAGCAGAAAGTTAACAACAAGATGACATGTTAACAAGCTTGTTGGGCTCATATCAAGACATATCATGGCATGGAAAAGGATATATCATGTAGAGCATATACTCAAGAGTAAAACTCATGTTGACACCTAGCTCATATGACACATGGATTAATATGCACAAGCAAGGAAAAACATGATCTCATAACAAGCTCGGGAACTTATCAGCCAAATGCACTTTTGCAACAGAGTTAAACATGGCAATATGACACCTAACATGAATGCTGTAGCAACCATCATGTAGATCATTTCACAATGAAGATCTGGACATATCATGCACTCCATTCGGACCAACATGCACAAAGTTACTAGTCCACAAACATGCCAACAAATTTACACAGACCACAAGTGCTTAAACAGTTTCATCATGATGCACTCTTAACACGAAGATTAAGTCAACTATAGTAACTCTAGCATGCATGAAACTGATGCTAACATGTAGGGCACGACGAGACGAACATTTCGACATGTCATATGCGCAAAACGGAGCACCGAGCAGAAAGTTATCACATGATGAATGAGGCAACAAATTTAACAGATCCGGGGACTTAGTGGATTTTATACCTCTCGAAAAGTCAACGTGGGACGGGACAGATCCGGGATGGAGGGATCCGGGCGTTTGGATGGCTGCGCGGGTGGATCTGGTCCCGATCCGGATCTCGCCGGAGAGGTCGCCGGAGGAGCTCGGAGAGGCGGCGGCGATGGGGCACGGATCCGGCGGCAAGGGTGGAGCTGCAAGCCGGCGGCGGCCGGAGTGAGTGCAGGGTCGCCGGAGGCGGGGCGGCGCGGCCCGGCGGCGGCGATGCGCGCCGGCGGTCGGAGCTGGAGGCGGGAGCGATGCGCGGCCTGGGCGGCGGAGTGGCCTGACGCGGCCCGGGGCGAGCCGGCCTCGGGCTCGCGGGCCCGGAGCGGGGCGCGGTGGTGTTCGGGGGTCGGCGATGCCACGTGTCAAAAGCTGGTTGGCTCGGGGTGGCGGTCGGACACGTCCGGCGGCAGGGTGGACGTGTCCAGTGCGTGGAGGAGGACGAAGCTAGGGTTTTTTCCCGTGATTTCGGGGATGGGGCTGTTTATATAGATTCTGGGAGCTAGGAGTGTCCAAATGGGGTGCGTTTTTCGGCCACACAATCGCGATCCGACGACCGAGAGGATGGGAGTGGTTGTGCTGGGTTAGTAGGCTTTTGTGGAGGGGGTCTTGGGACAAAAGAACAGGAGCTTTTAGCCCACTAGGTTAACCGTTGGAGTATCAAACGACCTCCAAACGTGATGAAACTTGACAGGCGGCCTACACGTACTAAAACAACAACGCACGACAAGTCTCACCTCGTTCCGAGAATGTTTCACGGCAACATACGAAAGAAGGACTCGGAGGTGCCACGGGCACGTGTGTGAGTGTCGGAACTCGAAACGGACAACGGGAAGAGACGAGCATGACCGGGTGCAAGTGACAACACGAATGCAATGCAATGCACAAGATAACATGACATGGATGAAAAGCACACACGCACACAACAAAATGAAGAAACCCGAAATGAAAGAAGAGCCCAGAATGGAATTGAAGAGTCAATGTTGCATATATTGCCATAAATGGAAGGTATCACATATGGGGTGTTACAAACTCTCCTCCACTACAAAAAGATCTCGTCCTGAGATCTAGGACTGAAAGAAGGAGGAATACTCAGAACGGAGATGATCCTCTCGTTCCCATGTAGCTTCTCGGTCGGTATGGTGTGACCACTTCACTTTCAAAAATTTGATGGACTTGTTGCGGGTCTTGCTCTCAGTTTCTTGAAGGATAGCAACAGGGTGCTCACGATAAGAGAAGTCTTGTTGAAGATCAATCTCTTCGAATGGAATGGTGCGTTCAGGCGTCTTGAAGCACTTGCAGAGTTGAGACACGTGAAACACATCATGCACATTTGCAAAGTTGGAGGGAAGTTCGAGTTGGTAGGCTAGATCGCCTCTCTTGCAAAGAATCTTGAAAGTACCCACGTATCTTGGAGCAAGCTTGCCCTTGATACCGAACCTCTGAGTGCCCTTCATGGGACAAACACGGAGAAAGACATGGTCTCCAATGTCGAAAGCTAACTCACGATGCTTGCCGTAATAGTAGCTCTTTTGACGCGATTGCACGGCTTTGAGATTCTCACGTATAACTTTGCACATTTCTTTGGCTTCTGAGATCAAATCATTTCCAAGAAGTTGACGTTCACCAGTCTCAGACCAGTTGAGAGGGGTACGGCACTTTCTGCCATAGAGTATTTCAAAAGGAGCTTTGCCGGCACTTTCTTGGAAGCTGTTGTTGTAGGAGAATTCGGCAAATGGAAGGCAATCTTCCCATTTCATACCGAAGGAGATGACACAAGCTCTTAGCATATCTTCGAGGATCTGGTTCACTCTTTCGACTTTACCGCTAGTCTGAGGGTGAAACGCAGTGCTGAAGTGAATCTTTGTGCCCATGGCTGACTCAAAAGAATCCCAGAACTTGGAGGTGAACAAGCTTCCACGGTCTGAGGAGATCACTTGAGGAATGCCATGCAAAGAAACAATTCTGGAGGTGTACAGCTCTGCCAGCTGAGCTGCGTTGATGGATTCTTTGACGGGAAGAAAATGAGCTACTTTAGTTAGCTTGTCAATCACCAAAAAGATAGCATCATTTCCCTTCTTGGACTTTGGAAAGCCGGTGACGAAATTCATCTAAATGTGATCGAATTTCCACTTGGGAATAGGTAGAGGTTGAAGGAGTCCGGCTGGACGTTGATGCTCTGCCTTCACTCTTCTACAGACATCACATTCGTTCACGAATTGGGCAATCTCCCTTTTCATGTGAGTCCACCAATATGATTGCTTGAGGTCTTGGTACATCTTGGTTCTTACTGGGTGTATCGAGAGGAGGGACTCATGTGCTTCGTTCATTATGAGCTTCCTGAGATCATCTTTGGGAACCACGATCATGTCCTCAAAGAACAAGGTGTCTTTCTCATCAACGCGATAGCACTTGTACTTGGGAGTACCCTTAGCAATACCATGTTTCACTTTCTGCACCATAGCATCACTGAGTTGGGCCTCACGGTTTTGATCTTCCAAGGTAGGAGCAACTCGAAGGTTTGCAAGAAAGCCTTACAGAACGACTTGGAAGTTGAGCTTCCTGAAAGATTCACAAAGTTCAGGCTGGAACGGTTTGAGAAGGAGACTGTTGCAATAAGCCTTTCTGCTCAAGGCATCTGCAATGACATTGGCCTTGCCAGGAGTATATTCAATGCTTGGATCATACTCTTGAATCATCTCAACCCAACGAGTCTGGCGAAGGTTAAGGTTTGGCTGAGTGAAAATGTACTTCAAGCTCTTGTGATCGGTGAAGATATCCACTTTTCTGCCCAACAGAAGGTGTCTCCACATGATCAAGGCATGTACAATCGCTGCTAGCTCAAGATCATGTGTGGGGTAATTCTTCTCATTTGGTTTCAGCTGACGTGAAGTGTATGCAACGATCTTCTTGTGTTGCATGAGAACACCACCAAGACCTTGCAATGAAGCATCACAAAAGACTTCATAAGGCTTGGACTCATCCGGAGGAGTAAGAACCGGAGCATAAATGAGCTTCTCTTTGAGTGTCTTGAATGCCACATCACAATCAGGAGTCCACGAGTACTTGACATTCTTCTGCAACAGGTTGGAAAGATGCTTGGCAATCTTGGAGATGTTCTCAACGAACCTTCTGCAATAGCTAGCGAGACCAAGGAAGCTTTGGAGTTGCTTGGCATTTTGTGAAGGTTCCCAGTTGACAATAGCTTCAACCTTCTCGGGGTTCACAGAAATGCCCTCGGCAAAGATAATATGGCCAAGATAAAGGACTTTATCCAGCCAGAATTCACATTTGGAGAACTTCGCGTAGAACTTGTGTTCACGGAGCCTGTCAAGGACCAAACGGAGGTGCTTAGCATGGTCTTCTTCATTCTTGGAGAATACCAAGGTATCATCCAGATAGACGAGAATAAATTCATTGGTGTAGGTGTTGAATATGAAGTGCATCATCCGAGAGAAGGTGGGTGGAGCATTTGCATGGCCGAAAGACATGACCGTGTATTCATAGGAGCCATAGCTTCTTCTGAATGCGGTCTTGGGCATATCCTCTTCACGGATACGAATCTGATGGTAACCCATCTGGAGATCGAGCTTCGAGATTACCTTTGCTCCTTTGAGCTGCTCGAACAATTCATTGATGTTGGGGAGTGAGTACTTATTCTTTATTGTCTTCTTGTTCAATGGCCGGTAATCAACGCAAAGGCGTTCTGTGCCATCCTTCTTCTTGACAAATAGAACACCACAGCCCCAAGGAGAAGTAGTAGGCCTGATTAGACACATATGTTCTTGCTCATTGAGTTGTTTCTTCAGCTCCTTCAGCCCATCAGGAGAAAGCTTGTACGAACGCCAACATGCTGGCTCGGTACCGGGTTCAAGTTCAATGACGAATTCAACTTGACGACTAGGAGGCATGCCTGGAAGCTGTTCAGGGAATATATCCTCAAATTCACGAACCACCAGAATCTGAGAAATGGCATTAATCTCGCCCTTGTCATTGAGAGAGAATTGCCTGATTGTGTTATCTCGAGCTGTAAAGATAATCACGTCTTCGTCAGGATGAGTTAGCTTGACCTCCTTATTTGCACAATCAATGTTTGCATCATGCATGGAGAGCCAATCCATCCCAAGAATAATGTTGGAGTTGCCAAGAACAACCGGAGAAACGAGAAAACTGTAATCACCCATATGAATAGATATGTCCGGAGCAAACACGCTAGAAGCATTAGTTTTCCCGGAGAAACAATTGATAACTCCCTTGGTAAACTTTTGATGTCAACACTGTGCTTCGATGCAAAAGGTTGAGATATGAAAGAACATGATGCACCCGAATCAAACAAGACTTTAGCAGGTATTGAGTTAACTGGAAGATTACCAATTATCACATCAGAAGAATTCTCTGGCTGAGCTGCATTCATCAGGTTCACTCTTTCTGACTTGGGATTGTGCTTGACAATAGCATTGCTGATAGGTGGAGGAAGCGGAAGGCGCCTTTGGTTTGTGCACTTGTTGGAATAATGGCCCTTCAGACCACACTTGTAGCAAGTGACCTCAGAAACTGGATGGGAAGGAGGAACAATTGGTCTTGGGGCTTGGAACTAAGGCTTGGACTGGTTGCTCGGGTAGGGTGGGTGGGAGAATCCACGACCACCTGATTGCGTGTTGTTGCTTGGAGGACGGAGCACTGGAGGAGACGGTAGCCAGAACTTCTGCTGCTTGGCAACAACTTGAGAGGAAGAGGAGGAGTGAACAACATCTCTGATCCTCATTTTGGAAGCTTCACACTTGAGCTGAGCTGCCTCTTGCTTGAGAGCCATATTGTAGAATTGATCAAATTCATCCGGCTCGAACAAGGTGAGAGCAAGTTGGAGTTCATCTTTGAGACCACCTCTGAATTGATATATCTTGCTCTTGGCATCGGGGATGTCTTGCTTCGCATAACGGGCAAGATTCTGGAACTTGACATTTTATTGATAGACAGACATGGTGCCTTGCTTCCGGTTGCGGAATTGCTCACGCATGCCTTCAATGACACTGGTTGGAATGTGATGAGAACGGAAATCGGTCCACGAGATCTCACAACTACCTCTGGAACCTTTGTACTGTTGCCACCAATCAGCAGCTTGATCTTTGAGTTGGAAAGTGGCAAACTTGACATAATTCTCAGGCCTCACGTTACTGCATTCAAAGTGATTTTTGATGTTTGTGATCCAATCTTCAGCATCTAGCGGGTCCACACAGTAATTGAACGACTTCGGTTGGTTTGCCAGGAATTGGTTCAGTGTCGCAAAGTGAGGTTGATTGAACAGATTGCCTTGGCCTTGGTTCCCATGATTGCCTTGATTTGCTTGGTTGGCTTGAAAGTTCTGCATCGTCTGCATGAGCATCTGAGTGTTCTGGTTGGTTGCTTGCATAATTTCTCTCCATGCCTCAGACGGAGGAGGAGGGGAAGGAGGACGCTCTTCTTCACCCTCTTGGTTAGGGTTGGGAACCCTCTTGGGAGCCATCCTAAATATGATGACAACCGTTAGCCATTGATGCAAAAATATAAGCTGAATCAACGGCTAGAAATTTGCAACATAAGTCTTCACAATAAACATTCGAACAAAATGAATGAACGAATTCCACAGTTTAATGGTACAACAATCTTCTCGAGAAGCCACTTGGGAGAACAAAAGATAAAATAAAAACAACAAGGTGCAGATGGAACAAATACATGATAGAAGCTTCGTCCCACATGTTCGTGCTGAATGCCCCATGGAACGTATTACAAAGGGTGTTGCAATCCCCGGATCAGCATAGCCAATGACCCTTTAAGATGCAACTCCCAATTGGAACGGCACCCATGAAACCTCTTCACTCGATGTTGAACCCCAAACCTCATACCACGACTTAAGGACATAAACGCATACTGGAAGGATCTCAAGTATGGTATCTTTGCACAACTCATGTAAAAATCAAGGATGAAAGTGTAAAATGATAGTTGGCTTACACTCGCCACGTCACACAATGAATAAAATAGCATACATCATCCAAATAACATCAGGGTCCGGCTACGGACGAAATCCAAACGAAAAGATACCATGAATAACACAAGCCCGGATCCTCCTAGTAAAAACCACTACTGATCGTCAGCATAAGACACATAGTAACGTCCACGCTCTTCATCAAACTCACAGTACAGCTCTGAACCACCTCCTGCATAGTTCTCAACGGTACCTGCATCTGGTGTGTGTTGAATCTATGGGCCATAGAGGACTCACCAATCCCGTTCCCTGGTATCAAAACTACCAAAGCCTTAGGCGTGGAATGGCTATAAACAATGGTCGCAGCAAGCACTAAGCACTAGCTTACGAGTTTAGAGGGAGGAGACAACAAGTGCCAACGATCGCCAAGTTGATCAAGAAGTGATCCTAGCCACTCGTGATCAAACATAACCCCACCGTGTTCACTTCCCGAAGCCCTTCGGAAAGAGACCATCACGGTTACTCACGCAGGTAGTGTATTCATGAATAAGGTGTCAAGTTGTCTACAACCGGATATTAACAAATTCCCATCTGCCACATAACCGTGGGCACGGCTTTCGAAAGATCAAACCCTGCAGGGGTGTCCCAACTTAGCCCATCACAAGCTCACGATCTGCGGAGTCGCAACTCCAAAGTGGGAAGACCCGAGTATTCTCGGAATCCCGTGCTCAAGATATTTCGTGAAAGGTAAAACTAATCCAGCAAGACCTCCCGGCGTGCCGACACACTGATAGTAGCCACGCGTATCTAACCTCAGGCCACGACCGGATGGGACAAGCTACGGGTGTATACCAGATACCTCGGGTTTCCCAAAGGCGGCCCCGTAGGTTGCCCAGTTTGGAACAACACTCATGAAGAGCACTGGCCCGGGTTGTTAATTAAGAACTCGGGTTTGCAACGCCCCATGCAAGTTTTAGTTATTACACAAATGTAAAACCAATGTTGGGCGTTGCTGGAAAAGCTTTAAACAGAGTGAATTATCAAGGGGGGCCCATAAACCCCAACCATGTTAGGAACGCAAAATCAAGGAACATAACACCGGTTTATCGGTTCCTAGGGTGGCATGAGTGGAACAAAACACCAAGAAAGAGGCTTAGCCTTCCACCCATTACCAATATATATCTGAATTAGTTTAACAAGTATTTATATATTGTGATATCCCAATAAAAACTTCATCATGTTGCAACATCTTCAAAACTTCACCTGCAACTAACAACGCTATAAGAGGGTCTGAGCGATGCGTACTTAGCGAAACAACGGTTTGCTAGGACGGTGGTTAGAGTGTTTCATGGCAACAATAGGAGGGCTAACAAACAGGAATAGGCATCGAGGAAATATCTAAAGAGCGAGACATCTATCATAGACAAAGATAGAAGTGATATCTGGGAATGGTCATCTTGCCTGTTGATTCCACGGAGGGATCGTAACCTTGCTCCTCAAACTCAGCCTCGAAATGAACCTCGAAATCCGAATCGACTCCCGGCTCTACCCAACACAAGATCACAAACAACAGCACAATATCAAACATGGTGCAATGCACAATCGAAATGATGCAAGTCATATCATGGGATGCAAGTATGATGTGCGTATGCATGAGGAAGCCCTTGAGCCTAAGGAGAAGATGATGTAAAAGGCCTCATCTTGGGCAACCAAGCAAGCCATTGGATAGAGGGGAAGATTTCGGTTGAAATCGATATAAAGATCACCGGAAATGGATGCACGGTTTGCAATTGGCAAGCAAAACTGCAGTTTACAGCAACATGGCATCTTTGGAGCAAGAAATAATTATGCTACAACACCCAAACAGAGAGACAAAGGGCATGGATGTGCAATAGACATGATACTTAACAAGCGTGAACTTATAGCACACCCAACACCTTGCTGGAACACAATTAAACAAGCATGACAAGTTGCAATAAATTTATAGAATTCTCAGACTTAGTGAAAATTACAAGGCATGGTAGAAATTACAACGAATAGGCATGTTTACAAGCTTGTGCAACTCAACTCAAAGCATGGCATGGCATATGAAGATACCCAACAGCAAGAAGACATATTTGAGAAGCTACTCATGAAAAGAACGTGCTCATAGGATGCATAGAATAATAGCTACACTCGTGGAAAAGCTGAACTTGTTGATATCATGCTGACAGATTAATTTTATAGTCACTTGAGAGCATGAAAACAACAAGCTACATCAAGCCATCATGCAAGCAGAAGGCATGGAGATAACATAAATAACATGCTCTTCAAGAATAACCACATGGCTACTTCTACAACATACTAGAACATGTCCCAAACACCATGGCAAAAGTACAAAAGTTTATCGAGACTTAGCAAAATCTGGGCATGGTGTCAGAAACATTTTATAGCAACTTGAGGGCCTCACAATAACAAGCTACAACATGTCATCATGGCAAACAAGAGCATTGATAGCTATAGCATAACATATACATCAATTAACACCCACTGGACAACTCAAAACATGCACATCAAAGACGATGGCATCAAAAACCCACTGGATACATAGCATAAAAATTAACAGATTCACACTTAGCAGAAATTTAACAACAGGATGACATGTTAACAAGCTTGTTGCACTCATCTCAAGACATATCATGGCATGGAAAAAGATCTATCATGTAGAGCATATACTCAAGAGAAAATCTCATGTTGACACCTAGCTCATATGACACATGGATTAGTATGCACAAGCAAGGCAAAACATGATCTCATAACAAGCTCATGAACTTATCAGCCAACTGCACTTTTGCAACAGAGGTAAACATGGCAATATGACACCTAAGATGAATGCTACAACAACCATCATGTAGAGCATTTCACAATGAAGATCTGGACATATCATACACTCCATTCAGACCAACATGCACAAAGTTACTAGTCCACGAACATGCCAACAAATTTACACAGACCACAAGTGCTGATGAGGACATCACTAACAAGGTTACACCCACAGCTCCAACTGACACATATACAGGACCAATTACTAGAGCTCGCGCACGCCAATTAAATTACCAGGTACTTTCGTTTCTTGGTAATGAATCTAATGTTCATGAGAATATGATGCTGCCTAAATTGGATACATTTGTCTTGCTTACAAATGAAGGGCCTAGCTTGGACAAGAAGGATGAACAGTGGAGCAAGATCAAGCATGGAGATGATGGCATGCGCAAGGGGAACAAGAATGGAGTTTCAATTGATGATTTCAGGACTTTGAAGCCACCATAATGAGTGCGAGAAGCCTTGGACGAAATATACAAGATGCCACTTCATAAATTTTGTCCAGAGGCTATTGTAGGTGTTGCGTCACCTTATTATTGGGCCAGGCCCATGTAATTTCGAAATACTTAAGTATAGGCTGTTTTTAGAGTCCGTATGTGTGGGGAAACAAGAGTTAGGGTTGGTTTCGGACCCCTCCACCAAGGGCCACGAAATTCCCCCCTCTTTCCCTCATATATACAGCCCTTAGGGCGTCGTTTAGTTTTTGGGTTTTGTTTAGATTAAAGTTCGCCATAGCTGCAACTTCGCGTACTTCGTTTGTGTTCAACGACCAGACCAAGACGTCACAGAACCCCACTTGATCAATAAAGCTTTCCTCTTGAATTCGCAATATCCAGATTGCAATCTCAGTTTCTTACTTGTTCTTCGTTTGCCTGCAGGAAACAGACCTTCGTGGTCAGGTTGATCGTGCTCCGGCGTGGTCAATAACCTCTCGGAGTTGGTTTAGCGATTGCTAAGGCGCGACGTCCACACACGTTCGTAATCGGATCGTCAAAGTCGACTTCATCCAAACGATAGCCACCATCTCATCGAAAGACGGGACACCTTTGCCTCTATCAAGTGCTGAAACAGTTTCATCACGATGCACTCTTACCACGAAGATTAAGTCAAATATATGAACTCTAACATGCATGAAACTGATGCTAACATGTAGAGCACGACGAGACGAACATTTCAACATGTCATGTGCGCAAAACGGAGCACCGAGCACAAAGTTATCCCATGATGAAGGAGGCAACAAATTTAACAAATCCGGGGACTTGGTGGATTTTATACCTCCCGAAAAGTCAACGCGGGATGGGACGGATCAGGGACGGAGGGATCCGGGCGTTTGGATGGCTGCGCGGGTGGATCTGGTTCTGATCCGGAGCTCGACGGAGAGGTCGCCGGAGGAGCTCGGAGAGGCGGCGGCGATGGGGCACGGGGCCGTTGGCGAGAGTGGAGCTGCGAGCTGGCGGCGGCCGGAGTCGGTACGGGGTCACCGGAGGCGGCGGGGCGCGGCCCGGCGACGCGCGGGGTTGCCGAAGGCGGCGGGGCGCGGCACGGCGGCGCGGCGTGGGGTCGCCGGAGGCAGCGGGGCGCGGCGCGGCAGCGCGCGGGGTTGCCGGAGGCGGTGGGGCGCGGACTGGCGGCGATGCGCGCCGGCGGCCGGAGCTGAAGGCGGGAGCGATGCACAGCCTGGGCGGTGGAGTGGCCCGGCGCGGCCCGGGGCAGGCCGGCCTTGGGCTCACTGGCCCGGAGCGGGGCGCGGCGGCGCTGGCGGGTCGGAGATGCCACGTGTCGAAAGCCGGTTGGCTCGGGGCGACAGTCGGACACGTCCGGCGATGGGGTGGACGTGTCCGGCGCGTGGAGGAGGAAGAAGCTAGGGTTTTTGCCCGTGATTTCGGGGATGGGGCTGTTTATATAGATTCTAGGAGCTATGATTGTCCAAATGGGGTGCGGTTTTCGCCCACACGATCGCGATCCGACGACCGAGAGGATGGGAGTGGTTGTGTTGTGTTAGTGGGCTGTTTTGGAGGGGTTCTTGGGCCAAAAGGAACAGGAGCTTTTAGCCCACTAGGTAAACCATTGGAGTATCAAACGACCTCCAAACGCGATGAAACTTGACAGGCGGCCTACACGTGCTAAAATAACAACGCACGACAAGTCTCACCTTGTTCTGAGAATGTTGTATGGCGACATACAAAAGAAGGACTCGGAGGTGCCACGGGCACGTGTGTTCGGAACTCGAAACGGACAACGGGAAGAGACGAGCATGACCGGGTGCAAGTGGCAACACGAATGCAATGAAATGCACAAGATAACATGACATGGATGAAAAGCACACACGCACGCGACAAAATGAAGAAACCCGAAATGAAAGAAGAGCTGAGAATGGAATTGAAGAGTCAACGTTGCATATATTGCCATAAATGGAAGGTATCACATATGGGGTTTTACAAAACCCCAAGAATCATTGTTGCTATACTTGGCGGCAACCAACAAAGTGGTCAGTGCGGCCTTGGTAGTGGAGCGAGAAGTGGTTGAGGCAGAAAGCGATCAAAAAACAGCAGAGTCAAAGAAGGATCAGCACAGCAATGAGCACGGTAATGAGAGGAACCCCAAGGACGCGTCAAGGAAGAAAGTGGTGCAGCGCCCAGTGTACTTCATCAGCTCCTTGTTACCGGGGGCAAGATCGAGGTACTCTGGTGTGCAAAAGTTGATCTTTGGTCTCATTATGGCCCCAAGGAAACTGCGCCACTACTTCCAAGCCCATGAGATCATGGTTGTCACTCGTTTTCCACTGCAAAAGATACTGCGAAACACTGAGGCTATTGGCAGAATAGTGGAGTGGGCCTTGGAGTTATCCAACTATCCAATTTCGGGTTCCGCAAACCCTTGAGAGGTTCGAACTCTGGTGTGCGCACGAAGAACACTCTCTCCCCAGCGCACTCACCATGCGATTGCATGGCCTAGCTCGACGAACTCAAAGAACAAGGGACACAGAGGATTATACTAGTTCTGGCCACCTTTTGGTGTATTACCCTACTCCAGTGTGTGTGGTGGATTGCCTTGTATGGCCGAGGATGAACTAGTACAAGGGATGAACATCCTCCGCAAGAGAGGTGTTCTTGGGCTCGGATGAGCTTGCGGTGTGCGTGAGGGCGGAATGGATCTAATCCCCTCTATGGTGGTGGCTAGGTCCAATTTATAGTGGCCTTGGTCCTCTTCCCAAATATTAGCAGGAAGGGATCCCACAACAGCCAAATTTGAAGGGGAACAACTAGTACAAGTTATCCTGACAAAAGTAGTCTTCGTCAGCCAAAGGCTCTGGTGGTGACGCCACACCGGGCTCCACGATGAACTTCGTTCTGCAGCCTTGACGGTCCTTGGTCTCATTGCACCAATATGGAAGCCTTTGCCTGATCCCTCGGGATTCCACGCCTGCACTTGCCCCCTTAGCACCAAAAAGGAAACTGGTACACTGCCTGGCCTTGGTCGTCATGGCTCACGTCACGCGAACCTCGCGAGGTGATCCTTGCATAGATATCTCCGCTCCTCGGGAGCCACCCAAGAGAGACTGCCCCAGGGAGGTCCTGATGTCGCCCGCCTCGCGAGGCTTGGCCCCTCACGAGGGTCTTGGGTTGCAGTTGTTGAAGTTGGGCCATACCAGGCCGCTGATGGAGCCATGTCACGGGCCACGGGCATGCAAGTCTGGGTACCCCTGTTCCCAGGACGCTGACAGTAGCCCTCGGGCCCAAGGAATGCACGGACTTGGCTTCGAGGCAAAGACAAAGGTGCAAGGGCGAAGCGCCGCAGGCCCCAAATGCATGAGGCCTTGGTCGACGCATGACGACTTGATTGGACGTGGGCGTCTCTGTTTCCCCATGCTGCCTCAGCAACTGCCCAATCTGACAAAAGGCTGTCGAGCGCTGAGGGGTTTTCCTTACCTTCCGTCGCCTTGCTCCAGATCCCCTTCTCCTTCCTGCCCAAGAGTCTACAGATCCGCTTGATTTCTCCCCTGAGCCCATAGTCGATGGTGCTGGACAAGGTGAAGGCCGCTCGCTCGCCCTCCTGGTTCGAGCCTTCCTTGAGTGCGGCACAGTCTCGGAGAAGAAGCTCGCCATCGCGCACCTAATGGAGGCGGGTGGCAGCGACGAGGGGAAGGAGCCTGAGCTCCGGGCGGGCTCCGCCGTGTCGGATCCCCCAAGCAACACTTTTTACCCTTTCTTCATGCACAACATCCTTGTGGGGCTAGTTCCCCCTTTCCTTGACTTCTTCTTCGCCATCCTCCACCAATATAATCTCCATGCTCTTCATCTTCACCCCGGCTCCGTCCTTCTTCTGTCCATCTTCTCCTTCTACTGTGAGGCATTTGTAGGGGTGATGCCATATGTGGTGCTGCTTCGCCACTTCTTCTACCTCCGGATCAAGGAGGACCAGTGCTAGAGCTGCGCCAACTTCTTTGCGGCCAATGGGGCCAATGCAATCTCCAGAGCCGGAAAGAAAGTGGAGGGCTTCAGGAACAAGTGGGTCCTCATGGACGCGAAGACCTCCCACCTGCTACTAGCGCTGTCGACAAAGATGCCAGCATCCCATGACAGGTGGAATAGCGTGAAGCTCAACGATCCCCGGGCTGAGCAGCTGTTGTCAAGGATGATGGCTGATCTGAAGCCCGATGACCCAAAGGCGGAGAAGCTGACGGGGGCCATGATTATCAAGGAGTTCCTGATGCAGCGCCTGGCTTCGCTCCAAGCACACTCGCGCCCCTTGTGGAAGCTCATGGAAGAAGGCGACGACCTCTGCTTCAGGCCAGATGCCTTGCCCGACGAGGAGCTGGGCCAGGTCCTCCTTCTAGTGTCAAAGGACCAAGGGTACCCTCCTGACTCCCATCTTCCACTGTACCGCCGTCCGGATGGGGCCCAGATTGCTGCCGCTATGCCCGCCTTCAGCGAGCGTGGGCTCGTGCCGCCAGCGTCCACCGGGGCCTCGGTGGTGATGTCCTCCACTGAGTTCGGCATGGGGGAGGGGAAGATGGACTCGGAGGCGACCAGGGAAGGCACGGGGGATATCTCTCCCCCATGCCAGTCTGAGCTCCTCCGCGTACTTCCCAATGATGATGACGATGGTGAGCAACCAGCTAAGGAGCCGCCGCGCTCTGCCGGGGTTACCACAAGGTCAAAGGGTCCCCCCCAAAGAGGCCGCAAACTAGGATTCCGAAGAAGGGGCAGTCAGTGCTGGTTCTTCAAGGTGGTCCTTCTGCTTCTACTTCGACCGACACCGCGGCGAGCTCGGTTGTCGCGCCCACATCTGCTCCTGGGCTCAAGTGCATGTGCCCCCTGCCATGAGGCTCTCTGGCCTCGTTCTCTAGAAGAGGGCGAGGGGTTATGCCGTCGTGGACCAGTACATGCTTCATCTTGACCCTTGTCCTTGTATTCGCCGTTGCTTCTTGATGCTTCTCCCTTGTGATGTCAGGCTAGCGTAGGCAGCGAAGAAGAAGAGGGAGTCGGTGGTGACCTTTGAGACCCAGCTGCCCGCCGTGGTAGTGCCATCCCCGGAGTGGGGGGGTGCTCATTCTTCAGCCGCCAGAGTGTCCTCGCGAGACCTTGAGATTCGTCTGGAGGAAGCGGCCCCCATGGCCAAGCCGGCTCCGGAGGCACCTAACCTCCGCTCGTCCTCCAGGGCTTCGAGGGCTAAGGAGCCCCTGCCTCTTCGGTTGCGGCTGTCGTGCAAGCCCTGGTGTCGGTTCCGTCTCATCCTCCTTCCACGGTGCCGCTGAGCCATGGTATTCCTGCATCGCTCGACATTCTAGAGGAGGCCCTCTCTACACTAACTCGGCTTCGTGATGACCTCCAAGACCCTGAGCACCGCCCGTCGTTGGGGCGTCTGGAGCTTGCTTTGGGGTGGTTGAGGTCCGATGCAGCTGTCCGCGTGGCCTGGAGCCAGACCATCAAGACCTCCAAGGAAGGCGAGCGGGCTGCTGGCCTTGCCAGGGCAGAGCATGATGTGGCACTGAAGGATGCCTAGGATACGGAGGAGCGGTGCCAGAAGCTGCAGGCCGAGATGAAGGTCTTGTGCAACGAGCGAGCCGCCGAGGCCTGCCAGCTCGGTGTGCAGGAGGAGAAGCTGAAGGCCCGGTAGGATGCGATTGCCGACCGCGACACCGAACTGGAGCAGTCAGCACGGGAGCAAGCCGCGGAGCGCAGCCGCCTGGAGAAGCTGAAGGGGGAGATAGAGGCGAACACGACCCAGCTAGATGCCAAGGCAAAGGTTCTGGCCGGAGACCACGCGGTCTTTGAGTCCCTCGAGCTAAAGTCCCGCGAGGCCCTACGAGAGCTTTACAGGAAGGGCCTGAAGAAGACGCTGGTGACCACCGAGGAAGGCCCCATCGAGCTGTTGCCTCAGCTCGTCAAGGCACTCGAGGGAGTTTTCACCGGGATGGGCCCGATGGTGGAAGGGGAGGTCCGTTCACTCTCTGCTTCGTCCTTGACACGCGTCTTCAGCCACTTCCACCTGCGCGACCCGAGCACCGACCTCGGGGCCCTGCTCGAGCGTGTGGACGAAGAGCGCTGTGCGGCTATCGCCGAAGCCGTGAAGGACCTGGTGGACGCCCTGGTGGAGAAGTTCCACGCCGTCGACCCTGTGACCCCTGCTGGTAACGCTGCCGATCCCGCGGTAGCGGCCGATGGTGGCACCGACATCGAGGGGGTGCTCCTTGCGGGCGACGATAATGCCCAAGGCTGAAGATGAGTCCCACCGGTAGCGCTTTCCTTTGCTATTATTTCCTGCAACAGACATCGTGCCTCGTGGAGGCGTTTAAACATATGCCTAGGTATTTGAAGGACAGTAAGTTTTGTAATAATTACTAGGATTTCGGGACCATCTTCCCGCCTACCCTAGCATTCTGCGTCGGCAGAGCCTGACCCCATGCATACCTCAGCCGTCGCTGGCTCATTAGGATCGCCAGGACGAGGCCAGGTAGTGAGGGGTTACGTGGCCAGTTAGGCTGCTGTGATGTGATGCTCAGGAGTCCTCCTTGACGTACGAACAGGCCTCGGGAAGGGGACGTGAAACCATGCCTTAGTATTCTACGTCGGCAGAGCCCGACCCTGCGCATACCTCAGCCGCCGCTAGCTTGTCCGGATCGCCAGGACGAGGCCAGGGAGTGAGGGGCTACGTGGTTAGTTTGGCTCCTGAGACGCGATGCTCAGGAGTCCTCCTTGACATGAAAACGGACCTTTGGGTGACAATACATATCTAGGCCTCCTTGTTCTGCGTCGGCAGAGCCCGGCCATGCGCGTACCCCAGCCGCCGTTGGCTCATCTAGATTGCCTGGACGAGGCCAAGGAGTGAAGGGCTACATGACCAGTTAGGCCCCTGAGACGCGATGCTCAGGATTCCTCCTTGACGTGCAAACAGACCTTCATACCTGTTTGGTGGGGCGTACACTAGGCGTGACCTGCTCGTAGCCCCCATCCTCAGTCCCCGTCACACGGTTCTCCCGAGGGGTGGCTTTGCAACGAGGCCTGGCACCAAGCCTGTCGGCTCCCTGATAACCCACAAGTATAGGGGATCAATTGTAGCCTCTTTTGATAAGTAAGAGAGTCGAACCCAACGAGGAGCTAAAGGTAGAACAAATATTCCCTCAAGTTCTATCGACCACTGATACAACTCTATGCACGCTTAACGTTTACTTTACCTAGAACAACAATGAAAGTAGAAGTACTTTGTAGGTGTTGTAGGATAGGTTTGCAAGAATATAAAGAGCACGTAAATAGAAACTAGGGGCTGTTTTAGGTAAAGAAGCAATAAAGTTAGTATATCGAGTATGGGAAAGTGGTGGTAGGAGTTGCGAAACTGTCCCTAAGCAATTGACTACATTACTAGACCGATAGCAAGTTTTATGTGGGAGAGGCCATAGCTAGCATGTCATCCCTGACTTGGAATTCTATGCACTTATGATTGGAACTATTAGCAAGCATCCGCGACTAATAAGGTTCATTAAGGTAAAACCTGTCGGCGTTCTGGGAATGGTGGTACCCAGAATTGCCTGCCTGCGGCCCAGGGCGTGGCTCACCAGGCGGCCTGGTACGGCCCAGCATCTTCAGCGACCACTCAGGACCCTTGCGAGGGGCCGAGCCTCACGAGGCGGACGACACAAGGCATCCCCTGGGGCAGCCTCACCAGGCCGGCTCGCGAGGATCGGAGATATCGAGGCGAGGGGCACCTCACGAGGTCCTCGTGACGTGAGCAGTGATGACCAATGCCAGGTGGGCGCCAGCGGGCACAGAAGTGCCAGTTTCCTCTTTGGTGCTAAAGGAGCAGGTGCAGACGAAGAATCCTGAGGCATCAGGCAAAGCTTTCCAAACCGGTGAACCAAGACCAAGATGAGTAGGACAGCAGGACGGTGGTCATCGCGGAGCCGACGACGGAGTCACCACCAGAGTCTTTGGCAGGCGAAGACCACCTTTTGTCAGGATAGCTTGTACTAGTTGTCCCCCTTAAAATTTGGTCGTTGTGGGATTCCTTCCCGCTCAATATTTGGGAAGAGGACCCGAGTCGCTATAAATAGGACTAGCCACCACCACTGGGATCATCTCATCAAAGAGGGAGTTGATCTCATCTTGAGTTGATCAGATAGAAGGCCACACACCACCAGCTCACTCGAGCACAAGAACTCCTCTCCTCAGGAGGCAGTTCATCCATGTACTAGTTCTTCATCAGCCTACAAGGCAATTCACCACACCACACTGGATTACGGTATTACACCACAACGGTGGCCCGAACCAATATAAATCTTGTGTCACTTGTTCTTCAGATCTGACGAGCTAGGCCTAGGGTTGTTGAGTAGACAAGCTAGGGTGGAAGGAGAGATCTTCGTGCGCACCCTAGAGTTCGAACCTTAAGGGTTTCGCAAGAACCCTAGATCCGACATTTGGTGCGCCAGGTAGGGGTGCGCGGGATTTGTTTTTCCGTCGTTCGTACCGTCACGGCCCCACGATTCTGAGGGCCGATGATCAGGGGGCTAATGCCAACAGTTGGGTGACCTGGCCTGCGCGGGCGGCACCACCCACTCATGGAGACCTCAACCCTGCGCTCCACGCTGCTCCAGCACCACCCGGCGCCACCAGCCGCGGGCGGCGCGGGCCGGCGACCACCGCCTTGGCGTCTTAGCGTGAGCGCAGCACGGCGTGCTCTGCAAACCACGCTGCGGAGACAACACCTTACACCCAACGGGAGCAGGCAAACATGAGGGTTGCACTCATCATGGCGCATGAACTGTTACGATGCAGGCTGGCCAAGGGCGGCCGAAACGTGCTGCTGGAGCGCGTCGGTGAACTATTGGGCCGCGCTTGCAGAGGCGCACCATCGTTCTGATCCTCACCCCCACCCTAGGTCGCGGGTGGGGAACTGGTGAAGCCCCGACCAATGATGTCCTCTTCTGGAGCGATTGGAAGACCCAGTGACACCAGTAGGTGCACTGGTGCCATCCTTACGATCGCAGCGACTTCGTCACCAGCAAGAACGAGCGTCGGTGGCCTCTCATGAGGGTACGCCGGTGTTCATCCCAGCGCACGCTAGTGCCAGATGCTGCAGCCGGGTTTTCAAGGCGCGGGGCACGCAGATGGTGCCCTTGGTGGGGCTGCCGGTGAAGCCTACGTGCCCCGCATGGTGGACCTGGCGTACATGTTTGGGGAAGGCCCCAATGCTTTCCACGGGCCGAGATGGAACGGCGAGGATCTCGAGGAAGAAGATTACCACGAGTCACCCGGGGACACCGTGGACCCCCTCAGCGACGATGATAGAGCACAGCAGGCGTACGCTAACAATGGACTGCAGGTGAATCAGACCACGGCGATGGTCGAAGATCCGAGAGCAACCGCTCCGCCCTCAACCGGAGCGGAACGCTGGGGGCTGCGTGTAGAAGGCCTAGAGCCACGGTCTCCCTAGCGACGCGAGGAGCAGTGATGTATGCGAAAGTAGGTCCTCTGTCGGGGCGAGCCTCACCAAGCTTACCCCCCGGCAGAGGGCCCGTGGTCGCCGAGGGCGCCGCTGGCGTCACCCTTCTGCCTCCTTGATCCTGTCCTAGTTTCCGATCGCCCCAACAAAGGTCGAGGGTGGCGCAAGGCGGGGCCCTCGTCTGGAGATATGAAGTAAGGCTCGCGCATGTGAAGATCTTCGCTCATGACACTCTCAGGTAATAATGAATGGGGTTGTACACGCCTCGGAGTCTCCGGAGAGCCGCCCTCGAGCCTCGGGCGCTCCCTCCCACGTCCTAGTGGCAGCACTTAGCTCCGCCCTAGTGAGAAGACCGAAGAGTAGAAAGGAGCCGGACGCGGCTATTTGCTTTCCTCGCCTTCCTTTTTGTAATTGGATTCGCTGTGTCTTTCGAATCGAGTTTGAAATCTTGCTTGTTACCAAAATGGGGGGAAGTTTTCTTTGATTTCTGCTGGATTTTTCCGCCTCTAGCTGTCTCGAAGATCTTACCCCGGGCCCTCAGGCCCTGGGGCTGGAAGGCCAATCCCACTTGGCGTGCCATTATAGCCTCGGCAGGACCCTATCAGGGCAATAGCCTACGCGCCACAATTTTGCCGTGTGGGCATCCTGCTACGGCCGGCAGAGCGCCAATGGCCCTATTCCTTGGAGCAGGTCCACACATTGCTCAGGAGGGTCATGGCGCGGACCACCAGCAATCCACCCAAGGAGGGAGGCAAGCCCACGGCCCTGTAAACCTCACGAGTACAGGAAAGGTCTAGGTGAGGAACTATGACAACTAAGCTCGAAAAGCGTGAGGACGCACGCACCAGATTCGGATTCAATCGCCAAACAAAAAGGAAGAAAGTGGAATACCAATTTACACACATAGGGGGCTCCCCCTGTCAAAATGCTCTCACACCCCACGGGGCCGCTTGCGAGTTTATGCATGTAGGATCAGGACGGAAGAACACGAGCTCAACCAGACATATCGCTCGACGAGCCGTCCGAGCCACCTTCATGTGCGCCGCCAACGCTGTCGCTGGACACATCTCCATCATCTTCAACCACGCCTCCTTCATCCGCCACGACCACAACCTCTTGATCATCGGTGGCAAAGGCCTGCACTAGGGTGTCCACATGTTCATCCACCCAGTGCGCCAGGTTGTCTCGAATAGCCCCGAGCACGGAGGCGATCGCATCATCAAAGTCGAAGTCAGGATCAACGCTGTGGAGGTAGCTGAAGACCCGGGAGAACGCACGACCCAGGAGGCCCCGGCTTTTCTCCTCGACGAGGCGGCGGCCTTCAAGGCCTGGTTCTCCAGGAGCATCACAAGCTCGGTGAAGAAGACAAGGTGACTGGCGTAATCCTCCACGTGGGGGTCAGGGGCGTTCTCCTCGCAGATGGCCCCCAACGCCCGGTTGGCCTTTGCCCGGAGAGTTCGCAGCATCGGGACATGCTTGTGCTGCAACAGTAGTCGATGGCCGGCCTCGTCCTCTCTTTGTTGCGCAAGGACTATGGCGTCATCAACTCATCGTCGGAGCAAGGCCAATTCTACCTGCGCGGAGATCAGCTCAGCCTGGGAAGAAGAATGGGCTGCCGCGGCGGCCCTCTCACGCAACTCTGCTTCTCTAAGCCTCGTCCTGAGGGCAGCAGTCCTCCCGTCGGCCTCCTCTCGCTGGAACTCCAACTTCAAGTTATACCCCTCGGCGAGGTCCGCGCGGGCCTCCGCCACCCTCCGGTCGGTTTCCTCATGGACCCTGGCCTCGCAAGCGGAGACGGCATCCTCGGCCAGGGTCACATGACGCTCCGTCTCCTCCAGCCACTCAAGCTCGAGGCTACGCTCTGCGGCTTCTAGCATCAGCGCCTCCTCGTGCTGCAAGACCTCCGCTTCCTCGAGGGGATCCCCCGCATGGACGCCAGGGCAGCCCTGCGCACCTCAGCGCGCTCCTCCAAGTCGGCATTCAAGACTTGAAGCTCCAGGAGGCGTCTCTCTACAGCCGCACGACGGGCGTCGGCTTCCCTAGCCTACTCCATGGCTTGGGCGCGGGCCTCTCGCGAGGCTTCGAGGGACGCATCTGCCTTCGCATTAGCACTCGCATGCTAGAGGCGCCCCAGATTGATGGCCACCCTTAGCCGGTGCCACTCGTCCAGTAACTCAAGGTCCTCTGCCTCAAGGCAAGCATCGACCCCCTCAAGCTCTTCCCCGAGTCGGACCAACACCTTCATCACCTCCCGGAGAAGCTCGCGGCGGGCGGCCCCGCACCGGGCGCGCTATCTCGAACAGGAGTCCAGGGCCCTCCTCGGCGCCACGAGCAGTTCAAGAAGTCTGAGTAGACCCATCTTCCCTCGGAGGCGAAACCGGGCTCTCCTCCATCCCAGACATCTCTCGGGGCTCGACCGGGGCTCGGAGGGGCTGGGCCCACCACTTGAAGAAGACATCGGTGCCGAGGCAGCCCCGATACATCCAACGACCATGGGGGGGGCCCTTGGCACACTCCCCAGCTCCCAGATGGGGCCGCAGAGAAGGAACGGCAAGAACGCGGGGTCGAGGCTCCAGGTCGGCGCATCCAGCCTCGTGGACGGCCTCATAGGCAAGGAGGCGCATCTACCAAGGGTGCTCCTGGCCGGCGAAGAGCTCGGGGCCGCAGGGGCCCGCTACTCAGTGGGCGTCGTCGCCTTAGCGGAAGGGCCCCTGAGGAATCATGGTCAGGAAGGAAGGCGACGTGCGAGAAATTACAGGGATAAGCTACTCACTCATCTACAGTGACGCACTTCCTTAGCTTCGACGGTCGGAAGGCGACATCATCGCCACCAGGAGCGCTCCTCCTCTTGTGAAGAGCTTCGAAGTTCGGCCGGAGACGGTCGAAGCCCCGGAAGCGATCAGTGACATCAGACGCAGCCAATGCATCTCCGGACGAGGCGGCCCCAGAGGCGCCAGCTCCCTCCTCGGGATGATGCGAAGAGGCCACAGGGGCTTCGGCCTCAGGAGCATCAGGTAGTGCTTCCAGGCGACTCCCCCGAGTCCCGAGGGGCGGCACTTCAGGAAACTCAGGAGGTGCCGGCACGGGAGCAGTAGCGCCACCAGCACTCGACAATGTTCGTCCCCCTGCGCCCACTTCCGGGACGATTACCTCAACAACAACAAGCGAGGGAGCCACACAGACAGGGTTCTCGCGAGACCCAACAAGGCAGAGCGGGCGGAGCCCCCTTTCGTCAAAAGGGGGCATCTGCCTCACAAATTCCACCCTGTTTGAGCAACAGCACAGGAGGCAACCCTCCTCCGGTAAGCAAGCTGGCGACGGATCACCCGTCAGGACCTTGAGCACCATGCGCGTACCTCGCGAGGGAGGGCAGGCGCCTGGAGCCTCATGAGGTCCCCATGACCGGAGAAGGCCCACACCATCCAAGAGTGGCGTTGGAGCGAAGCGATGCGGCACTGGATGAACTCCCTCGCCACCATGGGTTCCGTCACACCATGCCTCCGTAGCCTAGCGAACCGGAGCCAAACAAGGGCCAGCTTCCGATCAACAAGCCTCACGTGGCCCCAGCCGGAGCTCGAAGCGGCCGGGCTCCGTGGTGGGAGCAGCAGGGGGCTGCGCATCCTGACATCAACGAACACCCGCCGCTTGCTAAAGCCGCCAACAATCTCTCAAGGTCGAAGTCTATGCCCGCGCTGGCCGTCACCTTGATGGTCTGGAAGGACACGCATCCGGAGCATTGGAGCCCAGCCGTGAGATGCAGCGAGAAGAAATGGAAGAACAAGGCCACGGAGGGAGCAATGCCCACCATGGCCTCGCAGACAAAGGCAAAGACAACAAGGAGGACAATTATCAAGATGCAGCGCGCTGATTTGATAATGCGAAAGCACCGCGTTAAAGAAATTGGAGAAGGGAGGGATCAGGCCAGCCTAAAGGGCGTTAAGATGGAGGGGGACCTCGGTGGCAGACCTATAAATCTTGGCGCGAGAAGCAGGCCAAGCCACCGTCACCCCCACTCGTTGGAATCGGTGGCGAGTGCTGGGCGCACTTTATCCATCATCGCTTCGTTGATCACCACCGACCGCTCGGTGGCGGGCATGAAGATTGGCGGCGAGGGAGCCGAGGCGCAAGGCTCCGCCTCCTCTTCCTTCTCTCTGCTAAAGGCCAAGGCGGTGGAGGGAGTTGGTGTTGGATCGGTCCGGGGAAAGAGATTCAGAGGATGAAGAAACCGCCGGGCGCGCCACTGGCAGAGGAGGTAGAGTTGAGCAGGTAAAAGTGGCCGTCCGACTGAGCGGAAATCAAGGCTATATGGGGAAGTGGAGACGCCCACGTCCCGTCAATCGCCACGCTTCAGTCAAGGTCGTAGTCTTTTGGGGCCAGCGGCGCTCCGCACTTGGCCCTTGGCTTCGCCGCGAAGCTATGCCCGAGCGCACCTTCTGCCCAGGGGCTACTGTCGGCGTTCTGGGAATGGGGGTACCCAGAATTGCCTACCTGCGGCCTAGGGCGTGGCTAACCAGGCGGCCTGGTTCGACCCAGCATCTTCAACGACCACTCAAGGCCCTCGCGAGGGATCGAGCCTCGCGAGGCGGACGACACAAGGCATCCCCTGGGATGGCCTCACCAGGTTGGCTCGCGAGGATCGGAGATATCGAGGCGAGGGGCATGATAACCCACAAGTGTAGGGGATCAGTTGTAGCCTCTTTCGATAAGTAAGAGTTTCAAACCCAACAAGGAGCTAAAGGCAGAACAAATATTCCCTCAAGTTCTATCGACCACCGATACAACTTTACGCACGCTTGACGTTTACTTTACCTAGAACAAGTATGAAACTAGAAATACTTTGTGGTTTTTGTGGGATAGGTTTGCAAGAATATAAAGAAAACGTAAATAAAGACTAGGGGCTATTAAGATAAACAAACAATAAAGTTACTGATAGCGAGTGTGGAAAAGTGGTGGTAGGAGTTGCGAAATTGCCCCTAAGCAATTGACTACGTTACTAGACCGATACCAAGTTTTATGTGGGAGAGGCCACTGCTAGCATGTAATCCCTTACTTGGAATTCTATGCACTTATGATTCGAACTATTAGCAAGCATCCGTAACTACAAACGTTCATTAAGGTAAAACCCAACCATAGCATTAAGATATATTGGTCCCCCTTCAATCCCGTATGCATCAATTTCTACGCTAGGTTGAAGCTTCTGTCACTCTTGCCCTCCAGTACGTAGTCCTATCAACATACAACTAACCCTATGGTGTGATCCACGCGCACGCTCATATGATGGGCACCTAAGGACAGCAACATAACCACAAGCAATTTAAGTCAATCATGGCAATTCACGAATCACCGATAGGACAACGATAATATACTCAGACATCATAGGATGGCAACACTTCATTGGATAATAATATGAAGCATAAAGCACCATGTTCAAGTAGAGGATACAGGGGGTTGTGGGAGAGGGGACCGTTGTCGATAAATGGGGGAGAGTGATGGAGATGTTGGTGAAGATGAAGGAGGTATTGGTGTAGATCGCCGTCACACGATGATGGGCCCGGTGGCACTCCGGTGCCACCGGAAGCGAGGGGGAGAGAGCCCCCCTCCTTCTTATTCTCCATTGACCTTCTCCCTAGGTGGGAGAAGGGTTTACCCTCTGGTCCATGGCATCCATGCGGCGGAGGGGCGAGAGCCCCTCAGAGATTGGATCTGTCTCTCTGTCTCTCTCTGTTTCTGCGTTCCCAGATTCTGGCTCTTCACCATTTCTTATATTCCCGGAGATCCGTAACTCTGATTGGGCTGATTTTTTGACATGATTTTTATCCGGATATTAGCTTTCTTGCGGAGAAAGAAGGGCATCAACTACCTTATGGTGTGGCCACAAGGGCCCAGGGAACGCCCCCTGCCCAGGGCGCGCCCCCTGCCTCGTGGCCCACTCGAGCATCGTTTCATGTTGGTTCCGCTTCCCAAAATTCACATATATTCCAAAAAAAGTCCGTCCGTTTTTATTCCGTTTGGACTCCATTTGATATGGATATTCTACGAAACAAAAAACATGCAAGAAACAGGAACTGGCACTGGGCACTGGATCAATATGTTAGTCCCAAAGTATAAAAAGTTGCCAAAAGTATATGAAAGTTGTACAATATTGGCATGGAACAATCAAAAATTATAGATACGTCGGAGACGTATCAGCATCCCCAAGCTTAATTCCTGCTCGTCCTCGTGTAGGTAAATGATAAAAAAATAATTTTTGATGTGGAATGCTACCTAGCATAATCTTAATCATGTAATCTAATCATGGCATGAATATTAAGACACGAGTGATTCAAAGCAATAGTCTATCATTTGACATAAAATAATTTAATACTCGGGCATCCCAACAAACAATTAAGTCTTTCAAAATATCAATGTTAAAGAACGTTATCCCTACAAAATCATATAGTCTTTTATGCTCCCTTTTCTTAACACAAGGTACCCCTCATGCCTATCCCGGTGTCAGCCAAGCAATTGTTTTCATACTTTACTTTTTGAACCTTTTCAACTCTTCACGCAATACATGAGCTTGAGCCATGGACATAACACTATGGGAGGAATAGAAGGTGGTAGTAGAAAAAAGTAGGGAGAAAGTCTCAAATTGACTAGGCGTATTAATGGGCTATGGAGATGCCCATCAATATGAGTGAGTAGGGATTGCCATGTAACAGATGCTCTAGAGCTATAAGTGTATGAAAGCTCAAAAGAAAACTAGTGGGTGTGCATCAACTTGCTTGCTCATGAAGACCTAGGGCATTTGAGGAAGCCCATCTTTGGAATATACAAGCCAAGTTCTATAACGAAAAATTCCCACCTGTATATGAAAGTGACAACATAGGAGACTCTCTATCATGAAGAACATGGTGCTATGATGAAGCACAAGTGTGGAAAAAGATAGTAGCATTGCCCCCTTGTTTTATTTTTCTTTTTTTCCTTTTTTTCTTTTTTTTGGGCCTTCCTATTTTTCATTTGGCTTTCTCCTTTTTTTTGGCCTTTCTTTTTTTTGCCCTTGTTTCTTTTTTTCTTCAAGGGACAATGCTCTAATAATGATGATCATCACACTTCTATTACTTACAACTCGATATTACAACTCGATACTAGAGAAAAAATATGACTCTATATGAATGCCTCCGGCAGTGTACCGGAATGTGCAATGATCTAGCATAGCAATGACATCAAAAAACGGACAAGCCATGGAAACATCATGCTAGCTATCTTACAATCATGCAAGGCAATATGACAATGATGGTGCGTGTCATAATAAATGGAACAGTGGAGTTACATGGCAATATATCTCGGAATGGCTATGGAAATGCCATAATAGGTAGGTATGGTGGCGGTTTTGAGGAAGGATATAAGGTGGTTTGATGCACCGGTGAAAATTGCGCGGTACTAGATTGGCTAGCAAGGTGGAAGGGTGAGAGTGCGTATAATCCATGGACTCAACATTAGTCATAAAGAACTCACATACTTATTGCAAAAAATCTATTAGCCCTCGAAGCAAAAATACTACGACGCATGCTCCTAGGGGGAGGTTCGTAGGAGTTAACCATCGCGCGTCCCCGACATTCACGCAAAGATAAACAATCAAAATACAATGCGCGCAAATTTGGTTACGTAGTTAGGAGACCATACGTGCATGCTTCGGGAATCACAAACCTAACACCAATATTTTTACTAAACCATAATCATTCACTAGTTCCTCCCATATATTAGCATCTCTATATTGCAAAACTATTGCAAGGAATCAAACATATCATGTTCAGCAATCTACAAGTTTATGTAGGATTTTATGACTAACCATGTGAATGACCAATTCCTGTCAACTCTCTAAATAGATATAAGTGAAGCAAGAGAGTTTTAATTCTTTCTACAAAAGTTATGCCCACACTCTAACAATTATAAGTGAAGCAAAAGAGCATTCTACAAATGGCGGTTTTCTTTGTGAAGAGAAACAGGCAATCCAAACTTTAAATGATATAAGTGAAGCACATGAAGCATTCTATAAAGCCATACTCAAAAGATATAAGTGAAGTGCAAAGAGCATTCTATAAATCAACCAAGGACTATCTCATACCAGCATGGTGCATAAAAGAAAAGGTGAAAACTAAATGCAAAAGACGCTCCAAGATCTGCACATATCACATGAATGAAACGAATCCGAAAACATACCGATACTTGTTGAAGAAAGAGGGGATGCCTTCCGGGGCATCCCCAAGCTTAGACGCTTGAGTCTCCTTGAATATTTACTTGGGGTGCCTTGGGCATCCCCAAGATTGAGCACTTGCCTCTCCTTCTTCTTCGCACCTCGAGTCCTCCTCGATCTTCGAACACTTCATCCACACAAAACTTCAACAGAAAACTCGGTAAGATCCGTTAGTATAATAAAGCAAATCACTACTCTAAGTACTGTTGCAAACCAATTCTGTTTTTTTTGCATTGTAGCTACTGTAATATAACTTTTCCATGGCTTAATCCACTGATAGAAATTGATAGTTTCATCAAAACAAGCAAACTACGCATTAAAAAACAGAATATATCTAAAACAGAACAGTGTGTAATAATCTGAACATTCACCATACTTATGATACTTGAAAAATTCTGCCAAAATTAGGAAAAATAAAAATTTGTATATAAAGACAGTGCAAAAAGTTTCAGAACAATTTGACTTTCCAGCAAGAAATGTAAAATCGCGCACTACAGGCAAAGTTTCTGTCCTGCACCGCACAAACCAACAAGCATTGTAAACATCCTAAAGGCAAACCTTGGCACATTATTTTTATAATACAATGGAATTGTACAAGGGGATAATTATTTTTGTTGAAAAGTTTCTGTAATTAAGATTCACAAAGTTTCCATGGGCATGAACAAAGTTCAAGGACGTCCCCCACTTTCACAATGCTCGTCTATATCACTTTCACTTTTCTTTTTTGAAAAGTTTTGGGTTCCCCTCTTTTTTTAAAACTTTATAAAAGCACACAACAGAAATAAATGACTCTCTAAAACTGCCGGGTTGTGTCTCTGGCAGCGCTTTCTTTAAAGCCATTAAGCTAGGCATATAGTGCTCAAGTGATGGATCCACCCGGATCCCAAGGTATATCAAAGCCAATTTTAATTAACAATGATTTGGCATTTAGTAATGAGAAAAAAGTGATATGTGTCATTAAACAATGAAGTCTAACTCTCTTCCTATGCATAGGCATACCATACAAGAATAATTCATGCACATCAAGTAAAGGCCAATGCATAGTATAAGCAGTTTCTTGCAATTTTATCATGTTGGAAACATAAATAGGGGGAGATGTAGTTCCTCTCTCATAATAATTGCAAGTAGGAGAAGCAAGCACATGCATATTATATTTATCAAAATCATCATGTGTAACGGAAAAAGGCAACCCATCAATATAATCCTTAATAAGTGCAAACTTCTCCAATATAGTGTAGTTTGGGGAATTCAAAAAGATAAGAGGACTATCATGTGTGGGTGCAATAGCAACTACCTCATGTTTAACATAAGGAACTATAGCAAGTTCATCCCCATAAGCATAATTCATATTGGCATCTTGGCCACAAGCATAGCAAGTATCATCAAAAAGGGATATTTCAAAATAATCAACGGGATCATAGCAATCATCATAGCATTCTTCCTTCAGTAAGCACGAAGGGAAATTAAACAATGCATGAGTTGAAGAGTTACTCTCATTAGAAGGTGGGCACGGGTAGCTAATCCGCTCTTCCTCCTTTTGTTCTTCGTTCTCCTCCTCATCTTTTTCATCCAATGAGCTCACAATGTCATTGATTTCTTCTTCCATAGACTCCTGCAAAATATTAGTCTCTTCTTGGACAGCGGAGACTTTCTCAATAAACACATCAATATTGGAGTGATATTCATAATTCAACTAGCAATATTCCAATATAGCAAGATTTTCAGGCCTAGAAACATCATCATCAAAAGAATCATTCTTTTTAAGCAGAGATTCAATTTCATAAGCACCTTTAAAAGCAACGAATTCTTCTATTTGTTCCACATCATAAAAATCATATATACCATTAGCATAAGAAGCTAATGTTTCATTATCATTAAATTTGCATGAAAAGGGAAGGTGTGGAGCCTTCATTCTAGAGCAACAAGTATAATCATATCTCAAGCATAGTTGCCGAGCATACCAACGCAACATATAAATTTGATCCCATAATAGTTTCCCTTTTTGTGTCAAGCGATAATCCCTAAAGTATTCACGTTGATCCAACGTTACTCCCATTACATAGTTGAATGGGGTTTTCTCAGGATTATCAAAGTAGTACATAATATCTTTCACATAATGAGCATTGAGGGTTTTAGGAGGTTCCCCATCTCCATGAGTGGCAAATACACCTAAGTTTTTTGGTATTTCGTGTTACATATCCATAACTAAAGATAGAGAAAAACTTAGAACATCAAATAAAATCTACTTAGTGATAAAGCAAACAAGCACACACGAGAATATTCACCCCACGCTATTACTCCCCGGCAACGGCGCCAGAAAAAGGTCTTGATAACCCACAAGTGTAGGGGATCAGTTGTAGCCTCTTTTGATAAGTAAAAGTGTCGAACCCAACGAGGAGCTAAACGCAGAACAAATATTCCCTCAAGTTCTATCGACCACCGATACAACTCTACGCAAGCTTGACGTTTACTTTACCTAGAACAAGTATGAAACTAGAAGTACTTTGTGTTTTTGTGGGATAGGTTTGCAAGAATATAAAGAACACGTAAATAAAGACTAGGGGCTGTTATGATAAAGAAACAATAAAGTTAATGATAGCGAGTGTGGAAAAGTGGTGGTAGGAGTTGCCAAATTGCCCATAAGCAATTACCTACGTTACTAGACCGATAGCAAGTTTTATGTGGGAGAGGCCACTTCTAACATGTCATCCCTTACTTGGAATTCTATGCACTTATGATTGGAACTATTAGCAAGCATCCTCAACTACTAACATTCATTAAGGTAAAACCCAACCGTAGCATTAAGATATATTGGTCCCCCTTCAATCCCGTATGCATCAATTTCTACGCTAGGTTGAAGCTTCTGTCACTCTTGCCCTCCAATACGTAGTCCTATCAACATACAACTAACCCTATGGTGTGATCCACGTGCGCGCTCATATGATGGGCACCAAAGGACATCAACATAACCACGAGTAATTTAAATCAATCATAGCAATTTACCGATCACCGATAGGACAACGATAATCTACTCAGACATCATAGGATGCCAACACATCATTGGATAATAATATGAAGCATAAAGCACCATGTTCAAGTAGAGGGTATAGCGGGTTGCGGGAGAGTGGACCGATGTATATAGATGGGGGAAGGTGATGGAGATGTTGGTGAAGATGATGGAGGTGTTGGTGTAGATCGCCGTCACATGATGATGGCCCCGATGGCACTCCGGTGCCACCGGAAGCGAGGGGGAGAGAGCCCCCTCCTTCTTCTTCTCCCTTGACCTTCTCCCTAGGTGGGAGAAGGGTTTCCCCTCTGGTCCATGGCCTCCATGGCGGCGGAGGGGAGAGAGCCCCTCTGAGATTGGATCTGTCTCTCTCTGTTTCTGTGTTCCCAGATTCTGGCCCTTCACCGTTTCTTATATTCCCGGAGATCCGTAACTCCGATTGGGCTGATTTTTTGACACAATTTTTGTCCGGATATTAGCTTTCTTGCGGCGAAAGAAGGGCATCAACCGCCTTACGGTGTGCCCACGAGGGCCCAGGGTGCGCCCCCTGCCTCGTGGCCCACTTGGGAATCGTTTCGCGTTGGTTCCGCTTCCTGAAAATCACATATATTCCAAAAAAAATCTCTGTCCATTTTATTCCGTTTGGACTCCGTTTGATATGGATATTCTGCGAAACAGGAACTGGCACTGGGCATGGATCAATATGTTAGTCCCAAAAAATAGTATAAAATGTTGCCAAAAGTATATGAAAGTTGTAGAATATTGGCATGGAACAATCAAAAATTATAGATACGAGGGAGACGTATCAGTGCACCTCACGAGGTCCTTGTGACATGAGTAGTGACCACCAAGGCCAGGCGGGCGCCAGCGGGCGCATAAGTGCCAGTTTCCTCTTTGGTGCTAAAGGAGCAGGTGCAAACGAAGAGTCTCGAGGCATCAGTCAAAGGTTTCCATATCGGTGCAACAAGACCAAGATCAGCAAGATAGCAGGACGGAGGTATCACCAAGACCAAGCTCATCGCGGAGCCCATGGCGGCATCACCACCAGAGCCTTTGGCAGGCGAAGACCAGCTTTTGTCAGGATAGCTTGTACTAGTTGTCCCCCTTCAAATTTGGCCGTTGTGGGATTCCTTCCCGCTCAATATTTGGGAAGAGGACCCGGGTCGCTATAAATAGGACTAGCCACCACCATTGGGATCATCTCATCAGAGAGGGAGTTGATCTCATCTTGAGTTGATCAGATAGAAGGCCACACACCACCACCTCACTCGAGCAGAAGAACTCCTCTCCTCAGGAGGCAGTTTATCCATGTACTGGTTCTTCATCAGCCTACAAGGAAATCCACCACACCACACTGGTTTAGGGTATTACACCACAACGGTGGCCCAGACTAGTATAAATCTTGTGTCACTTGTTCTTCAGACCTGACGAGCTAGGCCTAGGGTTGTTGAGTAGACGAGCTACGGCGGAAGGAGAGATCTTCATGTGCACCCTAGAGTTTGAACCTTAAGGGTTTTGCCATAACCCTAGATCCGACAAAACCCAACCATAGCAATAAGATATATTGGTCCCCCTTCAATCCTGTATGCATCAATTTCTATGCTAGGTTGAAGCTTCTGTCAATCTTGCCCTCCAATACATAGTCCTGTCAACATACAACTAACCCTATGGTGTGATCCACGCGCGCGCTCATATGATGGGCACCAAAGGACGACAACATAACCACAAGCAAATTAAACCAATCATAGCAATTCATCAATTACCGATAGGACAACAAAAATCTACTCAGACTTCATAGAATGGCAACACATCATTGGATAATAATATGAAGCATAAGGCACCATGTTCAAGAAGAGGGTACAGCGGGTTGCGGGAGAGTGGACCGCTGTAGATAGGGGGGAAGGTGATGAAGATGTTGGTGTAGATCGTCGTCACACGATGATGGCCCCGGAGGTATTCCAGCGCCACCGGAAGCGAGGGGGGAGAGCCCCCTCCTTCTTCTTCTTCCTTGATCTTCTCCCTTGATGGGAGAAGGGTTTCCCCTCTGGTCCATGGCCTCCATGGCGGCAGAGGGGCGAGAGCCCCTCCGACATTGGATCTGTCTCTCTGTCTCTATCTGTTTCTGCGTTTTTAGATTCTGGCCTTTCACCATTTCTTATATTCCCAGAGATCCGTAACTCCGATTGGGCTGAATTTTTCACACGATTTGTATCCGGATATTAGCTTTCTTGCGCCGAAAGAAGGGCACCAACCGCCTTATGGGGTGGCCATGAGGTTCAGGGGCGCCCCTGACCCCCTGGGGCGCGCCCCCTGCCTCATAGCCCGCTTGGGCATCGTCTCGCGTTGATTCTTCTTCCCAAAATTCAGAAATATTCCGAAAAAGCGCTCCGTCCGTTTTTATCCCGTTTTAACTCCGTTTGATATGGATACTCTCCGAAACAAAAAACATGCAACAGACAGGAACTGACACTGGGCACTGGATCAATATGTTAGTCCCAAAAATAGCACAAAATGATGCCAAAAGTATATGAAAGTTGTATAATATTGGCATGGAACAATCAAAAACTATAGATACGACGGAGACGTATCAGCATCCCCAAGCTTAATTCCTGCTCGTCCTCGAGTAGGTAAATGATAAAAAAAGATAATTTTTGATGTGGAATGCTACCTAGCATAATCTTGATCATGTAATCTAATCATGGCATGAATATTAAGACACGAGTGATTCAAAGCAATAGTCTATCATTTGACATAAAAGAATTTAATACTCAGGCATCCCAACAAACAATACAGTCTTTCAAAATATCAATGGTAAAGAATGTTATCCCTAAAAAATCATATAGTCTTTTATGCTCACTTTTTTTAACACAAGGTACCCCTCATGCCCATCCCCGTGTAAGCCAAGCAATTGTTTTCATACTTTACTTTTTCGAACCTTTTCAACTCTTCACGCAATACATGAGCGTGAGCCATGGACATAGCACTATGGGTGGAATAGAAGGTGGTAGTAGACAAAAGTAGGGAGAAAGTCTCACATCGACTAGGCAAATTAATGGAGTATGGAGATATCTATCAATTGATATCAATGTGAGTGAGTAGGGATTGCCATGTAACGGATGCACTAGAGCTATAAGTGTATGAAAGCTCAAAAGAAACCTAGTGGGTGTGCATCAACTTGCTTGCTCATGAAGACCTAGGGCAATTTGAGGAAGCCCATCATTGGAATATACAAGCCGAGTTCTATAACAAAAAATTCCCACTAGCATATGAAAGTGACAACATAGGAGACTCTCTATCATGAAGAACATGGTTCTACTTTGAAGCACAAGTGTGGAAAAAAGATAGTAGCATTGTCCCCTTTTTCCTCTTTTTTCCTTTTTTTGGGCCTTCCTTTTTTTTTATTTGGCCTTTCTCTTTTTTTGGCCTTTATTTTTTTATTTTTTTGGCCTTTCTTTTTTTCGAGACAATGCTCTAATAATGATGATCATCACACTTTTATTTACTTACAACTCGATATTACAACTCGATACTAGAAAAAATATATGACTCTATATGAATGCCTCCGGCGGTGTACCGGGATGTGCAATGATCTAGCATAGAAATGACATCAAAAAAAGGACAAGCCATGAAAACATCATGCTAGCTGTCTTACGATCATGCCAAGCAATATGACAACGATGGTGCGTGTCATAACAATCAGAACGGTGCCGTTACATGGCAATATATCTCAGAATGCTATGGAAATGCCATAATAGGTATGTCTGATGGCTGTTTTGAGGAAGGGTATAAGGTGGTTTGATGCACCGGTGAAAATTGCGTGGTACTAGAGTGGCTAGCAAGGTGGAAGGGTGAGAGTGCGTATAATCCATGGAATCAACATTAGTCATAAAGAACTCATATACTTATTGCAAAAAATCTATTAGCCCTCGAAGCAAAATACTACAATGATTGCTCCTAGGGGGGAGGTTGGTAGGAGTTAACCATCGCGCGCCCCCGACGTTCACGCAAAGATAAACAATCAGAATACAATGCGCGCCAATTTGGTTACATAGTTAGGAGACCGTACGTGCCTGCTTCGGGAATCACAAACCTTAACACCAATATTTTTACTAAATCACAATCATTCACTAGTACCTCCCACAGATTAACATCTCTATACCACAAAACTATTGCAAGGAATCAAACATATCATATTCAGTGATCTACAAGTTTTATGTAGGATTTTATTACTAACCATGTGAATGACCAACTCCTGTCAACTCTCTAAATAGATATAAGTGAAGGAAGAGAGTTTTAATTCTTTCAAGAAAATATATGCCCACGCTCTAACAAATATAAGTGAAGCAGAAGAGCATTCTACAAATGGCTGTTTTCTAAGTGAGGAGAAACAGGCAATCCAAACTTCAAATGATATAAGTGAAGCACATGAAGCATTCTATAAAGCCATACTCAAAAGATATAAGTGAAGTGCAAAGATCATTCTATAAATCAGCCACGGACTATCTTATACCAGCGTCGTGCATTTATTAAAATAAAAATAAAAAGCAAACGACGCTCCATGAATTTACACATATCATGTGAACGAAATGAATCTGAAAACATGCCGATACTTGTTGAAGAAAGATGGGATGCCTTCCGGGGCATCCCGAAGCTTAGACGCCTGATTATCTTTGAATATTTACTTAGGGTGCCTTGGGCATCCCCAAGATTGAGCTCTTGCCTCTCCTCCTTCTCCTCACATCGAGACCTCCTCGATCTTCGAACACTTTATCCACACAAAACTTAACCGAACTTTTAGTGGCGGGGTTAGTGCATATGATAAATGAAATCCCATCTTGTACCGCTCTAACATTATTTTTATAATAATGAACAAACATTGCCCACTGTATGCTATCACAATTCTATGGCCCCAAGTCAAGGAGGCTTCAACAAGAATTCATACATATGCAAATAATGAAGCCATAACAACAATTTATGAAAACGGTACAATCTGTAAAGATTTGAACATTCACCATACTTCTGTAACTCTAATAATTCTGGGGAAATTAGGAAAAATCAAAAATTTGTATAGCAAGACTGTGCTGAAAGTTTCAGATCCTTTTGACGTTCTAGTAAAAATGTAAAATCACGCACTACAGCCAAAGTTTCTGTTTTTGCACCACACAAACCAACAAGCAGTTTAATCGTCCTAAAGGAAACCCTTGGCACATTATTTTTATAATAAAATGGAATTGTACAAAGAGATAATTATTTTTATTGAAAAGTTTCTGTAATCAAGGTTCACAAAGTTTCCATGGGCATGAACAAAGTTCAAGGCTAGCTCCCACTTTAACAATGCTCGTCTTTCTCACTTTCGCTTTTCTTTTTGAAAAAGTCTTAGGTTCCCCTCTTTATTTTTTTGTTTTTAAACTTTATAAAAGCACGCAGCAGAAATAAATGACTCTCTAAAACTTCCAGGTTGTCTCCCTGGCAGCGCTTTCTTTAAATCCATTAAGCTAGGCATATAGTGCTCAAGTAATGGATCCACCTGGATCCCAAGGTATATCAAAGCCAATTTTTATTAACAATGATTTGGCATTTAGTAGTGAGCACAAAGTGATATGTGTCATGCAACAATGAAGTCTAACTCTCTTTCTATGCATCAGCATGTCATACGAGAACAATTCATGCACATCAAGTAAAGGCCAACGCATAGTATAAGCAGTTTCTTACAATTCTATCGTGTTGGAAACATAGAGAGGCGGATATATAGTTCCTCTCTCACAATAATTGAAAGTAGGAGCGGCAAGCACATGCATATTACTCATCAAAATCATCATGTGTTGTAGTAAAATGAAACCCATCAATATAATCCTTAATAAGAGCAAACTTCTCTGATATAGTGTAGTTTGGAGAATTCGAAAAGATAATAGGACTATCATGTGTGGGTGCAATAGCAACAATTTCATTCTTAACATAAGGAACTATAGCAAGTTCATCTCCATAAGCATAATTCATATTGGCATCTTAGCCACAAGCACAGCAAGCATCAAGTTCATAAAAAATGGATATTTCGAACGAATCCGAGGGATCATAGCAATCATCATAGCATTCATCCTTCGATAAGCACGAATGGAAATTAAACAATGTATGAGTTGAAGAGTTACTCTCATTAGAAGGTGGGAACGGGTAGCTAATCTGCTCTTCCTCCTTTTGTTCTTCGCTCACCTCGTCATTTTTTTTCATCTAATGAGCTCACAGTGCCATTAATTTTTTCTTCCAAAGATTCCTGCAAAATATTAGTCTCTTCTTGGACGGCGGAGGATTCTTCAATATATGGTTTAATATTAGGATTAGAAGTATAATTATCATAGCAATTTTAAGTATGGCCAAATTTTCAGGTTTGTAGATAGTAGTAACATGCCTCTTCAATAAAAGAAGAAATTCCACAAGTACCCCTAAAAGCAACAAATTCTTCAATTTGTTGAACATCATAGAAATTATAAACCCCCTTAGTGTACGAAGATACGATTCCATTATCACTAAAAACACATTGGTAAAGAAGGTGTTTCTTAGGGTCTCTAGAAAAAGAAGTACAATCATATATTTCACATAAATTCCAAGCATAGCACAGCAAATGATGAATTTTAATCTAGTAAAAGTTTCCCTTTTTTAGATATGCGATGTTGCACATAACAAGCATGCTCATCTAAAGATTTTCCCTCAACTAAGCTAGTTGGGGTTTCAGCCCGAGCACAAATGGATCGAAGATGACCCAAGTAAATAGCTTCAGCAGTATGATAGATTTTGAGTGGTTCTTCAACCATTGGTTTAGTAGGTACAACTATTTTTTTTTGGTGTTTTGCATTTTCTACCCATAACTAAAGATAGAAAACAACTTAGAATAGAAAATAAAAACTACTTAGTGATTAATCAAACAAGCACACACGAGAATATTCACCCCATGATATTGCTCCCCAGGAACGGCGCCAGAAAAAGGTCTTGATAACCCACAAGTACAGGGGATCAATTTTAGCCTCTTTAGATAAGTAAGAGTGTCGAACCCAACGAGGAGCTAAAGTTAGAACAGATATTCCCTCAAGTTTTATCGACCACCGATACAACTGTACGCACGCTTAACGTTTACTTTACCTAGAACAAGTATGAAACTAGAAGTACTTTGTAGGTGTTGTGGGATAGGTTTGCAAGAATATAAAGAGCACGTAAATAGAAACTAGGGGCTGTTTTAGGTAAAGAAGCAATAAAGTTAGTATAGCGAGTGTGGAAAAGTGGTGGTAGGAGTTGCGAAATTGTCCCTAAGCAATTGACTACGTTACTAGACCGATAGCAAGTTTTATGTGGGAGAGGCCACTGCTAGCATGTCATCCCTGACTTGGAATTCTATGCACTTATGATTGGAACTATTAGCAAGCATCTGCAAGTACTAACGTTCATCATTGTAAAACCCAACCATAGCATTAAGATATATTGTCCCCCCTTCAATCCCGTATGCATCAGTTTCTATGCTAGGTTGAAGCTTCTGTCACTCTTGCCCTCCAATACATAGTCCTATCAACATACAACTAACCCTATGGTGTGATCCATGTGCGCGCTCATATGATGGGCACCAAAGGACAGCAACATAACCACAAGCAAATTAAACCAATCATAGCAATTCACCAATTACCGATAGGACAACGAAAATCTACTTAGACATCATAGGATGGTGTCACATCTCTAGTCAGTGCTTGCATTAGAACTAGCTAGAGTGTGCATCATGTTTACTTTTTGCAGAAACTTGAAATGGGGATGACAGAAACCCCAGCACCCCTCTTCTTTCAACTAGGGTTTAAAAAAATCTTTTCCAATGTACCCAAAATGCCCTTCAAAAATGTTCATCATCTTTGCCTTGGTCTTAAACCTCTGAAAAAAATGTTGCACAATTTTCTAGGACATCCTAAGGTCACTGGATTAATTCATATTGTATTTGCATTTGGGCATTTAAATGCTATAAAATATTTTAAATGTCCAAATAATCATAAACTAAAATGTTCCATGATGTTCATATTATATACAGTGGGCATGAGTAGTTTCATGATTTATGAAAGTGCTTTAGCATTTTTATTAATTCAACCAAGTGGCAGAAAAACAAAAAACATTAACTAAATTAGGAAGAGAGAGATAGAGAGAGAGAGAGAGAGAGAGAGAGAGAAGGCCCCAGCCCACTTACGTGGACTAGGCCGGCCCACTTGGCCCGTGCCAGTCACCCCCTACCTCTGCCAGTAGGCAGAGGAGGGACAGCGCATGGCGCGCATGGGCGCCACGTACCTCCCTGCCTGCCTGCGTAATTTGCGCCACCATGACGCCTCGAAGGGCATCCTCGGCGCCGCCTCGAGCCTCTGGACACGTCCACTTCCCCCTGCCTCTCTCCTTCGCTCCCTCCTCCATGGCCGAGACGCCAGTAAGCTCGCCGCCGTAACCTCCACAGCCACTGTGCTCCCCTAACCTCCCCTCCGTGCCTGAGAGCTCCGCCGTCGTCCGCCACTTCGCCTCGACCGGTCCCCGATCGCTAGTTCGCCCAGCATCGCCGTCTCCGTCGACTTCTCTTCCACTCGGCCGTCGAGATCGTCGGTGACCTCACGTCGTCTCCAGCTCTTCCCCGACCTCGCCGTCAGCTCCGTCGCAACCACCGTGAGCCTGGCCACCTCCCTATCCTCTCTGATCTCCCTCTTGAGCCCCGTAGCGACTGCACGTAGCTCACCCGCACGCGCCGCCGCGGAGCTCGTCGCCGAGGAGACTCTGGCCACTCAACGGCCGCGCCACCTTGTCCACTAGCTCTACTGCAACCCCAGGAGCCCAACGCACCTTGCCACGTGCCTCGCCGTGCCTCCTAACGACGATCCTGAGCTCACCCGAGCTCCGGCAGCAGCCAAGGTCATCGCGGGCGCCGTTTCCCGCAACCCCGAGGCCAACTACCACCACCACTAGATGCGGCTCACTCCCCGCATCACGTAGATGTGCTGCGTCGTCGTTTTGGTCGGCGGAGCACGAAACCCGCACCGCACCGCCGCGTCTGGCCTCGCCGGCGGCTAAACGCCGGCCAGTTTGAACTTGTTTGACCACGGGTGGGCCGAGTTTGACCCCCTGGGGTCTATGACAGGTGGGGCCCAGCCGGCTAATTAAACTAGGGTTAGCACTAATTTTAATTAGTTAAATTAATGACACTGACATGCGGGACCCATTGTCAGGTTTGACCTGGACCAGGCCCGTTGACCTGCTGACGTCAGCATGATGTCATGCTGACGCAGTAAAGCCCTTTCTGGAATTATTTTTATTTAAAACAATTCAGAAAATTCCAGAAAATGATTTAAACTTCTAAAAATCATATAAATTCAACAGTAGCTCACATGGAAATGTTTTATATATGAAAATTTATCAGAAAAATCCAATCTTTCCATTGGAACTAGTTTCATGTATGTATGAGCAAGTTAACCTTGCTTTTCACCTCAAAACATAATAATGCACTTTAAATAATTATAGTTTGGGCATGAATTTGAATATTCGATTCAAATAAGGTCAAACATTTTCTATTTATAGTTGCATTAGCCCAAAACACATCCTTCTTGCCCTGTCATAAGCATGGATCATATTGTTGCATTCGTTTGTGTATTAATTGTATTACCGGTGTTCTCCGTGGTAGGTCCTGCTCCCGAGGATACATCTGCGTATCCAACTGATGAGCAGTACCCGACAACCAATCTGTCACGCAAGCAACCCATTGATCATTCCGATACAAACCCATCTTCTTGCTCCTGCTCTCTTTTACTGCATTAAGGCAACAGTGTGTGAACTGCTATTTGCTGCGGTAGTTGAACCCTATTCCTTTGCATGACCTGTCATTGCCACAGTAAATAGTTGAAACCCACTAGCATGTGTAGGAGTTAATTGAGCAATGTGATGTGTTTCCTACCATGCTATTTATTTATGTTGCCTGCTATGCTTAGAGTTGTGTCAGGTCTGGTTCATCTGGGTGATGGATCAGAGTGAAAATATCATGCCTGATAAAGAGAGTGAAGTGTGGAATATGATTGGTAAAGGTATCGATGAAAGGCCATGTAGGAGTACATGGTGGGTTGTTTCATTGGAACTGTCTATAGGACCTGAGATCTGTATGTGTGATTTAAGATCAGCTACTACCACACATTGGGATCCTTAATTGACACTCTCGACTTATTAACTACCCTTGTCCTCTGTCCAGGAGTTGCAACTAGTTTTTGGTGTTTGTAGTTTACTGGTGGTCGTGCACAGCACTGACCCTCGGGTGGGCTGTGATGTGGCAGGTATGTGGCCGGGTGTACCGATCGCTCGTTTGGTGACTCGGAACCCTGTACACATTGTTTGGGGCCGTGAGCGACACCCCGGCCGGATCTCCCCATGGATGGAACCCAAATAGGCGTTAAACCCGGACTAGGGACTTGTGTGGTTAGTCAGGTCGTGGCCGACACCCTCGCTGGGCTTCCCTTGAAGGTTGCCGAGTACATGTCGAGTAAACGGCGATAAGTGGTGGAAGCGTGTGCGAAGAAGTACACCCCTGCAGTGTTACCAATCTATTCGAATAGCCGTCTTTCGCGGTTAAGGACCACTTGGTTGCTTATACAGTTCATAGACAAGTTAATGGTTACTCCTAAAAGTCTCAAGACAAGGGTGAGTGTCGTGGATGGCCCTTCCGTAGGATGACGGAAGAGGATCCACGGTAGTGTATTGTTGTGGTGAGTAGTGGACTCGTGTGCGTAGTCTCATCTAGCAATCTGCCGAGAGTTGTAGTATAGTTTAGCCAAGAGTCAAAGCTGGCTTGCTGTAATAAACTCCACTACCCTTGTTGATAATGATGCATGTATGATAGGTTCTGTTGTAAGTCTTGCTGAGTACCTTTGTACTTATGTTAGCTTAATAACGGTTGCAGTGGAGAACCCTACCCCTTCTGATGGGTTCTACATAGACGTTGACGTCGACGAGTAGCTTGCTACCCAGACGGATATCCTGAGCTTGTGAAGGGCCTTGTAGATATTCAGGCTACACCAAGCCTGTTTTCTTTCCAAGTTGTTTGTACTCAGACAAGTTAGCTTCCGCTTGTGCTTGTATGCTTGTATGACTTGAGTGTTGGGTCATGTGACCCCTATATGTATGGATATGTTATTTATGGCTCTTTGGAGCCTCTTAAATAAAGTACTTTGAGTCATAGAGTTCTGTTGTGATGCGATGTTGTATTTGCACATATTGAGCATATTGTATGTATGTTATTGAAATGCTTGATATGTGTGGGATTCGACACCTAGTTGTTTACCCTTGGTAGCCTATCTTATAGGGAAATGCCTCCTAGTGCTTCCACTGAGCCATGGTAGCTTGCTACTGCTCCGGAACACGTAGGCTAGCCGGCATATGTCCTTCTTCGTTCCTGTGTCTGTCCCTTAGGGGAAATGTCACGCGTTGTTCCTTTAAGTCCATGTAGCTTGCTACGACTTTGGTTCAAATGTTGATGACCGACACGTTCGTTGCTGGGTCATGGATGCCCGTCTCTATAATTTAGTGCCACTTTTGGTTTATAACTAGCCATGTCGGCCCGGGTTCTCTGTCATATGGATGCTAGCGACACGATATTATACGTGTGCCAAAATGCGCAAACGGTCCCGGGCCAGGTAAGGTGGCACCCGTGGGGATACCGTGCATGAGGCCGCAAAGTGATATGATGTGTTTCAAGCTAGATCCGTGTGACTTAGGAGTGGGGTCCTGACAGTGTTGGCATCAGAGCCGGACTGCCTGTAGATTCTTCAAGCCAAACTGGTCGATGTTGAGTCTAGAAAATTCTTAGTTATATATAGGGGAATAGATTGTGGAAGGGAACGTATGGCTCTTTTTACTTCTTTACCTTATGCCCTTCCGATCTGAGTCAGCCTATTCTTTCTACGGGGGTTTAGGACTAGGCCTCTCATCTTTACTTGGTTCACGCGTTACTAATCCGTAGACTCTTAGGATTGTTGGTTTCAAGCCTCAGTTCAGTTTCTACCCTTCCAGTATGTTGATTAGTTGGACCCGGAACCTTGATATGATGTTGTTGAGTGGCTATGCTATCATTTGTATGATGTCTCAAAATCTTTTTTGAGCATTTATAGTTGTTATGCTGCCCGATTTCTTCTAGAAATTCCAATGCCTTTACATTATCTCGTGTTTCAGATGTCTGACCGCACACCTCATCAGGTGGTCTGTTTGACCTGGTGCATTAATGTGCCAGGTCACACGGCCATGTTGGTCCGTGTCTTAACCGAGATGGGCTGCCGTTGGTATCCTCAGTACACTGTGGAGGAGCAATACCGGGGTTTCAACCAGAGTCAGTATTTCTGCATAGTCCGGATATACCCTTCATATCCCGGAGCTACCGACCCCATTGATTGGACGTATGGACTCGGGGTTACCATCGAGATGGTAGTGCAGGATGCCGCTTACTCGATGATGACTATCATCCGGGCTAGGCATGCCTTGCTGCTGAACACTAAGTTCCGCTACATGCCAGCCTCGCTTCCTGGAGAGGAAGGCTACTACACTGGTCTATATACTGATGCCGCTCATGAGGAGCCACTACTTCAGACTACCACTCAGATGCTGGAGGATAGGGATTGTGAGGTCGGAGCCCTCCGGATGGAGCTCTATAACACCCGAGTCGACCACTGGGCCACTCTGACACGGCTTGCACCTGCCGTGCTGGCCGGATATCTGGATATGCTGGATTTGTACCCTATGCGGACTCGTCTGCCCGATCGTATGGATTGGCATGACGTTGGGGGTATTACACCTCCACGTGGGCGTCGGTTACCACCAGCAGCGGGACCGAGGCCGCATCCGTGTCCCTATGGTCCACAGCCTTCAAGTGTTCGAGAGTTTCCAGATCCACATGTTCCACTTCTAGGCTATGGGGTAATCTTTACAAAGATTACTATGGAAATGTCTGAGTTAGGCCGTGGCAGTAGTAGTATCGTAGTAGTTGTATTTCCACAGTCCTGCTTGTCTTGTGAAATATGACTTAGTGTGTACTAAATTTCGGAGGCGTAGATAAATAATGTATAGGAGTTTGGAGTGCCTCTGATGAGATGTATCGTCTTTCACCGCAGTTGTACTTTAGCCTTGGCTTGTACTAAACTATGTATGGTGTGTATGAACAATGGTGTATATATGGCAGTTTCTATATTACCATGTCGTACAGATGAACATCTCTGCATTCCGTGTCATCCATTACATTCTGCACTCCTATGTCAAAGTTTTGCCATCCTTGTTTAAACCGTTGATTTGTTTTCCTAGGATGGTCAACACCCGCAACACTCCTGTTGCTCAGGAGCAGGGTGACGCCAGTGGGGCTAGAGATGAGAATCTGCCTCAACCACCCTCCTTGGCTGAAGTAATGCTGGAGGCACAAAGGAACAAGAGAGAGACCAACCGTCTGCTGGACCGCATAGAGCAGAATACTGCCTCACGCTACAGGAATGATGTGGTGTCTATTAATGACTTTATCAAGATGTGCCCACCGAAGTTCCATCATTCCGCTGAACCTCTTGATGCGGATGACTGGCTTTGTAGTATCACCCACAAGCTACACTCCGCCCGTGTGGCCGAAGCTGACAAGGTTACCTACGCCGCCTACCATCTTGAGGGCCCTGCTAGCCTTTGGTGGGAAAACTATGAGGCTATGCGTCCTGCTGGACAAATCACTACCTGGGCAGAGTTCATCGAGGCATTCCGTGAACATCACATTCCGGAAGGTCTCATGGATCGCAAGCGGGTGGAATTTTGCAATTTCACCGAGGGCAGGCTAACCGTGGATGCCTATAGTCGCGAGTTTGGCAACTTGGCACGCTATGCTCCCGAAGAAGTGTCCACCGACGCCAAGAATCAGGCGAGGTTCCGCAAGGGACTCAGCCCTGAACTTCGCCGAGATCTATGTCTGCACAAGTGCACCTCCTTCCAGAAGCTAGTGAACAAATCCATCAGTGCTGAGACAGGTCAAACTGATTTTGAAGCCACACACAAGCATCCTCGTGACTTTGGTTCCTCATCCGGCTCTGGCTCTCACAAGTGTCGTGTGTGGGTTCCTAACACAGCCCTGCCACCCAGGTTCACTCTGAGGCCATCCTATGAGGCGCCTCGCCCAACCCAGCAGTATGCACCGCCCAAGACTTATGGAGGACCTTCTGCCAATACTGCTCCACGCACTGGCATGGTGACATTCTTCAAGTGTGGAGAACCAGGCCACTACATGCGTGAGTGTCCTTAGAACCAGCAAGGAAGGTCAGTTGGCCGTGGTAAGCCAACATGCAAGGTGAACTATGTCAAGCCAGCCACCACTGCTCGTGGTCATGTCAACTATGTCTCTGCTGAGGAAGCTTATGAGGATACTAACGTCGTCCTTGGTACGCTTCTTGTTAACCGCCATCCGGCATCTGTTCTTTTCGATACTGGAGCATCTCATTCGTTCATATCTGAGAGTTATGCTCGAATGCACCACATGACATTTTGTGACATGCCCACCACCATGGATATTCAAACTCTTGGCTCTAGATGGCAAACCTCTAGGGTAAGCCATGGGAATGAAATTCTTGTCGATAGACTTGTCTTTCTTGCATCACTAATAGCTCTCATGTCCTCGGATGTAAACATCATCTTGGGTATGGACTGGATGACAGCTCATTATGCCAAGATTGATTGCTACACTAGGACTGTTCAACTTACACACCCATCCGGCACTACAGTCAATGTTTTGGCCCGAATGGCTGAGTGTCAGCTCTACTCTCTTAATGCCAGCCCTCTACCAGAACTCGAAGATATCCCGCTAGTCCGTGACTTCCGGGATGTCTTTCCAGAAGAACTGCCAGGTGTTCCACCTGACAGAGATGTAGAGTTTGTGATAGATCTTGTTACAGGAACTGTCCCAATCTCTAGGAGACCCTATAAGATGGCACCCTTAGAACTAGCTGAGCTTAAGAAACAACTCGATGAGTCCTTGAAAAAGGGTTTCATCCATCCTAGTTCTTCTCCTTGGGCTTGTCCCGTCCTCTTCGTCAAGAAGAAGGATGGAACGGATCGGATGGTTGTAGATTATCGACCTGTCAATCTGGTCACCATAAAGAACAAGTATCCGCTCCCCAGGATCAACGACCTGTATGATCAGCTCGCTGGATCCTCAGTTTTTTTTCAAAATGGATTTGAGGTTGGGCTACCATCAAATCAAAATCAAGAACGGGGACATTCCCAAGATGGCCTTTGTTACTCGTTATGGCCAATACGAGTACACCGTCATGTCCTTCGGGTAAACCAATGCCCCAGCCACTTTTTCCCAGCTAATGAATTCTATATTCATGGAGTACTTGGATAAATTCGTCGTGGTATACCTCGATGATATACTCATTTACTCCAAGAACAAGGAAGATCATGTCGAGCATCTAAGGTTGGTATTGACGAAACTTTGAGAGCATCGCCTATATGCCAAATTCTCCAAGTGTGAATTCTGGTTGCCAAAAGTGACCTATCTGGGTCATGTAATCTCTGGCAAGGGTATTGCTGTCAATCCCGAGCGAGTTCAGGCCGTCCTTGATTGGACTCCACCTAAATCGGTCAAGCAAGTTAGGAGTTTCCTTGGCTTGGCGAGCTATTGCCGACGCTTCGTAGAGAATTTCTCCAAGGTTGCTAAACTTCTAACTGAACTCCTCAAGAAAGATAAAAAGTTCGAGTGGAGCCCACAGTGCGAGTCCAGCTTTCAGGAACTGAAAAGACGCCTAACATCTGCTCCCGTACTGGTACCACCAGACTTTCCCAAGGACTTTATTATCTATTGCGACGCCTCACGACAAGGACTAGGTTGCATACTCATGTAAGATCATCAAGTGATTGCCTACACATCTCGACAGAGGCGTCCACATTAGGATAACTATCCTACACATGATCTAGAGCTTGCAGCTGTAGTCCACGCACTCAAAACATGGCGACATTACCTTCTTGGTAATCGCTGTGAAATCTTCACAGATCACCAAAGTCTGAAATACATTTTCACCCAACCGGATTTGAATCTCAGGCAAAGACGTTGGGTTGAGCTGCTCACAGATTACGACTTAGGAATCACTTACACCCCTGGGAAGGCCAATGTCATGGCCGACGCACTAAGTCGTAAGTCTTATTGTAACAATCTAATGTTACAACAAGGTCAACCACTTCTCCACGAGGAATTTCGTAAACTTAACCATCACATTGTTCCTCGAGGATTCCTTTCCACCTTGGTGGCGAAACCTACCCTTATGGATCAAATCATAGCTGCCCAGCAGTATGATAGAGGAATATCTCGGATCAAGGAGAACATTGCTAGCGGAGTTGCTAAAAGTTTCTCTATGGATGATTGAGGTGTTGTGTACTTCGAGAACCGCTTGGTGGTTCCCAAGAAACAATAACTACGGCAGTTGATCCTTAAGGAGGCTCATGAATCTGCTCTAACGATTCATCCCGGTAGTACCAAATGTATCAGGACCTACGCCAGAGGTTCTGGTGGACTAGGATGAAGAGAGAAATTGCTCAGTTCATTACTAACTGTGACGTTTGCCGTCGAGTTAGAGCAGAGCACCAACGGCCTGTTGGCACCCTTCAACCTTTAGCTATTCCTGAATGGAAATGGGATAAGATCGGTATGGACTTCATTACCGGGTTTCCCAGGACCAGGAAAGGGAATAATGCTATCTTCGTCGTTATCGACCGCCTCTCCAAAGTAGCCCACTTCCTGCCTGTTCGAGAGAGTATAACCGCTAGCCAGCTAGCAGATTTGTATATCTCTCGGATAGTATCTCTTCATGGTGTGCCATTGGAGATTAGCTTAGACCGTGGAAGTCTTTTCACCTCTCGATTTTGGGAAAGTTTCCAAAATGCTATGGGGACTTGTCTCTCCTTTAGCACCGCCTTTCATCCTCAGTCAAGTGGTCAAGTAGAACGAGTCAATAAAATTCTGGAGGATATGCTCTGAGCCTCTGTCATCTCATTCGGTATGGATTGGGAGAAGTGTCTTCCATTCGCCGAATTCGCTTATAACAATAGTTATCAAGCTAGCTTGGGCAAGGCTCCCTTCAAAGTTCTGTATGGACGAAGGTGTCGAACGCTTCATAACTGGTCAGAAACCGGGGAAAGATAATTCTTTTGGCCCGGATATGATCCAGGAAGCAGAAGAGCAAGTTCGCATCGTTCGTGAGAAATTGAAAACAGCCCATTCTCGCCAGAAGAACCAATATGATAGTCATCATAAGGCTGTGACTTACAAATTCGGCGATAAGGCTTACCTTCGGGTTACTCCTCTTAAGGGAACCCATCGCTTCAGTATCAAAGGCAAATTGGCTCCTCGTTACATCGGTCCTTCTCGCATTCTTGCCAAACGAGGAGAAGTTGCCTACCAATTGGAACTACCCCCGCATCTTTCCATAGTTCATGATGTCTTCCACGTCTCTCAACTCAGGCGTTGCTTCTCGGATCCTATCCGTGGAGTGGACAACGAAATGCTTGATCTCTAGGATAATCTCACATATCAAGATGTGGGGACCCCGACTTAAGAGTCGAGTTCACCGAATGCACGTGTACAGTGATCCCAGAGATCAATGCTCACTGAACACACATAAGCTGAATAACAAGAGTCTTACATCCATACATACCGTCTTACACAAATTATGACCATTATGGCCAAGTCTTACATAGATAAAGCCTCAAGGGCTGAATAGCAAATAAACTCGAATAGCGGAAGTCTTCGTAGATAAGTAGAACCCATGTCATCTGCCTTAACCCTACAGGCATTCTGACTAGGAAAGCGTCCTAGTTCGCATGTTTGTCTCCATAGAATTCTTCTTCATATTCCTGCTCCTCCATGCCTGGCCAATGAAATAACCAGTGGCAAGCCAATGAGTACTTTGAATGTACTCACAAGCAACCCATGATTTGGTTCAAGGTAACAATGCAAGAGTATGACAATAAGCAACCTAGCTGCAAGCTAGCTAAGTTATTCTACCATCATGAAACATGCATCAATGAACTTGGGTAACCTCGAAGACAGGTTACAGATACCAACATGAATAGAGTTCAATTCTTTATCAACGAGTCAAGTTACCACCTTGGCTCAACACACACACATACTTTCATCGGGATTGTAAAATTCTGGACATAGTTTAAGTAGCACCTCCCAACTGTCCATGACCGTGGACACGGCTATTCGAATAGTTTTACACTCCGCAGAGGGTGCAAACTTTACCCACAAGATCCGGGAAGCTTTTGTGTCACCCACGATTCCCGCAGTACCTCAAGTACTCGGGGGAAGCACCCGGTCATTTCCTTTCCCTAGACGACACTAACATAGGGTCCACTCGGTGCACAGCCCTCGTGTACAAACGGTAAATCATGGGACTTGCCCTTTTTACAATGCCACGCATACACGAAGGGACCAACGGTGTGTCCGGTGCCCTGCGAAAACAGTCATGGTCGCCTATACAAGCACGACCCCGTCCCGGGAGAGACCTCAAGTCTCCCCCGTCACTAGTAATGTGGGCACCATGCTAGTATCAGCCTAAGTAATCAATAATGCCCCGTCCCATAAGGGGTAGAGTGGTTGCACATGTTTGGTTGGGACGGTAGTCACACATAAATCTAATCCATCATTTTACCCACACACGAGATCTTTATTGGCACATCACTTCTTCCTCAAGTGATGACCTAACTCAACATCACCCTCGAGAATTATGGGCACCCGATGGGGTTTTCGAAAAGAATGCAACCACGAAGGATTCATGGCACATATGCATCACTAAGCATCACAACTAATCATTTGTCATTGCATCTAAGCAGATGGATAAAGGTCATGTGTAGAGTATGCATCATGTGGTGGCTTTCAAGTAGTTTACCACCATCACCCTTATAATCATGAATTCGAAAATAAAAGGGTTTCAAGGAACACAAGGGGTATCATGGTCAAAGGGATGCTTGCCTGGATTGGCTTGGTCTTCAAGGTCTTCAAATCCTTCCCCTCCTTCTTCTTCCGCAACCTCGTCAAACACGTTATCTAATCGTCGCAATAAACAACAGGAAAATGAGACAATAATAAAAACAGAAAAACCAAAGTGCTCAGAAAAATGTCAACTTATTTTTATAAAATACTAGGGGAAAAACTAAGATTGCAAAAATTCTTAGTTTGAGATTTGGATTGACAGAATGGGGTATATGAATTTTTGAACAAAGGTTTTAGTATTCAAACATAGATTTAAATTTGAACAGAAAAGAAAAGGTCCATGGATATGGGTGAAAGTGACATCATTAAATAGGTTGGAATTTTACATGTTTTTAGGAACTGGAATTAATTCATTTGGATTAATATTAAATCATGTGGAATTATTTAAAATCTAACAGAAAAGAAAAAAGAAAAAGTGCTGCTGTACAACTGGGCCAGAACGGCAATAGTGCAGCAGGCCCAAAGGGGAACCAGCGCAGCGCACGGGCGCCTGCGCGCGCGCCAGGTTTCAAACCTGACGGGAAGGGCCCGGCGTCAGTGAGAGGAGAGAGAGGCGAGGGAGAGGAGAGGCTAATAGGCGGGGCCCGCCTGTCATCCCTAACCCTCCGGCAGAGGGCCGGCGAGCTCACCGGCGGTGATTCGGGGCACGGCAGGGCGAGCTAAGGGCAGGGACATAGTCAGCGTGGAGTCACCGATCTGATCGAGCGAGAGGAGTTGCGGGGAGGGCATGTACCTCCGGATCGACGGCGACCCGAGGCGGCGGAGCTCGAGCTCGATCTCGAGCTCGGGCCCGTCTGGAGAGGATTGGGTGGTGCTGGCGTGTTCTAGGGGGTGTGGAGGTGGGATGGATGCCAGGGAAGAGGCTCGGGGCGTGCTTATATAGCCGGGCTCCAGTCCACCGTGGACTCGTGCGCCGGCGAGGTCATGGGCGAGGCCAGAGGATGTGCAGGCTCACGCGAACGAGTCGGGGTTGACCGTGGACGAGTTCTATGCCTACGGGAGGAAAGAGTAGGAGCGGGGAAGCATCTAGAGGGCTTGCGCATGTGAAGCCAGAGATTGGAGCTTGCTGGCGGCCGGCGCACGTGCGTGGGCAGCCACAGGAGGGAGAAAGAGGAGGGGACAGGGCCGGGGCGCGTTGCGGACGTCGAGGCACATCGACTGGCACGAGGGGGAAGCTCGAGGTGGTCGGGGGCTGCTGATTCGAGGAGCCTACAGTGTGGGAGCGCATTGTAGCATGCTCCAGAGGGCCCAAATGGCCGGCATGGCCGTGCCTCACGCGCTCTGGGCGCGGCCACCGTGTCCATTGGCTCTAGGGGGGAGTAAACAACGCATGAGAGTCGTTGGATGCTCAGGAAAGCTTCTAGAAGAAGAGTGGGTTGAGATAGAATGGTGAAAACTCCTGTCCAGAATGCACATTGGGGTTTTACCCTTACTCAATCATGGAGCTGAGGCCAGGGAAGAGTAGCTGGAGGTGCAGGGGAGCCTGAGGGAGCTGTGGTAAAAAGTTGGGCTCGAGGAGACTAAGGAAAGGGGTGAAAGTGGTAACTTTGGAGAATCGCCAGAAGGCGTTTGATGTGGTTTTGAGCAATCAAATGATCTCCACTAGCCATGATACTTAACAGGATTAAATGGCATATCGAAATAGGGTGTTTCACCAAGTTTGGGCTTATTTGAAGAAACTTGCCAATGTAACTTTGGTGAACCCTAGAAATCAACAGAAATGGTTTCACCATGTTTGAGTTAAGCAAATCATCTTTCCTTGATGCACCACTTGGTGTAGTGTCATCATTTGGGGTTGTGATTATGCCCACAAAGTTTGAAGCCCCAAGTAAAAAGTTGGTAATGCAAAGTTGTTCAAATTTGAATTTGAACAGAAGTGGTTTTGGGGTACTCTGATCAAGTTACCCCTCTCCAAAGCTTGTGCCATTTGGTCTAGATGCATTATTAGACCATTCTAGCATGTGCACCAAGTTTGAGAGCATTTGGACAAGTTTGGCATTGTAAAGTTGTTCAAACTTCAAAAATGGACAGAATGGTTTTGAGGGGTTTTGATGATATTTTCTTGCTTCCCAAGGCATGGGGCTTGGCAAGATCATCAAATATGTCATATATGACATGATAGAATTTCCCTGGAATTTTTAGAGAATATTTCCTTTGTAAATATTTCAAATGCTTGAAATATCCAGAAAGGGTTTATGAGGGATTTGTCCAATATTTTGAACATGGCCAAGTGTTGAAACTCTTATATATGGACAATATATGTCCTATGAGTCTCCCTGAATTTTGGCAAATATTTTTGAAATAGTAAAATAATTTTTTCTCTATTAAAGACCATTTCTGGCCTTAAGAAAAAGCTTTTAAACAAAATAGGAAAATAACTTTTAAAATTATATTTTTGTGGTTTATGGGAGTCCTATATCTACTAGGTTTCAAATATACTCTTTGAAACATTTTTCTCACCCTAAATCAAGCACTTGCAGTGCAAACCTCAATTCAGGGGTTTTTGGAAAACTAATTTTTGAAAGTACTTTTTGGCCAAATTATTTTTGTAAGAAAATACTATACTTATATATATACACTTGGTATGATCATTGGGCAGAAGTTTGGGGTAAGGAGATGTCGGTGTACAAAAATAGGGGTACACTTTTTGTACCCCTAGGACTGTGCACGGGCAGTCTGAGCCACGGGCACCACCACACCAAGCATGGAAGGGGAGGTGAGCCAGGGTAAGACCGCAGCTCGATGGAACTGGAGCAACACCAAGAACAAGTTCACAAAGAGCAAAGGGACAAAGCGGCTTCCCCCGGCGAGATGCTTGTCGGGAGCCAGTTTCAGCAGCCCCAGCAAGATCCTTGCCGGGGCCGGCTCTAGCAGCCCCGGCAATACCCTTGCCGCGGCAGCTCGCCCCATGCCTACGGAGCGGATCACCCTTCAGTCCACTGCCCCCATAGGGCAAGGATTCGGGAGATATCCCTGTAGTGGCATGCAGATCTTTGTGAAGACATTCAAGATCAGATACACACTGAGAAGACGATGACCCTTGGCGGGATCCCAGCCAAGGAGTACCACAAGACCTCCGGCAGGCACCTTGCCGGGATGACAGCAGGCGCCACGGCAAGACCCTTGCCGGGGCCCCGGCAAGTCCCTTGCCGAGGACATCCGCAGGGCCACCATCGGGCCCACGCCAACTAAGCTTTCACCGCCCCATGCAGCTGCCGACCCAACCAGCTGGGCAGGCACTTGCGTAGCGGCATGTAGATCTTCGTGGAGACCCGCCATTGCGCCACCTCAGCTGCCTGCCTGCCTACATGGCGTCTCAGGCATCGCTGTCCAGGGCGTGTGTCGACGCAAGAAGGAGCGGCGACGGACAAGATGGATGTCTCCCTAGTCCCCGATAAAGCGAGGACACCTAAGCAAGACGCATTAAATGCGCCTTGTCATGTAATGCGAGGGATAACCTCGCATCACTGTACCCTTTCCACCTCCTGTGTGCCACTGTGGCGACCCCTTTCCCTATAAAAGGAGGCCCGAGGCTACCAGGAGGAGGATTCGGCTCTTTAGAACTCCTCACGATTCGGCTTTTTGGAGCTCCTCACGCCCCGTAGCTAGCAAAAGAACACAAACATATAATCCACCAAAGCAGGAGTTGGGTTTTACGCATCCTCGCGGCCCGAACCTGGGTAAAGGAACCGTGTGCTATCTGTTTGATCCGCTCTTCTCTCAACCCCGTGCCCCGCAACCATAGTAGGGATTCTTGTGATCCCATAGGTGTCGTTCCAAATACAGCGACATCTTTGGCGCTCCAGGTAGGGGGAGCAGTTGTGAGAATCGGCTCTAGCAGTTAACCCAACACTCCTTCGTCTTCGTGGCTCTTTGAGAAGGAAGGAGGCCGGAAGATCAGCACTCGAGCGGCTACAAATAAAAGTTAAGTTGCATTGAACCCTGGATATTTTTGTCCTATTATTTAAAGTTGTTATCCTCGGAGCTGTCGTTCTTTGTGCAAAAAGAAACCTGTACGCAAATGGGGCCCTTCCCGATCGGCATCGCCTTTGCTCTGTTTCGAGTCCGCTCAATAGTTCAAACGGCTGCGTTGGAAACGGTAGGGTAGCCTTCCGCAATTGACAAGGCTCTCGACTCTGACTCGAGTCAAACTCGACAGTTCGAGCGGCTGCGTTACGGGCGGCAAGGTGGCTCACCCGACAGCACGCTCGCCTAGCAGGCCAATGGGGACCCGTCCCCCAAGACGCCGCCTTGGGTTTTTCGCGCCGGCAAGCCTACCCAGCTAGCGTAGGGTGGACATACAAAGATGGCAGCAAACAAGGAAATAACATGCATAATCCCAGAAATATTTCAAAGTTATATTACATCATGTCATCGCTGCGGTTCTAACTAAAGATAAAATTTGTCTTGGTCATGAACCCGCAGTGGCGAGGAAGAACGGGATGCCTAATCCCGGCGCTAGCCCTCCACCCTCTTGATTTCGTCGATGCAGCTGATGACGGGCTTGATACGCTGCTTGAGCACCATGAAGTCAGCACCCTCCGGCAAGCTATCCATCACGGCTTCGAAGTCGAGGGCGGGGTTCCAGTATGCCTTGTTGGTGAGGAACTTGGTCATGACCCCCCGGCAAAGTCGCCGGGCCTCCGCGGCCAGCGTGGCCATTCTGTTGGAGTGAAGATCAGCCAAGGTGCCGAGGACGCCCACGAAGAACAGGGTCAGCTTGGCGTTGACGGTCCCGCTCCACTCAGGGTCATACCTCACGTTTGGAGTCCCCATGAGGGCCAACTGCGAGGTGACCCTGCCGGTGATGTCCTCCAGCCGGCTGATCCACCTGTTCTCGCCCACCACGTATTCCTGGTGGGAGGCGGCCTCGTCCGCCCGCAGCTGCTTCTCCTCCTCCAGGCTCTTGGTCAAGGTCTCCTCCCGAGCTAAGCTCTCCGACAACATCTTGTCGAGATTCTCCAGCTTCAGCTTGAGATCTCTGATGGAGTCTTGTGCCTCGGAGATCTCCCCAGCCTTGCTCATGACCGCTCCCTGCACCTCTGTCAAGGCGCAGTTGAGCATGTCCTTCTCGTCGGACAGCTTGAGGGCTTGCTCCCTCAGCCCGTCCCGCTCTACCTCCAGCTCTTTCACCTTGCGGGCGTGGACCAGAGCCTGGGTATCGAGCGCCTCTTTGTGCCTCTGCCCCAGCTCGCGAGTCCGCCGCCCGACAAGGACCTTGAGCTCCTCATGCTTGCCGCGGAGTGTTGCGGCAAGCTTCGCCTCACGCGCGGAGAGGTCTTCTTCCTGGGAATCGAGGGCGGCTTGATGTTGGTTCCGGGTGGCCTCGCCGCGGCAGCCAAGCTCGCCGCCTCTTCCTGGGCCTTCTTGACGTCACACATCTTCATGATGAGCTCTACGTCGCACTTGGCCAGTTCTTCCTGGAAGGCCCTCTGCTCCTCGCGGGACTGGTGAAACCAGGTTTGCGCCTCAGCAACGCGCGCCTGGAAGTCCACCTCCGCCTCGTCCACCATTGCCATCCTAGACTTAACCTTGTCCAGACGGGAACGGTAGAGCGCTTGGAGCTTCCGGAAATTGGCCCCCATAGCGCGGAAGAGCTGCTCTTCTGGGGAACCATCGCCGCCGGCGCCCGGTTCATCGACCACCTCGATCCCGGTGGCGGCGAGCACCTAACCGTCGAAGACTTCCCCTCTGGCGGGCGCTCGGGAACTTGACGCCCCTGCGAGATGGACGAAGAGGTCGTCACCCACCTTCAGGTATCTTCTGGGGCCCGAGGTTGTGGAGGAAGAAGGCTGATCATCAGCCACCTCTTCCTCGACTGTGGCCTTGCCGGCCTCCTCGGCAGGCTCACCGCTGCCACCCTCGGCGGCATCCTTGGCGGCCTTATCAGCGGCGGCCGCGGCAGCGCCCTTGGCAGCCTCCTCGGTGGCAATCCTATCGGCCTCCGCCGCGGCCTCCTCAGCAACTTCCCCGATGACGGCGTCCACGTCCTCCATATCTGTTGAAGGAGGGCCTGGGCAGTCATGGGGATGATGAAGCCAAGAAAAAGGATAAGGGAAAAGCAAAGACAGAAGACAGGCAACTCACCAGTGCCAGGCTGTGAAGCAGGAGTCCCCTCCCCGCCGGCACCTGGCTCCGTGGCAGAGCCACCAACGCCCAAGTTCCCCTCTTCCTCCATGCGTGTGGGCTCCATGCTTGGTGCCCTTGTCGGGGACGCCCCTAGCGGCGGCGTAGTCGATGGGGGTGGTGTGTTGGGGGTAGCCCCCTGTGGCTCCTCCTGCTGCCACTCCTGTCCTACAAAACCGATAAGGTCAGCACCATAGCATCAAACACCTACAGCATGTCGAGCAAGAAGAGGATGATGAACTTACGCTGGGGGCTGTGCTGGGGGCTGCCGTCCGGGCTGCTCAACACCACCAGTGGTGTCTCTGAAGCCCCAGCCGGGGGCTGGCTGCTCGCCGAGGCCTTCACCCTGTTTATCCTCTGGGCCAATGTCTCTGCATCCCTGAAGAAGCAAAACAGATCAAGATGAGTGGCATGGTTCAGGAGAGTGGAAATGGCAGTAAGGAACATAGTACTTACTCGTCGTCCATCTCCTCCTCCTCCGCCGCTTTCCTTTTCCTCTTCGGGCTAAGAGGCCCAAGATCAAAGGGGAACTCCGCGCCGACATCCGAGTCAACGTCTGCCGGGGGAGGCGAAGAAGGGGGAGAAGGTGTGCGCCGAGATGGAGAGGGGGCTGCTGCCTTCTTCTTCTCGGCGGCCTTCGTCAGCCTACTCGCCGCCGTGGCCCTCGTGTGGCGCCCGGACCCCTCCAGGGTCAATTGAGGCTGCGTGGCCCTGCCGGGCCGGACCGGCTCGCCGGAACTAGCCCGGCGCAGGACTCGCCCTCTTCCCCTGGCTGGCGTCGAGCCCGCCGCCATGCCCTCCTCCTCCGACGACTCGTCGGTCGCGTCCTCAACAAGCGGAGCTCCAGTGTTGGCGCTGCTGGCCTCCCCGGTGGCCACCGCCAACTGGGCGAGCTCCTCCTCCTCCGCAGCCGTTGCGGCCTCGTCCTCCACACCCCCGGCGCTGCCGGCCTCCATGGCGAGCTGCGCCTCCCTCGCCCTAGTGGCGATGTAGTCCAGCTCTTCCTGGGTGGTGTCCCTGACGAGCCACCGCTCGGCGTCAGGCTTGACGCACAACTCAACCAGAGAGTCGAAGAATTGCTGCACGTCCTCGTCCGTCGGCTCCTTCCAGCTCGGGACAGGGCCGTGCGCGTTGCATTCCGGCATCATGGCGATGATCTCGGACTTGCGCGAATTGTTGCACAGCGGGACCACCCCCGCTGGCAGCTTGAAGAGCGGCCCCTTGATGGCCTTGCCGGCCTTCATGGCAGCCCTCGCGGCCTTGTCGGTCCGTTCAACCTCGCCATTGCGACCCACTTCAAGATGGAAGAGCCGCTGGCAGAAATGGGCATGTCCCATCACCGTAAGGTTGTGGTCGAGGCCAGGGCGGAGCCGCATGACGTCAGCAGGATTCCTGAAGAGCTAGGCTGGGCTCCCCTTGTTATGCAACGGGGCGATCCGACAGCGAATGAAGTCTGCCCCGATCATCTCAAGAGTGAGTCCGGCCTGGGTGAGCTGGAGAATCCTGGTGGTGCCGACGGTGAGCCTCCCCTCGGCAGCGTCGACGTCGCCCTAGTCGCTGCCACGGACCGGCGCCACCCGGCGAACCTTGCAGAATCTCGGCGGTTCTTCCTCTTCAATCCAGCACCACCGACCGCGCCATTCATCCCACCTCTCCTTCACGGCGCCCTCTGGGTACGCCCCCTTGGATCTCGGAATCCAGGTGATGCATCCAGAGACGGCACCTCCCGGCTGGATCCGAGGGGTGAAATATTGGCGGAAGAGCGCCGTGTTGGGCTGCACCCCGACGAAGCCCTTGCAAAAGTGCACGAAGAAAGCCATGCACGCCACCGCGTTCGGAGTGAAATCCAAGAGGCGGAAGCCGAAGGTGTGCATGACATCACAGAAGAAATCAGAGAAGGGGGGACATAACCCGCAAGAAAAGTAGTCGACGAAGAAGGGATACCGGTTTGGGCCAGGTTCGGCGCAAGCGGCCGGAATGACGCGCGTCGCCAGATGTCCCAAATTCTCCCCCCCCTGTCTTCACCCCCCAAAGGGGCTTGAAGGCGGCCCGGAGCTCGTACACTCGACCGTCGACGGGATGAAGAAAGCAGCCTTCGTCCGGTCCCCCGACAGCGCGCCCTCCGGCGGCTCCATAGACCCGAAGCCTTTGGCCACCACCTTGCCCTTGGTGGGTTTGGACGCCATGGCGGCTGAGTTGGAGGGCCAAGGGAGGCGGATGGCTAAGCAACGGCGGCGAGCGACGGCGGAAGCTTCGGAAGGAAGGAAGAGAGGGAACAACGGCTCTGAGATTGGAAGAGGCGTGAGGAAAATGGAGGAAGTGAGCAGCGCGCCCGCGGTTATTCCTTCTTATGGGGGGGAAACGCGGGCCGCCTCCTTTCGCATTTACTGCGACGTGACGCATGCCTGCGGAAACCGCCCCGCACATGCCGCCCACGTCACGCACGCCCCTCCACCCCGCACCGCGCGCGCGGATCGTGGGAGGCGCAGCGCGCGGAAAATCTTACCACGGTGAAAACCGCCCCGCCTGCCCGTGCACCGTTCTGTGCCTAGCCCAACAATGTGTCGCGCTCATGTGTGGCCCAGCCCCGGGGGCTCCTTTCGGTGTACAAAAAGAGGGGTAAACTTTTTGTACCCCTATGACTGTGCACGGGCAGTCTGAGCCACGGGCACCACCACACCAAGCATGGCAGGGGAGGTGAGCCGGGGTAAGACCGAAGCACGATGGAACTGGAGCAGCACCAAGAACAAGACCACAAAGAGCAAAGGGGCGAGATCCTTGCCTGGCCCGGCTCTAGCAGCCCCGGCAAGACCCTTGCCACTGCAGCTCGCCCCACGCCTACGGAGCGGATCACCCTTGAGTCCACTGCCCACATAGGGCAAGGATTCGGGAGATATCCCCCTAGTGGCATGCAGATCTTTGTGAAGACATTCAAGATCAGATACACACTGAGAAGACTATGACCCTTGGAGGGATCCCAGCCAAGGAGGACCACAAGACCTCTGGTAAGCACCTTGCCGGGGATGACAGCAAGCGCCACGGCAAGACCCTTGCCGGGGCCCCGGCAAGGCCCTTGCCGAGGACATCCGCAGGGCCACCATCGGGCCCACACCAACTAAGCTTCCACCGCCCCATGCAGCTGCCGACCCAACCAGCTGGGCAAGCACCTAGGTGGCGACATGCAGATCTTCGTGGAGACCCGCCATTGCGCCACCTCAGCTGCCTGCCTGCCTACATGGCGTCTCAGGCATCGCTGGCCAGGGCGCGTGTCGACGCAAGAAGGAGCGGCGACGGACAAGATGGATGTCTCCCTCGTCCCCGATAAAGTGAGGAGACCTAAGCAAGACGCATTAAATGCGCCTTGTCATGTAATGCGAGGGATAACCTCGCATCACTGTACCCTTTCCACCTCCTGTGTGCCACTTTGGCGACCCCTTTCCCTATAAAAGGAGGCCCGAGGCTACAAGGAGGAGGATTCGGCTCTTTAGAACTCATCACGATTCGGCTTTTTGGAGCTCCTCACGCCCCGTAGCTAGCAAAAGAACACAAACATATAATCCACCAAAGCAGGAGTAGGGTTTTACGCATCCTCGCGGCCCGAACGTGGGTAAACGAACCGTGTGCTGTCTGTTTGATCCGCTCTTCTCTCAACCCCGCGCCCCACAACCGTAGTAGGGATTCTTGTGATCCTATAGGTGTCGTTCCAAATACACCGACAGGAGATGAAATATACAAGAGGGAGTAGTTGACTTTAAAGAGGACTTGAAAATCACAGAGAGAAAAACTTAATTCCAAATTAAAGCCAAATGATGCCAAAAAAATTTGCATGTCCAAATTTTCATGCTTTATTGATGCAAATGACATGTTACAAAATGCATGGTGTGACAGACCTACCCCCCTTACAAGAATCTCGTCCCCGAGATTCCTAAACTAGGTCTTAAAAGATATCGAGATACTCGGATCTAAGATAGTCTTCATGTTCCCAGGTTGCTTCTGCTTCCGTGTGGTTGCTCCACTGGACCTTGAAATACTTGATGGTGCGGCTTCGCGTCCGTCGCTCTGCTTCATCCAGAATGCGAATGGGCTTCTTGCGGTAGGTCAAATCAGGCTAAAGATCAATGGCTTGGTGATCAACATCCTTGTAGAGATCAGGCTTGTCTGGAACTTGGAGACACTTCCGGTGTTGTGACACGTGGAATACGTTGTGCACATCGGATAGCTCAGGTGGTAGTTCCAACTGGTAAGCCACTTCTCCTCGTCGTGTAGTGATCTCAAAGGGTCCAATGAACCTTGGTGCGAGCTTCCCCTTAACGTGGAAATGCTTGGTTCCCTTCAGAGGAGTTACTCGCAGGTACACATGGTCTCCGACACGGAAACTCATATCTCGGCAATGAGTGTCAGCATAGCTCTTCTGCCTTGACTTGGCTGCCATCAAACGTTCTCTGACTAGTTGGACTTGCTCTTCTACTTCGCGGAGAATATCTGGTCCAAAGACTAGTCCTTCTCTGGTCTCTAACCAGTTGAGGGGTGTGCGACACTTGCGTCCGTACAACACCTCAAATGGTGCCATTTGAAGGCTCGACTGATAAATGTAGTTATAGGAGAACTCGGCAAAAGGGAGGCAATCTTCCCACTTGGCTCCATATGCCAAGACACATGCTCGGAGCATGTCTTCGAGAATTTGATTTACTCGCTCTGTCTGACCTCCGGTCTGCGAGTGGAAAGCCATGCTGAAAGACAACTTGGTTCCCAAGGCTTCTTGGAACTTCTTCCAGAACCTTGAGGTGAACTGGGTTCCTCGATCTGACACAATCTCCTTGGGAACACCATGAAGGCTTACAATTCTGTCGATGTAGAGAGCTGCCAGCCGATTGACATCATAGGTAGTATTGACAGGAATGAAATGGGCTACCTTGGTCAAATGGTCGACTATGACCCAGATGGATTCAGGTCCTTTATTCGACCTCGGTAATCCAGTGATGAAGTCCATTCCGACTTTATCCCACTTCCATTCAGGAATCTTGAGTGGTTGGAGCAATCCAGCGGGTCGCTGATATTCAGCCTTGACACTTTGGCACACATCACACTTTGCAACATAGGTTGCAATCTCTCTTTTCATCCCGTGCCACCAGAATCTTTCCTTAAAGTCTTGATACATCTTGGTTCCTCCGGGGTGTATGGAATACGGAGTGTCGTGGGCTTCCTGCACGATCAGGTTCTTCAGCTCCATCTTGTTTGGTACGCAGATGCGGCATTTGTACCAAACAATCCCATGCTCATCTTCGGAGAATCCTGGGGCCTTGCCTAGCTTCATCTTCTTCTTGATGCCTTCAATGCTTGGGTGCCCACCTTGTGCCTTCTTGACTTCGTCCATCAGGGTTGGTTTGACTTCCAGATGGTCCAGAAATCCAGGGGTGACCAATTCCAAACTGAATTGTTCCAGCTCTACAAACAGGTTTGGCTGCCTTCTTTGAATTATGGCGTTCAGGGAGCAAGCCTTTCTGCTTAAGGCATCGGCTACCACGTTAGCCTTCCCGGGGTGATATTTAACACTGAGGTCATTATCATTGATTAGTTCCAACCATCTTCGTTGCCTCATGTTCAATTCCTTCTGGGTGAAAATGTACTTCAGACTTTTGTGGTCTGTGTATATCTCACACCGTTTCCCTAGAAGGTAATGTCGCCATGTCTTCAAGGCATGAACCACTGCTGCCAACTCAAGATCGTGAGTAGCGTAGTTCTCTTCATGAGGTCGTAGCTGCCTTGAGAGGTAAGCTATGACTCGTCCTTCTTGCATCAAAACGCTTCCCAATCTGGTTCGAGAGGCATCACAATATATCACAAACTCCTTGTGAATATCAGGTGTTGCCAGAACTAGGGCGGTGGTCAATCTCTTCTTGATCTCTTGGAAGCTTTCTTTGCATTTTGGCGTCCATTTGAACTTCTAACTTCCTTGACGGTCGTTGGAGATTGCCATTGGGTCACAGCTTCGATCTTCGCGGGATCAACTGGCAATCCTTCTTCGGTTAAGACATGACCTAAGAATCCAACTTTATGCAGCCAAAACTCACACTTGCTGAATTTGGCGTATAGTTGTTGCTCTCGAAGCTTGTCTAGGACCATCCTCAAATGTTGCTTGTGCTCTTCCTCCGTCTTCGAGAAGACAAGAATGTCATCGATGAAGATAACAACAAACTTGTCCAAATATTCCATGAAGACTATATTCATGAGATACATGAAGTAAGCTGGGGCATTGGTTAACCCAAAGGACATGACCGTGCACTCATACAGGCCATATCATGTTACAAATGTCGTCTTCGGAATATCTTGGGGTCTGATCTTTAGCTGGTAGTACCCAGATCTGAGGTCGATCTTGGATAACACCTTGGCTCTGCTGAGTTGATCAAACAGATCTTCAATCTTGGGAAGTGCATACTTGTTCTTGATTGTAACCTCATTGAGGGAACGGTAGTCAATGCATAAGCGGATGGTACTATCCCTTTTTGCCACAAATAGAACAGGTGATCCCCAAGGGGAGGCACTTGGGCGGATAAATCCCTTCCTCAGCTGCTCTTCTAATTGCTTCTTCAACTCGACTAATTCTTCCGTCCCCATTCTATAAGGCTTCTTATAGATGGGTCCTGCCTCGGGCACGAGCTCGATGATGAACTCAATGTCACGGTCAGGGGGCATTCCCGGTAGCTCATCCGGAAAGACATCGGGATACTCGCATACTACCGGTACTTGCTCCAGTCCAACTTCAGACAAACAATTGACTTGAGCGGTTTGAGCAGAAGAGGAGTTGGAAGAAAACTTAACTTCGACTCCTTGGTCAGTGGTCAAAGTGACAGCTCGGTTGGCACAGTCTATCAAGCCTTGGTGCTTGCTGTGCCAATCCATCCCTAAGATCACATGCAAGCCTTGCGATCTTAAGATGATAAGGTCTGCTAGGAAGTCTACACCGTTAATGATAATACTGACTCCCTTACAGCCTATCTTGGCTCTCATCTCTGCTCCTGGGGTTTGTACCACCATGGGATTATTCAGGGGTGTAGGGGTCATGCCACTTTTTAATGCGAATCTTTGAGTGACAAATGAATGTGTGGCTCCAGAATCAAACAAGACAGTTGCAGGTGCTGAGTTGACAAGGAACGTACCCAGCACGACGTCCGGGTCTTCCTGGGCTTCTTCAGCAGTGACGTGATTCACACGCCCCTTCCCATGGTTAGGCATGTTGCGAGGAGCTTGGTTCCTTGGTGGCATCCTGCAGCCTTGTCCTGGGTTCTGCGCATTAGGGCGCGGGGCATCAGGCTTCTTGTTGGGGCACACCCTTGAGATGTGTCCTGACTGACCACATCCAAAGCAAGTGACTTGGTTTGGATTATTGATCTTGTTGCCACCACTGTTATTGGGGTTGAATGCTGGCCTTGGGTTGGCATACTGCGGAGGCTGATAATTGGTGCGAGGTGCAGGAGCTCTTGGCTGCTGGTAGGTTGGCTTGACCGGGGTTGGCTGCCACGGGCGAGGCTTCTAGTTGCTGGAACTTCCCTTGCTGTCCATCTTGCGCTTGCGGGTGTCTTCCAGAGCACGCCGCTTGTCTTCAAGCATGAATGCTTTGTTCACCAGGTCAGGGAAGGTTGGGCAGTCACACACGACGAGCGAGTACTGCAGAGTCTGATTGAGGCCTTCCATGAGGCGCTCCGTTTTCGCAGCATCAGTGCTGACATCTTCAGGGGCATACCTTGACAGAACACTGAACTTCTGCATGTACTCCTTGACAGTGCCACTTCCTTGCTTCAGGGCTCGAAACTCGCGCTTTTTGATAGCCATGATTCCGGAAGGAATATGGGCCTTGCGGCATTCTGCCTTGAAGTTGTCCCAAGTGATGTCTTGCCCATCATGCATGACCTTCAATCCATCCCACCAAGCTCTAGCAGTCCCCCTGAGGCAGTGGGCAGCATAAGCCACCTTCTCGCGATCTTCGGTGCATCCGACTAGTTCCAGCAAGTCCTCAATGGTGCGGACCCAGTCCTCTGCATCTAGGGGTTTAGCAGTCTCGATGAAGGTTGGCGGTGCATGCTTCTTGAACTCTGCCAACGTGGAATGTCCATTGCCATTCCCCGTCGGCTAGCGGTTGTTGGTGACAGCTTTGAGCAATCATTTGGAGGGCTGCGTTGTTGGCTTGGCGTTCCTCTCGGAAAACTTGGAGAAGCTGAGCCATGTCCATGTTCAGAGGAGGTGGTGGTGGAGCTTGGTCGTGGGTTTGGTCTTGGCCGGCCTCTGATTGGGCGGGTGCTCCGGCTTTAGGCTACTGGGTAGAGGTACCAGTACGAGTTACAACAGGCATCCTGTTGGAGCGGTAAAAGGTCTCATGATTTGGAAGAGGGGAAGCAATAAAGATGGGTGCCTAGTAAGGGGGTGGGTGTGACACTAATCATTTCATGCAAGGGCCGAAAGGGCCAAACACATTCATTAAAATCCAAATGGATGATGCAGTCGTTTACATATTCCCGAAGGGAAGATATGATGTACATCCAACACAACAAAAGCAAATACTAGATGGCTTCATATGAACCATACAAGGACTCGACTTCGCATAGGGGTTACATGACCTATCCTACTGTAGAGGTCACGAACTGGCATATCCGAGTTGCGAATAATGCCTAAGCGGTGGAATCCTCGGTCGCGTATTCTGGCTCTTCTGGGTCTTCCTCCTTGTCTTCATCTGTCTGACCCCCTTATCACTTGAGGGTGTGGGGGAGTGGAGGAGTTGGACACGGCGGTGTTTTGTCGGTGGTGTAGGGAAAAGCTTGCGATATTCCCTTGCCGTCATACAGCATCGCTGGGGTGGCTCTTCATGCTTGGAATATACATCTCCTGAGGGCCTTCAGCCTCGATATTCAATAGCGGACCGTCCGGGAGGCACACCTTACTTCTTGATCCTATCCGTCTTCTCTTGTGCTCGACGAAGAAGTGCCCTGGTCTTGTGGAGTTCTTCTCGGAGCTTCATTGATTCCGAGGCCAGATCTTGTGCCAAGCTGTCGGCACATAGGCTGAAGTAGGTCTGGAATCGAAGTGGAAGTCCGTCCTTTAGTGGAGGGGCTTGCGCGCTGCTTTCATCTTCACCTTCATTCCGGTAAGGCAAGAAGCGGGTTGTCATCTTGGCTGCCATCTCCGGAAGGAGTTCACGGAGACGGGTTAGTGCCTTAAGTGCAGCAGCCTCGACAGCGAGGGGTAGTGTTGCCATCTGGGGTCCCTCGAAGAACCAACTTGTGGGAGGATCGTTTTCCTTCACGATCACTTCCACATGGTACTCCACCTCAGTGTCGTTAACCCAATGCTCATGGTAGGTGAGGATGGGTGCTCGGTGGAACTGGCACTCTTGGAGGCTATCCTCGAGAAGCAAGGGAAACCCAGTGGTCAACTGCTCTTCAGGTACAGCGGCCATCTACAAAGGTTGAATAGGAGAGGTTAATAAGCTGATGATATCTCAGGTTTGGTAAGGTTTAGAAAAGAAGAGAGGTTCTGAAAGTTTTTGAAAAGGGTCTCATCTAACTAACGCCCATGCTAACTAAGGCTTCCTACAGTCAGGATGGCTCTGATACCAGCTCTGTGGGGACCCCGACTTAAGAGTCGAGTTCACCGAATGCACGTGTACAATGATCCCAGAGATCAATGCTCATTGAACACACAGAAGCTGAATAACAAGAGTCTTACATCCATACATACCGTTTTACACAAATTATGACCATTATGGCCAAGTCTTACATAGATAAAGCCTCAAGGGCTGAATAGCAAAGATACTCGAATAGCGGAAGTCTTCGTTGATAAGTAGAACCCATGCCATCTGCCTTAACCCTACAGGAATTCTGACTGGGAAAGCGTCCTAGTTCGCATGTTCGTCTCCATAGAATTCTTCTTCATATTCCTGCTCCTCCATGCCTGGCCAATTAAATAACCAGTGGAAAGCCAATGTACTCGCAAGCAACCCATGATTTGGTTCAAGGTAACAATGCAAGAGTATGACAATAAGCAACCTAGCTGGAAGCTTGCTAAGTTATTCTACCATCCTGAAACATGCATCAATGAACTTGGGTAACCTCGAAGACAGGTTATAGATACCAACATGAGTAGAGTTCAATTCTTTATCAACGAGTCAAGTTACCACCTTGGCTCAACACACACACACATACTTTCATCGGGATTGTAAAATTCTGGACATAGTTTAAGTAGCACCTCCCAACTGTCCATGACCATGGACACGGCTATTCGAATAGTTTTACACTCTGTAGAGGTTGCGCACTTCACCCACAAGATCCGGGAAGCTTTCGTGTCACCCACGATTCCCGTAGTACCTCAAGTACTCGGGGGACGCACCCGGTCATTACCTTTCCCTAGACGACACTAGCATAGGGTCCACTCGTTGGTGCACAACCCTCGTGTACAAACGGTAAAGCATGGGACTTGCCCTTTTTAGAATGCCACGCATACACGAAGGGACCAACGGTGTGTCCGGTGCCCTATGAAAACAGTCATGGTCGCCTATCCAAGCAGGACCCCGTCTCGGGAGAGACCTCAAGTCTCCCCCGTCACTAGTAATGTGGGCACCATGCTAGTATCAGTCTAAGTAATCAATAATGCCTCGTCTCATAAGGGGGTAGAGTGGTTGCACATGTTTGGTTGGGACGGTAGTCACACATAAATCTAATCCATCATTTTACCCACACACGAGATGTTTCTTCGCACACCACTTCTTCCTCAAGTGATGACCTAACTCAACATCACCCTCGGGCATTAGGGGCACCCGATGGGGTTTTCGAAAAGAATGCAACCACGAAGGATTCATGGCACATATGCATCACTAAGCATCACAACTAATCATTTGTCATTGCATCTAAGCACGTGGATAAAGGTCATGAGTAGAGTATGCATCATGTGGTGGCTTTCAACTAGTTTACTACCGTCACCCTTATCATCATGCATTCGGAAATAAAAGGGTTTCGAGGAACACAAGGGGTATCATGGTCAAAGGGCTGCTTGCCTGGATTGGCTTGGTCTTCAAGGTCTTCAAATCCTTCCCCTCCTTCTTCTTCAGCAACTTCGTCAAACACGGTATCTAATCGTCGCAATAAACAACGGGGAAATAAGACAATAATAAAAACAAAAAAACCAAAGTACTCAGAAAAATGTCAACTTATTTTTATAAAATACTAGGGAGAAAACTAAGATGGCAAACATTCTTAGTTTGAGATTTGGAGTGACAGAATTGGGTATATGAATTTTTGAACAGAGGTTTTAGTGTTCAAACATAGATTTAAATTTGAATAGAACAGAAAAGGTCCATGGATATGGGTGAAAGCGACATAATTAAATAGGTTGGAATTTTACAAGTTTTTGGGAACTGGATTAATTCATTTGGATTAATATTAAATCATGTGGAATTATTTAAAATCTAACAGAAAAGAAAAAAGAAAAAGGGCTGCTGTGCAACTGGGCCAGAACGGCAACAGTGCAGCAGGCCCAAAGGGGAACGAGCCCAGCACACGGGCGCCTGCACGCGCGCCAGGTTTCAAACCTGACGGGCGGGGCCCGGCATCAGTGAGAGGAGAGAGAGGCGAGGGAGAGGAGAGGCTAAAAGGCGGGGCCCGTCTATCATCCCTAACCCTCCGGCAGAGGGCCGGCGAGCTCACCGGCGGCGATTCGGGGCACGGCAGGGCGAGCTAAGGGCAGGGACGGAGTTAGCGTGGAGTCGCCGATCTGATGGAGGTGGAGTTGGTCGCCGGAGTGGCCTGGTTCGCCGGCGACGAGGAGGGATGACGGAGAGGCGTCGGGTGGAGGTTGCTCCGATAGTTTCCGGCAGCTGCAGAGACGGAAAAGAGGGGGGGAAAGGATCAGTGGGGGCCTGTGGTGCTAGATCGAGCGAGAGGAGCTGCGGGGAGGGCCTGTACCTCCGGATCGACGATGACCCGAGGCGGCGGAGCTCGAGCTCGATCTCGATCTCGGGCCCGTTTGGAGAGGATTGGGTGGTGCTGGCTTGTTCTAGGGGGTGTGGAGGTGGGATGGATGCCAGGGAAGAGGCTTGGGGCGTGCTTATATAGCCGGGCTCCAGTCCACCGTGGACTCGTGCGCCGGCGAGGTCATGGGCGAGGCCAGAGGCCATGCAGTCTCACGCGAATGAGTCGGGGTTGATCATGGACGAGTTCTACGCCTACGGGAGGAAAGAGGAGGAGCGGGGAAGCATCCAGAGGGCTTGCGCGTGTGAAGCCAGAGATTGGAGCTCGCGGGCGACCGGCGCGCGTGCGAGGGCAGCCAAAGGAGGGAGAAGGAGGAGGGGGACATGGCCGGGGCACGTTGCGGAGGTCGAGGCACATCGACTGGCGCGAGGGGGAAGCTCGAGGTGGTCGGGGGCTACTGATTGGAGGAGGCTACAGTGCGGGAGCACATTGTAGCGTGCTCCAGAGCTCTAGGGTGGAGTAAACAATGCAGGAGAGTCGTTGGATGCTGAGGAAAGCTTCTAGAAGAAGAGGGGGTTGAGATAGAATGGTGAAAACTCCTGTCCAGAATGCACATTAGGGTTTTACACTTACTCAATCATGGAGTTGAGGCCAGGGAAGAGTTACTGGAGGTGCAGGGGAGCCTGAGGGAGCTGTGGTAAAAAGTTGGGCTCGAGGAGACTAAGGAAAGGGGTGAGAGTGGGAACTTTGGAGAATCACCAGAAGGTGTTTGATGTGGTTTTGAGCAATCAAATGATCTCCACTAGCCATGATACTTAACAGGATTAAATGGCATATCGAAATAGGGTGTTTCACCAAGTTTGGGCTTATTTGAAGAAACTTGCCAATGTAACTTTGGTGAACCCTAGAAATCAACAGAAATGGTTTCACCATGTTTGAGTTAAGCAAATCATCCCTCCTTGATGCACCACTTGGTGTAGTGTCATCAGTTGGGGTTGTGATCATGCCCACAAAGTTTGAAGCCCCAAGTAAAAAGTTGGTAATGTAAAGTTGTTCAAATTTGAATTTGAACAGAAGTGGTTTTGGGGTACTCTGATCAAGTTACCCCTCTCCAAAGCTTGTGCCATTTGGTCTAGATGCATTATTAGACCATTCTAGCATGTGTACCAGGTTTGAGAGCATTTGGACAAGTTTGGCAATGTAAAGTTGCTCAAACTTCAAAAATGGACAGAATGGTTTTGAGGGCTTTTGATGATGTTTTCTTGCTTCCCATGGCATGGGGCTTGGAAAGATCATCAAATATGTCATATATGACATGATAGAATTTCCCTGGAATTTTTAGAGAATATTTCCTTTGTAAATATTTCAAAAGCTTGAAATATCCAGAAAGGGTTTCTGAGGGATTTGCCCAATATTTTGAACATGACCAAGTGTTGAAACTCTTATATATGGACAATATATGTCCTATGAGTCTCCCTGAATTTTGGCAAATATTTTTGAAATAGTTAAATAATTTTTTTCCTATTAAAGACCATTTCTGGCCTGAAGAAAAAGCTTTTAAATAAAATAGGAAAATAACTTTTAAAATTATATTTTTGTGGTTTATGGGAGTCCTATATCTACTAGGTTTCAAATATACTCTTTGAAACATTTTTCTCACCCTAAATCATGCACTTGCAGTGCAAACCTCAATTCAGGGGTTTTTGGAAAACTAAATTTTGAAAATACTTTTTGGCCAAATTATTTTTGTAAGAAAATACTATACTTATATATATACACTTGGTATGATCATTGGGCAGAAGTTTGGGGTAAGGAGATGAAATATACAAGAGGGAGTAGTTGACTTTAAAGAGCACTTGAAAATCACAGAGAGAAAAACATAATTCCAAATAAAAGCCAAATGATGCCAAAAAAATTGCTGGTCCAAATTTTCATGCTTTATTGATACAAATGACATGTTACAAAATGCAGGGTGTGACAGAAGAATACCCCGTTCGTATACTTGACCAAACCGAGCGTACCACTCGACGTCATAATATCAAGTTTCTCAAGGTTCAATGGTCACACCATTCCGAGAATGAAGCTACTTGGGAAAGGGAGGATCATCTTCGACTTGAGTACCCCACCCTTTTTCCGGAGGAACCTGAATCTCGGGACGAGATTCTTTTGAGTGGGGGTGAGTTGTCACATCCCTAGTCTGTGCTTGCATTAGGACTAGCTAGAGTGTGCATCATGTTTACTTTTTGGTGAAACTTGAAATGGGGATGACAGAAACCCCAGCACCCCTCTTCTTTCAACTAGGGTTTAATAAAATCTTTTCCAATGTACCCAAAATGCCCTTCAAAAATGTTCATCATCTTTGCCTTGGTCTTAAACCTCTGACAAAAATGGTGCACAATTTTCTAGGACATCCTAAGGTCACTGGATTAATTCATATTGTATTTGAATTTGGGCATTTAAATGCTATAAAATATTTTAAATGCCCAAATAATCATAAACTAAAATTTTCCATGTTGTTCTTATTTTATACAGTGGGCATAAGTAGTTTCATGATTTATGAAAATGCTTTAGCATTTTTATTTATTCAACAAAGTGGCAGAAAAACAAAAACAGAAACTAAATTAGGAAGAGAGAGAGAGAAGGCCCCAACCCACTTACCTAGACTGGGCCGGCCCACCTAGCCCGTGCCAGTCACCCCTACCTCTGCCAGTAGGCAGAGGAGGGACAACACACGGCGCGCGCGGGCGCCACGCACCTCCCTGCCTGCCTGCATCGTCCGCGCCACCGCGACGCCTCGAAGGGCCTCCTCAGCGCCGCCCCGAGCCTCTAGACACGTTCACTTCCCCCCTGCCTCTCTCCTTCGCTACCCTCCGCCATGGCCGAGACGCCCGTAAGCTCGCCGCCGTAACCACCGCAGCCGCCGAGCTCCCCTCGCCTTCCCTCCATGCCTGAGAGCTCCGCTGTCGTCTGCCACTTCACCTCGACCAGTCCCCGAGCGCTTGTTCGCCCAGCATCGCCATCTCCGTCGACTTCTCCTCCGCTCGGCCGTCGAGATCGCCGGCGACCTCACGTCGTCTCCAGCTCGTCCCCGACCTCGCCGTCAGCTCCGTCGCAACCACCGTGAGCCTAGCCACCTCCCTATCCTCTCTTCTCTCCCTCTTGAGCCCCATAGCGACTGCACGTAGCTCACTCGCACGCGCCGCCGCAGAGCTCGTCGCCGACGAGACTCCGGCCACTCAACGGCCGTGCCACCTTGTCCACTAGCTCTACCGCAACCCTAGGAGCCCAACGCACCTCTCCACGTGCCTCGCCGTGCCTCCTAGCAATGAGCCCGAGCTCACCCGGGCTCCGGCAGCCGCCAAGGTCGTCGCTGGCACCGTTTTCGGCGACCCCGAGGCCAACCACCACCACCACTGGATGCGGCTCACTCCGCGCATCACGTAGATGTGCTCCGCCGTCGTTTTGGTCGCCGGAGCACGAAACCCGCAACGCACCGCCGCGTCTGGCCTCGCCGGCGGCTAAACGCCGGCCAGTTTGACCTCGTTTGACCACGGGTGGGCCTAGTTTGACCCCCTGGGGTCAATGACAGGTGGGGCCCAGCCGGCTAATTAAACTAGGGTTAGCACTAATTTTAATTAGTTAAATTAATGACACTGACACGCGGGACCCACTGTCAGGTTTGACCTGGACCAGGCCTGTTGACCTGCTGACGTCAGCATGATGTCATGCTGACACAGTAAAGCCTTTTCTGGAATTATTTCGATTTAAAACAATTCGGAAAATTCTAGAAAATGCTTTAAACTTCTAAAAATCATATAAATTCAACAGTAGCTCAGATGGAAAAGTTTTATATATGAAAATTTATAAGAAAAATCCAATCTTTCCATTGGTATAGGTTTCATGCATGTTTGAGCAAGTTAACCTTGCTGTTCACCTCAAAACATGATAATGCACTTTATAATAATTCTAGTTTGGGCATGAAAATGAATCTTTGAGTCAAATAAGCTCAAACCTTTCTCTTTATAGTTGCATTATCCCAAAGCACATCCATCTTGCTATGTCATACGCATGCATCATATTGTTGCATTTGTTTGCGTATTGATTGTATTACCGGTGTTCTCCGTGGTAGGTCCTGCTCCCGAGGATACATATGTGTATCCAACTGAAGAGCAGTACCCAACAACCAATCTGTCAGGCAAGCAACCCATTGATCATTCTGATACAAACCCATCTTCTCGCTCCTGCTCTCTTTTACTTCATTAATGCAACAGCATGTGAACTGCTATTTGCTAAGGTAGTTGAACCCTATTCCTTTGCATGACCTGTCATTGCCACAGTAAATAGTTGAAACCCACTAGCATGTGTAGGAGTTGATTGAGCCATGTGATGTGTTTCCTACCATGCTATTTATTTATGTTGCCTGCTATGCTTAGAGTTGTGTCAGGTCTGGTTCATCTGGGTGATGGATCAGAGTGAAATGATCATGCCTGGTAAAGAGAGTGAAGTGTGGAATATGCTTGGTAAAGGTATCGATGAAAGGCCATGTAGGAGTACATGGTGGGTTGTTTCATTGGAACCGTCCATAGGACCTGAGATCTGTATGTGTGATTTAAGATCAGCTACTACCACACATTGGGATCCTTAATTGACTCACTCAACTTATTAACTGCCCTTGTCCTCTGTCCAGGAGTTGCAACTAGTTTCTTGTGTTTGTAGTTTACTGGTGGTCGTGCACAGCGCTGACCCTCGGGGTGGGCTGTGATGCGGTAGGTACGTGGCTAGGTGTACCGATCGCCCATTTGGTGACTCAAGAACCATGTACACATCATTTTGGGCCGTAAGCGACACCCCAGGCGGATCTGTCCACGGATGGAACCCAAATAGGCGATAAACCTGGACTAGGGACTTGTGTGGTTAATCAGGTCGTGGCGGACACCCTCGCTGGGCTTCCGCTTGAAGGTTGTCGAGTACATGTCGAGTAAATGGTGATAAGTGGTGGAAGCGTGTGCGAAGAAGTACACCCCTACAGGGTTACCAATCTATTCGAATAGCCGTTGTTCGCGGTTAAGAACCACTTGGTTGCTTATACAGTTTATAGACAAGTTAACGGTTACTCCTAAAAGTCTCAAGACAAGTGTGAGTGTCGTGGATGGCCCTTCCGTATGATGACGGAAGAGGATCCACGGTAGTGTATTGTTGTGGTGAGTAGTGGACTCGTGTGCGTAGTCTCATCTTGTAGTCTGCCGACAGTTGTAGTATAGGTTAGCCAAGAGTCAAAGCTGGCTTGCTGCAATAAACTCCACTACCCTTGTTGATAATGATGCATGTATGATAGGTTCTGTTGTAAGTCTTGCTGAGTACCTATGTACTCATGTTTGCTTAATAACTGTTGCAGAGGAGAACCCTGCCCCTTCTGATGGGTTCTACATAGACGTTGACGTCGACGAGTAGCTTGCTACCCAGACGGAGATCCTGAGCTTGTGAAGGACCTTGTAGATAGTCAGGCTACACCAAGCTTATTTTCTTTCCCAGTTGTCTGTACTCTGACAAGTTAGCTTCGGCTTGTGCTTGTATACTTGTATGACTTGAGTGTTGGGTCATGTGACCCCTATCTGTATGGATATGTTATTTATGGCTCTTCGGAGCCTCTTAAATAAAGTACTTTGAGTCATAGAGTTCTGTTGTGATGCAATGTTGTATTTGCACATATTGAGCATATTGTGTGTATGTTATTGAAATGCTTGATATGTGTGGGATCCGACACCTAGTTGTTTACCCTTGGTAGCCTATCTTATAGGGAAATGCCTCCTAGTGCTTCCACTAAGCCTTGGTAGCTTGCTACTGCTTCGGAACATGTAGGCTGGCCGGCATATGTCCTTCTTCGTTCCTGTGGCTGTCCCCCATTGGAAATGTCACGCATTGTTCCTTTAAGTCCATGTAGCTTGCTACGACTTGGGTTCATATGTTGATGACCGACTCGTTCGTTGATGGGTCATGGATGCATGTCTATGTAATTTAGTGCCACTTTTTGTTTATAACTAGCCATGTCAGCCCGGGTTCTTTGTCATATGGATGCTAGCGACACTATCATATACGTGTGCCAAAATGCGCAAACGGTCCCGGGCCAGGTATGGTGGCACCCGTGGGGATACCGTGCGTGATACCGCAAAGTGATATGATGTGTTACAAGCTAGATCAGTGTGACTTAGGATCGGGGTCCTGACCGATGGCAAAACATCATTGGATAATAATATGAAACATAAAGCACCATGTTCAAGTAGAGGGTACAGCGGGTTGCGGGAGAGTGGAGCACTGTATATAGATGGGGTAAGGTGTTGAGGATGTTGGTGAAGATAAGAGAGGTGTTGGTGTAGATCGCTGTCACACGATGATGGCCACCGGAGGCGAGGGGGAGAGAGCCCGCCTCCTTGTTATTCTTCCTTGACCCTCTCCCTTGATGGGAGAAGGGTTTCCCCTATGGTCCATGGCCTCCGAGATTGGATCTATTTCTCCGTCTCTCTCTATTTCTGCGTTTTTAGATTCTGGCCTTTCACCGTTTCTTATATTCCCAGAGATCCGTAACTCCGATTGGGCTGAATTTTTGACACAATTTGTATCCGGATATTAGCTTTCTTGCGGCGTAAGAAGGGCACCAACCGCCATATGGGGTGGCCACGAGGGTCAGGGGCGCGCCTGACCCCCTAGGGCGTGCCCCCTGCCTCGTGGCCCCCTCGGGCATCGTCTCGCGTTGATTCTTCTTCCCAAAATTCATAATTATTCCAAAAAAATATCTGTCCATTTTTATCCCGTTTGGAATTCGTTTGATATGGATATTCTACAAAACAAAAAACATGCAACAAACAGGAACTGGCACTGGGCACTGGATCAATATGTTAGTCCCAAAAATAGTATAAAAAGTTGCTAAAAGTATATGAAAGTTGTATAATATTGGCATTGAACAATAAAAAATTATAGATACGACGGAGACGTATCACTCCCCGAGGTTGGTGCGTCCAAAGGGCCGCCCTCAGTTGTTTATCACCAGCGCGGAGCATGGTCCTTCCGCACTTGCACGGGCATAGCCGCTCCTCGACCGTGTCGACTGCCAGCACGGAGCATGGGGCTTACATTGGTGTGTGGGTGAGGGCTCCCTCTGAGTGGAGCCCCCAGGGTGTGTACAGCCCCACCCTAACACGTGGCTTGCATAGCTGGGCCGACGAGGTGTGTTTGTGATGGGGACATGACTACCTCGGATACGACCCAAAATATTGCATACATGTATATTTGTGAGGTGATTTCTAATGCAAACTATGCAACAATTTATTTATGTCATCCAGGACAAAAATACTTCACAGACTTTTGTGCCATGTCTAATTCCAGGTGTATGGGACATTTATACAATCCACATATGAAGATAAGGGAAAAAGAGAAGTTTCGGTGCTGTTCAAAAAGTTCTCTCACGTCACTTTTGGGCCAATAGAAGATAGAGTCCAAGTCTCTCACGTTCTGCATCCAGATTCGGACTGCACATATATACCTGACTCAAAACGGCAAGAACTCCTTCGTACGGACTTCGAATTGGGTGTTTCTTTTTTTGTTGGAAACTAGATTTCGTACACTTTCCAACCCAATTGGATTCACCTTCAAATTTGTCTGGAGCGTTGAGATACCGACGAAACAATCGGACGCTGCAGCAGAATCCGAGTCAAACTACAAGTCCAAAGGTGTTACATTACCTCCAATTGGGCCCATGAGCCTTGTATGACCTAGGGTTAGTTTTAGGCTGCCTTGGGACGTCCTTCCACCAACTTGGCCGCCACCCCTTGCTCCTATATAAGTAGATCCATCTAGTAGTTCTTTCTTTGGGGATTTGTTTAGTCAAAAGTTAGCCATTGCAACTTCGTGTACTTCGTTTGTGTCCAACGACCAGACCAAGACCGCTTACGGATCCCCATCTTTATCAATACTTCATCTATATTTGCAATATTCAGATTGCTTTATCATATTCTTGCTTGTTTTTCGACTGCATGCAGGAATAGACCTTCGTGGTCAGGCTGATCGTGCTTCTGGCATCGCCAGTAACCCCTGGAGATTGGTTTAGCGATTGCTAAGGCGCAAGGCCGTGCACGTTTGTAGTCGGATCGTCAAAGTCGTCTCAACCAAATCGAAAGTTCGGGCCCCTCGCCTCTATCAAGTGGTATAAGAGCCAGGTTGCTCTGTGAGAATTTCCAGTTATTCCTAGATTAGATTTATTTTCTTACCTATTGTCCAAGGAAAAGCCACAAAAAAAAGTTAGATCTATTCGTCCTTTGTCCTAGCCAGTCTGAGCCTTTGCAATTTTATTTTCATTGTTTGCATTATTGAATTATCGGTTGCATCGTCGTGTCGAGTTGCTGGTCTTAGTGTCTAGTTCGTTAGAGTTTCGAGTTCTGTTCACATTAGTCACGTCGCCGCTCCATCATTATCCCTTCCGGTGTCCACCACCTCATCCATTAATTTCCACCTCGTGCTACCCATCATTCATTGTCACAATCATACTTGAAGTCGTTCGCATCTTTGCTTGATCCAATCTGCATCTTATCTAGTTTGTCTTGGAAAGAGGGAGGAAGAAAAAAAAAGACAGAAAAAAGTAAAAAAAAGAGGAGAGAAAGAAAAAAAGTGTGAGAAAAAAGAAAAAGAAAAAGAAAAAGAAAGTTGGAGAGAGAGTTGTTGTATATTCTGCTTGGCAGTTGTTTCCATCATTATCTTTACTGCCGTTGTGATCTTCACTTATATCTTGCTGTCCAGAGCTACTTCGTATCCTTTATTGATGCTAGTTGTGCTACACCGTGACCTCATTAGTGTTTTAGGCTCGCGTCTCTAGTCCGGTCTAGCCTAGGACCAGCACAGTACCGTCGTTGAGCGTTTATTCAACATTGCATCTCTGAATTGATTATTGCTAATCTTTTGCTACCATATATAAAGCCAACCCAACTCCACATATTTCTACACCGTGTTTACGTACGTTCACCTGGCAATCGCTTTACTCAATCTTTGGAGTTATTTGACACAGCTGGTTGCCTATCACCACCTGCTGCATGGTAAGACCTTGTAAGATATTGATATTTGCTTTACTGTGAGCGCTTTACCACCACATCCTAGTAGTTCATGGGAACATTATTTTTGGATTTTGTTTCTTGTTTCTACTAATCATGGCAGGTTCAAGAGTCACATGGGCTTCATCGATCGTGGGAGACATGTCATCACCTCAGAAAATACAACCACCATCACAAGAGGTACAAAGACATCAGAATGCGCACAAACAGGTTCTTATTTCCATGCCACCTTTTCATGGTCGTTTTAAACCTGATTTATATATTGAATGGGAGTTCAACATCAATAATATATTTTCTTCCCATAGTTTTGATGAACGTAAAAAAGTTAATGTTGTGGTTGGTTCTTTCACTCGTTATGCTTTAGTTTGGTGGAGTGAATATTGTCGGTTATACCCTAATCATGTACCTACTACTTGGGATGATTTAAAACTTGTGATGAGAGATAGATTTGTCGATGTTTATTATACTCGTGGCATGATTAAAAAACTACAACATTTGAAACAAGGTAGTGACACCGTAACAAAATATTATGATGATTTACGAACTACCTTATTGCACTCCTTTTTAGAGGAAAGTGAAGATGATTTTATGGATAGATTTTGGGGAGGATTAAACCGTGATATTCAGGAGATGCTAATTCGTGAAGAGTGTTATCCTATGGACCATTTGTTTCGTCTTGCTTGTAGTGCTGAACAGGAAATAAAACGACATATTGTCCATAAGGAGAATAAGCGCCAGGTGCACATTCCAAGAGATGATACGGTTGTTCCTTCCACTACTAGGTGTACTATGACAGACACATCAGTTGTTGTGAGGACTACATCACCTCCACCATGGGACACATCACCTCCGACAGTGCCTACATCATCTGAGTTGATCATAAGAGGTAATGACAAAGGTACCGATCTTCCACCTCCACATGAGTATGATGAATGCCTTGTCAATTTAAATGAACCATGCGATGAGCTATCCACTACTTTGATCACACCAACTATTTTAGAGGAATATGTTCGTGATTTGACTTTGCCATGTGATCAAACAATTGTGAGTGAACCAACTGAATTAACTATTGATGCGAAAGAACCATTTGAATCAGGGAATAAATCAGATTTGGATCAAATACGTGTGAAAATAGTTGTGCCAATGTTTAATCATTTTGATATGACCTCTAATCTTGGTGATGGTTCATCAAGGTTGGGATGCTTTAATGATGAGCATTGCCAATCTTTTGTAACGATTAAGAGCTTCACTTATATGTGCAAATTGCGTTGCAATATTTTCATGCCTTCTAATTCTTGTGATAATATTTTGGCTTTATATTTTATGAACTACGAAAGTTACTCATCTATACATGTGTCATATGTGCGAAAATTAAGGGAAGTAAAAATGGATGACATATACATATACAACATATACACCTTGTCTATTTTCTTACCCACATTTCAGATTAAGAAACGCCGAGGACGGCTTTATTTTCAAGAAAGGGAGGATGATGAGGACATGACTACCTTGGATACGACCGAAAATATTGCATACATGTATATTTGTGAGGTGATTTCTAATGCAAACTATGCAACAATTTATTTATGTCATCCAGGACAAAAATACTTCACAGACTTTGGTGTCATGTCTAATTCCAGGTGTATGGGACATTTGTACAATCCACATATGAAGATAAGGGAAAAATAGAAGTTTAGGTGCTGTTCAAAAAGTTCTGTCACGTCACTTTTGGGCCAAGAGAAGATAGAGTCCAAGTTTCTCACGTTCTGCATCCAGATTCGGACTGCACAGACATACCTGACTCAAAACGGCAAGAACTCCTTCATACGGACTTCGAATTGGGTGTTCCTTTTTTTGTTGGAAACTAGATTTCATACACTTTCCAACCCAATTGGATTCACCTTCAAATTCGTCCGGAGCGTTGAGATACCGACGAAACAATCTGACGCTGCAGCAGAATCTGAGTCAAACTACAAGTCCAAAGGTGTTACATTACCTCCAATTGGGCCCATGAGCCTTGTACGACCTAGGGTTACTTTTAGGCTGCCTTGGGACGTCCTTCCACCTCCTTGGCCGTCACCCCTTGCTCCTATATAAGTAGATCCATCTAGTAGTTTTTTCTTTGGGGATTTGTTTAGTCAAAAGTTAGCCATTGCAACTTCGTGTACTTCGTTTGTGTCCAACGACCAGACCAAGACCGCTTACGGATCCCCAACTTTATCAGTACTTCATCTATATTTGCAATATTCAGATTGCTTTACCATATTCTTGCTTGTTTTTCGATTGCATGTAGGAATAGAACTTCGTGGTCTGGCTGATCATGCTTCTGGCATCGTCAGTAACCCCTGGAGATTGGTTTAGCGATTGCTAAGGCGCAACGCCGTGCACGTTTGTAGTCGGATCGTCAAAGTCGTCTCCACAAAATCGATAGTTACCATCTCATCGAAAGATTGGGACCCCACCTCTATCAGTCTGGGCACTCGTGAGCCAGCGCGGGAGTCACGAGGCCTTACCTAAAGGTTGGTTGCGCCTGGTCTTGATCCTTGGTAGCTGCGGGAGGTCCTGCAAGATGGTTAGGCAACCTGCACCCAATGAACTTCCTGAGGCGATCACATGCCGGCCCGCTACATAGAGCTCAGTTGTTGGATTTATCGAAGATGTAGGGACAGACCCGAGCACAAACACCATGCCCAGACTTCTCATGTGATTGATCTTGAAGAAGAGCAAACGACACTCAGCTTCCGTGGTGGAGGGGCGCCAAGGTGTGCGATATTCAAAGTATCTAGTGTCAGGAAGGTATAAGCACGAAGTAGACTCACGAAAAAGGGGTAAACTGGCTTAGGTGATGCTGGTGCGATACATGCCACAGGGACGGACCCATGTGGTCTGGGGATGATGCGGCCCGAGGGGCGCCCCCAACAGAGTAAGCTAAATATGCAAAAAAGGATACACATCGCAGGGGCAAGCTGATGCGACTTGGGGATGATGCAGCCCGAGGAGCGCCCCCAACTGAACAAGCTGAAACAAAGTCACCTGGCATCGATGTTGGAGTGGTGTTGATGTAGCTGAAGTTGATTGATGCAGATGTCACTAGAGGAGAGCCCCCGAGCCCAGCCTAAGGATGGCGCTGGGCACGCCTTCCTATGCAAGAGACAGAGGCGCCTAGTCCATGGGCTCGGATCCTGAAGCACGGCCTCCAGGTGCTGCATCTTCATGACACTCTTGGGCGAGCAATTGCTTCTTCTTCTTCGAGATAGCTTCAGGGGGGGTAGATAGTGTCTTCGTTGTCGGGGTCTTCGACTGCCACGGCCTGGTAAGCGCCCTCGAAGGAGCACACTGCGTCCTTTTCTTTGTAAGCGACGGTGATGATGTCCCGGCTCCCTGGCATCTTGAGGACGTTGTAGCCACGGTGAGTCACGGCCATGAACTTGGCTAGGGCTGGATACCCAAGGATGGCATTGTACGAGAGGCAGATGTGACCGACGTCGAAGTCGATGAGCTTGGTGTGGTAGTTGTCGCGTGTGCCGAAGGTAACGGGGAGCCGGATCTGTCCGATTGGGGTGGTGGAGCCGTCGGTCACCCCCGAGAAAGGCCTGGTGGGTTGTAGCTGGTCATAAGGTACTTGGAGACGGTCAAATGTGTCGACAGAGAGAACGTTGAGCCCTGCACCGCCATCGATTAGGGTCTTGGTGACTTGGACGTTGCTGATGACGGGTGAACAGAGCATTGGGAGGGCGCCAGTGGTTGCCACGCACTTAAGATGGTCAGCAGAGCAGAAGGTGATGGCGCACTTGGACCACTTGAGCGGCCGTGTGGCTTCTATCCTGGGTAGAGTTGCGTTTACTTCTCGGGCGAACTACTTGAAGAGGCGCCGTGAGCCTGGAGCCTGCGCACTGCCCAAGATGCAAGCGATGGCGCGAGGCTACTGGGAGCCCCCAACCCCCTCCTCTTGGTCATCGTTCCTTCTTGGTGGTGGCAACGGAGGGAGGCCGGCCTTGCCCTGAGGACAGTCCTCACGAGGCAGGTCCCTCCATCCACCCTCACGATGCTGGTCCCTCCATGCACCCTCGCGAGGCTGATCATGTCAGCGGTCCTCACGAGGCTGATCAGGCCACTCTTGACGGGGTCACGGTCATCCCAGCGCCCCCCGGTCCGGCTTCCTCCATGGCCGTAGCCCTGGTCGCTGCGCTCGGGGCGTCGGCTGATGCGCCCGTCGCGGATGTCCCTGAGCTCCTGGCAGTCGTTGGTGTTGTGGTTGTGCATGTTGTGGAAGGAGCAGAATGAGCGGCTTCTCTTGGATGACTCTGGGTGGTCGCGGCCACGCTTTATCTCCAGTTCAGTCGTTAGCACAGCCACCCCCTTGCGCTTCACATCTTTAACCTTGGCCTTCTTGTCTCCAGGGTCAGTAGTGGGGAGCTCGACGAGGGAAAGGGGCCACTCCTCAGCTATGGCGCACTTGGTCATGAGGTTGAACAGCTCCAGAGCCGTGCACAGATCTTCATGGATGGCGAGCTCCTCCTTGATCTTGATATTGCGGATGCCATCGGAGAATGCTAAGATGATGGCCTCGTCCGTCACCTTGGGGATCTTGAGGCAGACTCTGTTGAAGCGCTGGATGAACTTCTGCAGGGTTTCTCTTGGTTATTGCTTGACGCGCCGCAGGTCACCTGCGGCCAGCAGGCGGTCGCTGGTGCCCTGGAAATTGGCGATGAAACGCTCATGCATCTCACACCAGGAGGAGATCGATCCCGCGGGCAGGTTTAGGAGCCACGAGCGTGCGCCGTCCTTGAGAGCCATGGAGAACCAGTTCACCATGATCTTTTCGTCGCTGTTGGATGCCTCCATGCTCAGCTCGTAGAGCTGCAGGAACTCAGCAGGGTCGATGGTGCTGTCATAGCGTGGAGGCAGGTCGGGTTTGAACTTCCCGGGCCAGTTGACATTGTGCAGCTCCGGGGTGAGGGCCTTGCAGCCTGCTGTTGACACCGGAGCTTGTCGCGGAGGCGGAGCTTGGTCTTGGTTTCCTGCGGAGGGTGCACGGTCTCGACGCGGCGGTGGAAGGAGTGCGGGCACTCCACATTGAGTCCGCTAGATCTGTTGGCAGCTTCCTTGTTCATGCACGAGCACCCCGCGCGGTGGGTTGCGTCGCGGGGCCGCGTGCCTTGGATCGTGGATGACGCCTTGATGCGGAGGTGGTGGAGGCGCTTCATGGGCCACGTCGCCCGTAAGGGGTGGCGGGCGAGGTAGCAAGAGAGACGGGGCAGGAGAGCCCCAGCGGCGCTGACAAGCTCGCCAGTCCTCGTAGAGGTCGTCGACGGGGCGGTAGCATAGGAGCTCGTGCGCCATGATCAGCGGAGCCTACGCGCCCGCGGGTCTGTGACGATCGTGGGATGACGAACTGGCGGGGGTCAGCGACGTGGTTGCGGTGCGTCCATCCCGCCGCACAGAGGGATGCAGTGATGAGTCATGTTGCTCGTGCCGCGCCGGGCTGTTGGCTGTCTTGGCTCGTGGCGATGGAGAATGGGGGAGCAGGTCCACCGAAGGGAGGTGACTGAGCGACGCGGGCGGCGGGGGCGGCCCGTCGCTCAGCACAAGCATGGCGAGTGTCAGCCATGGAAGCGATGGAGTGTTGACACGCCGACCGATGGAAGAGAGGCTTCAGCACACCCCTACCTAGCGCGCCAAATGTCGGATTTCGGGTTCTGCAAACCCTTGAGAGGTTCGAACTCTGGGGTGGCACGAAGAACACTCTCTCCCCAGCGCGGTCACCCTGCGATTCCATGGCCTAGCTCGACGAACTCAAAGAACAAGGGACACAAAGGATAATACTGGTTTGGTCCACCCTGTGGTGTAATACCCTACTCCAATGTGTTTGGTGGATTGCCTTGTATGGCTGAGGATGAACTAGTATAAGGGATGAACAGCCTCCGGAGGAGAGGTGTTCTTATGCTCGGATGAGCTTGTGTTGTGCGTGAGGAAGGAATGAATCTGATCCCCTCTATGGTGGTGGCTAGGTCCTATTTATAGTTTCCTTGGTCCTCTTCCCAAATATCGGCAGGAAGGGATCCGACAACGGCCAAATTTGAAGGGGAACAGCTAGTACAAGTTATCCTGACAAAAGTAGTCTTCGCCTGCCAAAAGCTCTTGTGGTGACATCATGCCGGGCTCCACGATGACCTCCGTTCTGCAGCCCTGACGGTCCTTGGTCTTGTTGCACCGATATGGAAACATTTGCCTGATCCCTCGGGACTCCACACTACGCCTGCTGACGCCCGCCTAGCCTTGGTCTTCATGGCTCACGTCACGTGAACCTCGAGAGGTGCTCCTTGCATAGATATCTCCGCTCCTCGGGAGCCAGCCTAGAGAGACTGCCCCCAGGGAGGTCTTGTTGTCGCACGCCTCGCGAGACTTGGCCCCTCGCGAGGGTCTTAAGTTGCGGTTGCTGAAGTTGGGTCGTACCAGACCGCTGATGGAGCCACGTCACGGGCTGCAGGCAGGCAAGTCTGGGTACCCCCATTCCTAGGACGTCGACACCAGCTTTGGTTTGAAGTTTGAGAGCACATCAACAATTCAGAGCAGGGCACTGGAAGAGTTTATTGCAAAATGGACACCAACCCCTGAAGAGGAAGTGATAGAGACAGCTACCCCGGCAAGGAATCACCCCAAGAATGAATTATGTATTTTGATTGTGCTTTTCCCCTACAAGGTGCAGGGGCTGGCATGCTTCTTGTTGCCCCCTCCGGGGAACACTTGAAGTACGTCGTCCAAATGCATTTTTCCTGGGAAGAAGGCACCAACAATACAACAGAGTATGAAGGGCTCCTTGTCAGGGTCAGAATTGCAGCGGAATTGGGAATTAAGAAGCTGATCATTCAAGGTGATTCACAGCTCGTAGTGAGACAAGTTAACAAGGATTACCAAAGTCCATTGATAGAGGCATACATCGAGGAAGTGAGGAAATTGGAGGAGCACTTTGATGGGTTACAAACAAAGCACGTACCCCGTGTGGAAAACATCATAGTTGATCACCTGTCAAAGTGTGTTGCGCAGAAGCTTCCTGTGGAACCAGGAACTTTTGTTCTCCGTACCTCTCAGCCCTCTGTATCACCAGCAAACAATGGACCGGAAAAGGAGAAAGTTGGAGTACGGTAAGCCTCTCTAGGTCAAGCCGTCCGCTCCCGGCAGAGACCCTGCCGGAAACAACTCCTCACAGCCTGCCGGACCGCCCCGTCTAGCCGGGCCAATGGACCACACGAACGAGGTTGGTGCTCCCGCAACAAAGGAGGTGCCGCTAGTCCACATTGAAGAACCCCGGGCTCCAGCTTGGGCAAGGCACATTGTCCACTTCCTCCAAACCGGATAACTCCCCGGCGACCAAGATGAAGCTAAAAAAGTAGCCCGAAGGGCCAATATGTAAAGGTTTGTCGATGACACTCTATACAGAAGGAGGCCCAACAGTGTGAAATTGAATTGTGTCTACCAAGAGGATGCAAAGGAACTGTTGGCTGAGATTCACAGAGGAATGTGCGGCTCCCACTTTGGATCAATGGCATTAGTTGGGAAAGCATTCCTGCGAGGATTCTAATGGCCCACAGCCCTCCAAGATGCGGTCGAGCTTTTCACGACATGTTAAGCCTGCCAGTTCCATTACAAGAAAGCAGACCTGCATGCCCAAGATCTTCAAACAATCCCTCTATCATGTCCATTTTTGGTCTGGGGACTCAATATCCTCGACCCCTTCCCCTGAGCAATCAGGGGCTTTGAATTCTTGTTCATTGCCATCAACAAGTTTACAAAGTGGTCGGAAGTGACTGCCTTGAGAAAGGTGACTACTCAGTCAGCTATCAAGTTCTTGAAAGAATTGGTGTGTTGTTTTGGAGTTCCGGCAAGGATCATCACTGATAACGGCACCCAGTTCACGAGCCACACCTTCATGCAATATGTTTGTACCCTCGGATGCAAGATCTCATTCACCTTTGTGGCACATCCCCAGAACAATGGACAAGATGAGATGGTGAACGCTGAAGTGCTACGTGGACTCAAGACAAGAACTTTCGATACGCTGAAGAAGCACGGCAAGCGGTGGATCGAGGAGCTGCCGGTAGTTCTCTAGTCCCTTAGAACAACACCTAACCGAGCTACCGGGCAGACTCCATTCTCCTTGGTCTATGGGGCAGAAGCAGTTAGGCCCATGGAACTCATTTACGGGTCCCCTCGAGTGCTTGCCTACGATGAAGTGGCACAAGATCATCACCGACGTGACAACGCTGTGCTACTCGAGGAGAACCATCTTCGGGCTGCTACGCGTGCTGCACGCTACCAACAAGCCCTGCATCGCTATCACAGCAGCAGGGTTCATGCCCGGTGTTTTGAGGAAGGTGACCTTGTCCTTAGGCGCGTTCAGTCCGCCAAGGGTACAAACAAGTTCTCATCAAAGTGGGAAGGCCCTTACCAGGTGGTACGCGTCACCAACCCTGGCCCAGTCCGTCTAGAGACCGGAGATGGCACTCGGTTGCAAAACTCATGGCATATTGAGCATCTCCGCATGTACTACCCATAAGGCGCGACTGTCGGGCCCTGCCCGGCAGACACCCTTTGGTACAGGCCTTGCGTCAGCTGCATGTAACCCCTCGTACGAAGCCGGGGCGATGACCCCATGCAAGAGAAAATAAAGAAGCATTGTAGGGGGGCCCAACTAAGATTGCATGCATGTACAAGCACACCAAGATCACTGCATAAGCATTTCATGAGCATTTGCATATGCATATAAATAGGATCGTATCCTGCATTCATTCTCACCTACATGAAGTTGCAGGTTCCTATCGTGAACTTGACTTCGACAAGGAGTGCGAAGGTTGCACGGCACAGCGATCCCCGGCAAGCAAAACAGATAAGTTATACCTCTTATCCGTTAGTGTTCTGTAAAGCTATAACTTTGCATGAGAAAACCTCACTTCTCCTTTTGAGACTCAGGTTCTCCCATCCCTGAATCGAACGTAGATTCGGTTAGGATGGTTGCAGTGGTCTTTGGTAAAAAAGGAGTTGGCGGGTGGCTGCCCCCTCTGTCTGTTCCCCGACAGACGTAGTTCTTCGGCAGACAAAGAGGGTGCTGGCAGGATAAGCCTGCTAGGAAAAACTCATTTTTATTACAGTAAAGAGGCATTCCACCTCTACATTGACACACACATGCACGGGTTCTCGGCAAGGTTTATCTTTTTCATTCTTATGCTAATACAAGTTCAAGCATTACTGAACACAAAGATGGACTCGAGGGATTACATTATTTGAATTAAATAATGGCGATTGCCTACATGTTTAAGATTGAAAAAAGGTATGTGCCCTGTGATCCCCTCTTTTCATTTTCCCTCCTTCAAGCACTGCGGCGGAAGGAGGAAAAGACGAGAAAAGGAGCACCCAAGTAGGAGCCCACCCCGGTCCCGTCAGTGCCCGCCGGGCACGGCCTGACAAGACCGGGAGTGGTGAGGCTGCGAAGGAGGAGTGTGCGGGACGGGGCGGCGCCTTCTGGTCGTCACCTCCTGAGCTAGCAAAATGCCCCGGCTTGAGCATCGGTGGAGTCATCCACCAAAGCTCAGGCGGAAGACTGCTGGAGTCGAGGAGAAGGTGCCAAGAGAACATCACTCCCCGGCTATCACCAGAAGAGGCAGGTGATGACGGTGTTGAGGAGGGAGGGGAAGAGCGGAAAGAGGAGGCAGCAGGTCCCTGGTCGGAAGCTCCACGCCATCGTACTCCGACCTGACCCCCTTCCACCCGCCTTCTCCATCTTCCCTCATTTTCTCCTCACCATCACTGCTCCCGAGATGCACCAAGAGTCCAACCCGGCGGCTCCGGTGGAGAAACAGCAAGCAGGCAGAGCAGCCAGGGGGCTGGAGGCGCGTTGTTCCCCACCTTGGTAGGCAGGAAGGTGCGCCTCTTGTCGACATCAGCACCAAGACTTCCGGGAGGGGCAGTGCTGGGATTACCAATGATCTCCAGCCCTGCCTCCCGGCCGAGCTCCGAAGAAACCAAGAAGTTCGCCACGCCAAGGACCAGGCTCATTCCCCGAGCGTCAGCAACAACATGAGGCAACAATAGCCCCAAGCAGGAGCACGGGGCTGGCCCCAGACCCCTCTCTTCGACATAGCCAGCAGAAGCGAAAGATGAGAAGAGGAGGAAGATGGATGGATCTGCCCTCCTCCACGTCTCCCTTTTATAGGCAGGATGAGGAGGAGGGTTGCTCCATCAGTGGATGGCCACCGTCCTCCTCCGCCAATTCAAGACGACCGAGCCCTTGCCATGATGCTCTCCCACTCCACGCGCCTCCGTTACCTACCCCACGCGATGCATGCAGCATACGTGGCTGAGGATAAGGGCGCTCTATGGGATGAGTAAATTGGTAGTTTCTACCCCATGTGTTGTACTCATTCATGGGCCATGAATGGAACGGCCCCACCACTATTGGCTTTACACCACACGCGGGGAAACGGGAAACAGGCCCGGAATCAAGGCTGATGAAGCAGAAATGAAGACTCCAAATAGGCCATCCCCTTAAGCAACCCTACCTATGCACTTATTAGGCCCTACCCCTATGACACTCAGCAGTGCGTTCGGGCCAGGCCCCGCGGCTTCTGTCGGTGCAACAAACCCTGGGTCTGTTGCCGAGACTGTGCACAGGCAGAAGGACAAGATTGAAGCACCAACCCAAGTCAGAGTACAAGAAACAAGGACATTCAAAGAACTAACATGCAGCCGAGAGAGACCAAGATCGAGCCAGAGAAGCGGGATATCGCCAAGAGAAAGGCCTCCCTTGTCGGGCACACGAGCTCGGCAAGGGGCTAGGCCACCCCCATCAATAGATAACATAAACACCATGGCAGGGCCTGCCGGGGCTCGCGAAGGCAAAACCACCTCACCAATCACTCAAGAACGACCCATGTCGTTGATCAATGTGGTGTCAAGCCACAAGATGATTAATTGCCAGCCATTCGCCACATGGCACCCTGTCAGCCCGCATTGTTAGGTATGATAGCACTATTTGCTATCATATCAGTGCATAATGACTACTTTGCCACTATGATAACCCCTTCATGTATAAAAGGAGGCCCATGGCAATCATAGAAAGGGTTGGAAAGTGGACGAACACACACCCCCATACGCGCGTAGTCGCTGCTGCCCTAAGGCAACCCCTGTCGGGCAAGTGTGCAACGCTTCACCACCTCCATTCCACCATCAATCCACCAAAGCAGGAGTAGAGTTTTAAGCCTCGCGGCGGCCCAAACCTGGGTAAATTGCTTGTGTGCTCTCTACCATGTTGTCGTGGCTGGTCTGCTCTTTGTGCAATGCAACGTCCCCCTACCGAACCAGGAAGGGGCCTCCTGGTCCCAGAGGTGGCCAAGGATATCCCGTGACACCCTACTACTAGAGGATGTCATCTCGAGATCTAGGATCTAAAGAAATCGGGATATTCGGAACGGAGATGATCCTCACGTTCCCAAGTTGCTTCTCGGTCGGAATGATGTGCCCACTTTACTTTGAAGAACTTGATGGATTTGTTGCTAGTGGTGCGCTCGGTTTCTTCAGGAATTGCAATGGGAAGCTCATGATAGGATAAGTCTTCTTGAAGATCAATCTCTTCTAAGGTGATAGTGCGCTCAGGTGTCTTGAAGCATTTGCGAAGTTGTGACACGTGGAACACATCGTGCACATTTGAGAAGTTGGAAGGGAGCTCGAGTTGGTAGGCAAGGTCACCTCATTTGCCCACAATTTTGAAAGGACCCACATATCTTCGGGCAGGCTTCCCTTTGATACCAAAACATTGAGTGCCCTTCATGGGAGAGACTCAGAGATAGACATGGTCTCCAATCTCAAAAGCCAAGTCATGGTGCTTGCTATCGTAGTATCTATTTTAGCGCGACTGCGCAGCTTTGAGGTTCTCATGGACGACTCTACACATCTCTTCAGCTTCTGTGATCAAGTCATTGCCAAGAAGTTGGCACTCACCGGTCTTGGACCGGTTGAGAGGAGTACAACACTTTCTTCCATATAGCATTTAGAAAGGTGCCTTGCCCGGACTTGCTTGGAAACTATTGTTGTGTGATAGCCTGGCTTATTAGGGATGATAGACTACTCATATCAATAAGGAATTCCGTCATTTCCGGGAGCCCATTCGGAAAGAACTCCAAAGTTAAGTGTGCTCTACTTGGAGTAGTTTCAGGATGGGTGACCGACCGGGAAGTTGCTCCCAGGTGCGCACGAGTGAGGACAAAGTGCGCAGAAAAGACTAGTATTGATATGTGGGGCCAGTCTAGATCCCGCCAGGAGTAACGACCACCGGGGGTTTGTGTGGGGCGTTACATGTTGTAGGAGAACTTGGCAAATGGAAGACAATCTTCTCACTTCATACCGAAAGAGATGACACATGCTCTCCGCATGTCTCCGAGGATTTGATTGATCCTTTCAACTTGGTCACTTGTTTGAGGGTGAAAAGTCGTGCTGGAACGGGTCTTGGTACCCATTAATGTTTGGAAGGAATTGCAGAACTTGGAAATGAAGATGCTTCCATGATTGGAGGAGATCAAATGAGGAATCCCGTGCAACGAGACTATTCTGGAAGTGTATAGCTCCACCAATTGAGTTACAGTGATAGATTCTTTGACTGGAAGGAAGTGAGTCACTTTGGTGAGTTTATCAATGACCACAAAGATGGCATCATTGCCTCTCTTGGACTTGGGAAAATCGGTGATAATGTCCATCTCGATAAGATCGAACTTCCACTCAGGAATAGGTAGAGGATGAAGAAGTCAAGCTGGACGCTGATGTTCTACTTTCACTCTACGACAGACATCACACTCATTCATGAATTGGGCAGTCTCCCGCTTCATGCGAGTCCACTAATACGTCTGCTTGAGGTCATGGTACATCTTTGAACTGCCTTCATGTATCGAGAGGAGGGAATTATGAGCTTCATTTGTTATGTCCTTCCTGAGATCACCTTTTGGAACCACAATCTGGTCCTCAAAGAACAAAATGTCTATGTCATCAATGTGATAGCACATGTATTTGGAAACGCCCTTGGCAACACCATCTTTCACCTTCTTTACCATAGTATCAAGAAGTTGAGCTTCACGGATTTGGTCCTCCAAATTTGGAGTGACTTGAAGGTAGGCGAGAAAGCCTTGAGGAACAACTTGAAGGTTGAGCTTCTGGAATGCTTCACAAAGATCGTGCTGGGACGGTTTAAGAATGAGGTTGTTGCAATATGCCTTTCTGCTCAGAGCATCTGCAATCACATTGGCTTTTCCTGGAGTGTACTCAATGCTCGCATTGTACTCTTGAATCATCTCGACCCAATGATTTTGCCGAAGGTTAAGGTTGTGTTGAGTGAAGATATACTTCAAGCTCTTGTGGTCGGTATAGACTTCAACTTGTCTGCCCAACAATAGATGTCTCCAGGTGATCAAAGCATGGACAACTGCCACCAACTCAAGATTGTGAGTGGGGTAGTTCCACTCATTTGGCTTCAACTACCGAGATGTATAAGCCACAACTTTCTCGTCTTGCAGAAGAACACCACCAAGACCTTGCAATGAGGCATCACAAAATACATGGAAGGCTTGGATTCATTGGGAGTAAGGATGGGTGCTAGGACGAGCTTCTCAGTGAGTGTCTTGAACGCAACATCACACTCAGGAGTCCAGGAATATTTTAAATTATTCTGGAGGAGGTTAGACAGAGGCTTGGTAATTTTGGAGAAGTTCTCCACAAATCTTCTGCAATAGCTTGCAAGCCCGAGAAAGCTTCGAAGTTGTTTGACATTCTAAGGAGGCTGCCAGTTGACATTTGCTTCAGCCTTTTTAGGGTTTACTGAGATGCCTTCAGCAGAGATCCTGTGACCAAGATAGAGATCCTCCTTGAGCCAAAACTCAGACTTTGAAAACTTGGCATAGAAACGATGCTCCCTGAGCTTGTCAAGAACCAAGCGGAGATGCTCTGCATGATCGTCTTCAGTCTTGGAGAAAATTAGGATGTCGTCGAGGTATATGAGGACGAACTCGTTCCTGTCTGGATTGAACACATAGTTAATGATTCAAGAGAATGTTGGAGGGGCATTTACAAGACCAAATGACAACATCGTGTAGTCATACGAGCCAAAACTAGTCCTGAAAGTAGTCTTTAGGATATCCTCTTCACAGATTCGATTTTGATGGTAACCCAAACGGAGATCGAGCTTGGATAAGACCTTTCCACCTTTCAATTGCTCAAACAATTCATTGATGTTGGGAAGGGGATAGTTATTCATGATTGTCTTCCTGTTCAATGGGCGGTAATCGACGCAATGTCGTTCCGTGCCATCTTTCTTCTTGACAAAGAGAACACCACATCCCCAAGGAGCTGAACTTGGTCTGATCAGAACCAGATGCTCTTGTTCATCGAGCTACTCTGATACCAACTTGTAACTCCCAATATGTGACTATATCCCTCACGTGTCGAGGCACGACTTAGGGGCATAAGCGCATATTGGTATACTCACAAGAGTGGTTATATCATTACACATCTCATGTACAATCATACAATCTTTCAAGGGGAAGAACATGGTTCGACTATGGACGAAAGAAACGGCGAAATGACACAACCACCCAAGCTAGGCCCCGATCGAGCTGAGTAGTAGCTCTATTAATCGTCCGGAAAGGAGACATAAATGCGCGCATTGTCAGGACCCCGATCCTAAGTCACACCGATCTAGCTGTAACACGTCATATCACTTTGCGGCCTCACGCACGGTAACCCCACGGGTGCCACCTTACCTGGCCCGGGACCGTTTGCGCATTTTGGCACACGTATATGACAGTGTCGCTAGCATCCATATGGCATAGAACCCGGGCCGACATGGCTAGTTATAAACCAATAGTGGCACTAAATTACAGAGACAGGCATCCATGACCCAGCAATGAACGTGTCAGTCATCAACGTATGAACCCAAGTCGTAGCAAGCTACATGGACTTAAAGGAACAACGCGTGAAATTTCCCTAAGGGACAGACACAGGAACGAAGAAGGACACATGCCGGCCAGCCTACGTGTTCCGAGCAGTAGCAAGCTACCAAGGCTCATTGGAATCACTAGGAGGCATTTCCCTGTAAGGTAGGCTACCAAAGGAAAACAACTAGGTGTCGGATCACACACATACCAAGCATTTCAACCATACACACAATATGCTCAATATGTGCGCATACAACATTGCATCACAACAGAACTCTATGACTCAAAGTACTTTATTTAAGAGGCTCCAAGAGCCATACATAACATATCCATACAGGTAGGGGTCACATGACCCAACACTCAAGTCATACAGTCATACAAGCACAAGCGGAAGCTACATGTCTGAGTACAGACAACTTAGAAAATAAAACAGGCTTGGTGTAGCCTGACTATCTACAAGGCCCTTCACAAGCTCCAGATCTCTGTCTGGGTGTCAAGCTACTCGTCGACGTCAACGTCTATGTAGAACCCATCAGAAGGGGCAGGGTTCTCCTCTGCAACAGTTATTAAGCAAACATGAGTACAAAGGTACTCAGCAAGTCTTACCACAGAACCTATCATACATGCAACATTATCAAGGGGGTAGTGGAGTTCATAGCAGAAAGCCAGCTTTGACTCTTGGCTAACCTATACTACAACTCTCAACAGATTGCAAGATGTTATTACGAACACAAGTCCTCTACTCACCACAACAATACACTATCGAGGATCCTCTTCCGTCATCCTACGGAAGGGCCATCCACGGTACTCACGCTTATCTTGAGGCTTTTAGTAGTATCCATCAACTTGTCTATGAACTGTAAGGGTAACCAAGTAGTCCATACCGCGCACAACAGCTATTCGGATAGATTGATAACCCTGCAGGGGTGTACTTCTTCACACACGCTCCCACCACTTATCGCCATTTACTCGACGTGTACTCGACAACCTTCAAGCGGAAGCCCAGCGTGGGTGTCGGCCATGACCTGACTAACTACACAAGTCTCTCGTCCAGGTTTATCGCCTATTTGGGTTCCATCCGAGGGGAGATCCGGCCGGGGTGTCGCTCACGGCCCCAAACGATGTGTACAGGGTTCCCGAGTCACCAAACGGGCAACCGGTACACTGTGCCACGTACCTGTCGCATCACAACCCACCCCGAGGGTCAGCGCTGTGCACGACCTCAAGTAAACTATAAACACCAGAAACTAGTTGCAACTCCTGGACAGAGATCGAGGGTAATTAATAAGCCGAGAGGGTCAATTAAGGATCCCAATGTGTGGTAGTAGCTGTAACTTTAACCACACATACATATCTCGGGTCCTATGGATGATTCCAATGAAACAACCCACCATGTACTCCTACATGGCCTTTCATCGATACCTGTACCAAGCATATTCCACACTTCCTTCTCTTTATCGGTATGATCATTTCACTCTGATCCATCACCTAGATGAACCATACCAGACACAACTCTAAGCATAGCAGGCAACATAAGCAAATAGCATGGTGGATCACACATCACATGGCTCAATCAACTCCTACACATGCTAGTGGGTTTCAACTATTTACTGTGGCAATGACAGGTCATGCAAGGGAATAGGGTTCAACTACTGCAGCAAGTAGCAGTTCACACGCTGTTGCCTTAATGCAGTAAAAGAGAGCAGGAGTGAGAAGATTGGGTTTGTATCGGAATGATCAATGATTGCTTGCCTGACAAAGTGGTTGTCGGGTATTGCTCTTCAGCTGGATACGCAGCAGTATCCTCGGGAGCAGGACCTAACACGGAGAATACCGGCGATAAAATCATTAAACACACAAATGCAACAATATGATGCATGCTCATGACATGGCAAGATGCATGTGTTTTGGGCTAATGCAACTATAACCAAAAGGGTTTGAGCCTATTTGAATCAAGATTCAAATAGGCACTTTAGCTATTATTTAATTAAGTGCAATATCATGTTTTAATGTATACAGCAAGGTTAACTTGCTCAAACATGCATGAAACTAGTGCCATTGGAAAGATTGGATTTTTCTGATCATTTTTCATATATAAATTATTTCCATCTGAGCTACGGTTGATTTTATATGATTTTTATAAGTTTTGGGTATTTTCTGAAATTCATAAATCATTTAAGATTTAAATTAAATTCCAGAAACTCTTTACTGCGTTAGCATGACCTCATGCTGACGTCAGCAGGTCAACAGGAGCTGGTCCAGGTCAAACATGACATGTGGGCCCGACATGTCAGTGTCACAGCTAATTAACAAAGTTAATTAGTGTTAAGCTAGGGACTAATTAGCTGTCAGTGGGGTCTGGGCCCACGGGTCAGTGACTAAACTAACTAACTGATTTAATTAACATTTACTTAATTAAACTAGCTAATTAGGGGAGGGGTGGCCCACACGTCAGCGACCCAGGGGTGGTCAACCCCCCGGTCAAACGAGTCAAACTCGCCGGCGAAGTGACGTCGGCGAGGCAAAACACGGCGGCGAGCTTCGGAAATCGCCTATAGGGCATGGTTCGAGCCGCGGTTGGGCGCGTTGGAGTGCCCTCGCCGATGCGTGTCGAATGGTGGTGGTCGCCGGGCCTGTGGTGGCTGGAGGCAACGGCAACGAGCTCGACAGCGGCGGCCGGCGTTCGGGCGTGTGTGGACACGCGGCTGTGGTGGCCTAGGCGATGCCTGCGTGGCACCTAGCTCATCTACGTGCTGCGGCGAGCGAGATGGACGTGCGTCCGTGACCAAATGGTCACCGGAGCATCACCGGCGGCAAGCACGGCGGCGGCGGGTTTCGGTGATCAGCGGAGCAGCAGCTACGCGGCGCAAACGAAGCGGAGGAGGGAGAGATTCGGCGTAGGGGCTCACAGCGGTGCTAGCGAGCTCGACGGAGAGGTCGGGGACGCTCTGCTGCTCCTTAATCGATGGCGAGGAGCTCCGGCAATCCGAGGAGGGGGACGACGGCGTGAAGGCGTTGCAGGGCTCCCGGCGATCCGTGGCTCAGCGAGGAGGAAGAGGGCGTCGCGGCAATCCTTCTGGACACTCTCACGGGACGAGGGGGAGGCTCTAAGCGCGGCAACGGCGAACGGCGGCGACGGGCGGCCTCGGTGAGGAGAGGGAGAGGGCCAGGGGAAGGAGATGGGGACGAGGGGAAGTGAGAGAGGGGTCGGGGCAGCTGTGTGGCGACGCATGGAGGCGTCCAGGCCGTCGGGGACGCAGGCAGGCAGGCTGGAGGTGGCCGGGCGCGTGCCGGCGCGCGGTGGCCACGCGCGCAGCCTACTGGCGCGAGGAGGAAGGCGACAGGAGCGGCGCTGGTGGGCTGGGCCGGCCTGCAACAGTGCTGGGCTCAGGTAAGTTCTTTCTCTCCTTTTTTCTTTCCTATTTCTTTTCTGTTTCATTTCTTTTGCAACTTTGTTTAATTAATAAAAATGCGAGAACATTTTTATAACTCGTAAAACTTGTCATGCCCACTGTATATAATATGAACAGTATGGAACATTATAGTTTATGATTATTTGAGCATTTAAAATATTTTATAGCATTTAAATGCCCAAATACAAATACCATATGATTTAATCCAGAGACCTTAGAGGTCCTAGAAAATTGTGCACCATTTTTGACAAAGGTTTAAGACCAAGGCGGAAATGATGAACATTTTTAAGGGCATTTTGGGTACATTGGAAAAGATTTTATCAAACCCTAGTTGTTTTAAGAGGGGTGCTGGGGTTTCTGTCATTCCCATTTCAAGTTTCTTTGATAAGTAAACATGATGCACATTCTAGCTAGCCCTAATGCAAGTGCTAACTAGGGATGTGACACGCATGATCCTCGTCGAACTCCCACTGGAGCTCGGTGCCTTCACCTGTATCTGTGTCAGTTCCAGCATTGTTTTTTTTAGTAATTTGTGAGCCACGAGGACTCAGCAATCTCATTCCATGATATCAAAACTAACAAGGCTTATGGGTATGGCATGGTTATGTGGTGAGGTTGCAGGAAGCACTAAGCATGTTTCAGTGGCTAACTTACGAGTACAAGAATAAGTAGAGTAACTACGTATAACGGTCAGAACTAGTAATGATCAAGAGTTAGACATAACCCCATCGTGTTCTCTTCCCAAACTTCGTCGAAAACAGATGATCATGACTACACACGCGGTGGGTGTATTTAATTGAATTTGGTGTCAAGTTCTCTACAACCGGATATCATAAATTTCCAGGTCACCTATAATCGCGGGCATTGCTCTCAAAAATATTTAACCCTACTAGGGTGTCCCAACTTAGTCCATCACAAACTCTCACAATCTGCTTTGGAAAACCTCAACATCGAGATAGCCCGAAGTATCCTCGGAATCCCGTTGCACAAGTTCTTCGAAGAAAGGAAAACTATCAAAACGAGACCTCCTAGTGAGCCGGGTTCGTGTCTAGAGCTACGGCCTCTCTATCTATGGGCTTATTAGTCTCTGCTATGTGAAAGATAGCCAAAAGACCTCGAGTTGCCCCGAGGCAGCACCGCCGACTACTAGGTAGGTGGACCAACACTCTTGTCGAGCACTGGCCTGGGGTTGTTGATTAATAATCCTCGGGTTAATTACTCCCTTTGTAGTTTTAGTTGTTATTAGGCAAATGGTAAAACCAAAGTTGGATCTCCTCGGGAAAGCTTTACTTTAGGCAAAGAATCAAGGGGGGCACATAAACATAGACCGTGTAAGGAACACAAATCGAGGAACAAACACTGGTATGAAGGAAACTAGGGCGGCATGAGTGGAACAGACCACCAGGCAAAAGGCCTAGCCTTCCACCCATTACCAAGTCCCAACATGGAACAACATGCACTGCACCTGCAACAAGCAATGCTATAAGAGGAGCTGAGCAAAGAGGTAACACATCCAAACACATGTTTGCTAGGAAGGTGGGGTTAGAGGCTTATCATGGCAATCTGGGAGGCTTACATAAAAGTAGTAGGTAGCGCGACATATCGGTAGCAACGTGACAACTAGCAAAGCAAATATAGTAGTGATATCAAGGAATGATCATCTTGCCTGAAACGCCATCGGTGGTATCAAAATCTTGCTCCTCACAAACCTTCTCAACCGGATCTTCGGACTCAAACTCATCTCCCGGTGCAACCCAAATAAGAACAAGCATCCAAATAAACAACCATGGCATGTCAATGAACATGTTCTACGTACATCTCTATCATGAATGCATATGAAGATCGCTAAGAGCGAAACTACGGGTCTACCGAAATGGTGAAGACACGATCGATGTGGGCAAGTTCTTTAAATCCAAGTGTGCCACTGGATAGAATGAAAGATTCTAGTCAAAAAATATATAAGGATCATCGAAAATGGATGCATAGATCTCAAACGGTGATTAAAACAATATGCAATGCAAAATCTATTGAAAACAACAACATACTAACTTGTAAGCAACAATTAAATATGCTACAGTAGTTCTTCATGGCAACAAAGAGCATGGCAAGCAGTTACTTATTATCCTTAACAAAACAACCTTACTGAACATGTTCATATGATCTATAGATTTGATGATAGCATCAATGCAAAATGCCAAGTTATAAAACTGTCAGTTTCAGACTTGGTCGAATTTTCATGGCATGGCAGAAAAGTTCAGGATAGCATGTTGACAAGCTTGTTGCACTTATCACAGCACATATCATGGCATGAACTTAATTTTACCAACAAGTTGACATAAAAATGCTCCTCTTTCATGTACAAAGCTACCTCATATGATGCTTACATTAAATCACACAAAATGACAAAATCGTATCTTATGCAAAATGACATATTACAAAACTTTCTCAAATGAAAGAATGGATGCCACAGATGAATTTGTTGGATTTTTCAACCCCATTTTTCTATATAATATGTATATGGTCCTATAAGAAATATTCCCACAATTGCATTCGCAAAATACTAGCAGAAAAGGAAAAGACGCAAATTGAAATATTCCAGATTCGAAATGTCTACATTTGGACATGGCTCGAAATGGAAATTGGGCCCTTTACATAAATTGAATGCACTAGAATTAACAATAAAAGAAACTAAAGAAAAGGCTGGAGGGGCTGACCAGTGGGGTCCTGGTGCCCTGGGTAAATGACAAGTGGGTTCTAGGGGGCCACGTGTCAGTGCCTCACCGTGAGAGGCAGAGCAAGCTGAACCGCGGAATTAGAGGAGGACGCCGGTGCGGGCACAGTGCAGTGGAGGAGCTTGCAAGATTTACTCTGGTGACCAAACGAAGGGGTAAAGGCGGTGGTTTGAAGCGCGGGAAGATTTCGCACGCGCACATGCAACTCGCAACACCGGACGATGATGGAGGCGACGTCGGCGACGAGGGATAGAGGCAGTAGCGAATGACTCAAACCGAACGAACCTGAGGGTGAATCGCGGTGCTACTGCTACGGAGGGACTATACGCAAATAAGGGATCTCCCCGGACATGCGCAACAAGCGAGATGGGGCTGGAGCACTCAACGGAGACGAGGTCCAACGACGGCAGACTCGGGTGTACATAATTGTCAGCGTCGAAGCATGCAAACGAGGAGGAAAAGGGTCGGGGAGGTGCACGGACGTACTTCAAGCAGGAAGTGTGCTTGGATGCTCGGGGAGGTCGGAGGCGATGATGGCGACAAACAAACACGTCACGATAGGAGATGAAGAAGAAGAAGAAGAAGAAGAAGAAGAAGAAGAAGAAGAAGATGAAGAAGAAGATGTCGCAGCAGATGAACCCGGCACCACGTAGGCGACGTCGGGGATGAAGGAAAACATGGCGAACCTTGCGGACACGCGGAAGATGACAGAGAGGGACTCGGGCTATGCAGACACTATGGGCGTCTCCCTAGTGCGCTCGAGAGGCGACGAGCACGACGGATCTAGTGGTCTTCTCACCTGGCGGCGGTGGCGAGAGGTAGAGGGAAACCCTAGAGGAGTAGGGGACACCTAGAGGGGATCAAAAGGGGGGCTAGGGCAATGGGATGCAGCGGCGACGCGCTCGGCCGCGCCCCTGTGCGGCGAGGCGAGGGGGACCAAGGGGAAGAAAGGTGGGTGTGATGCGGGCTCGGTCGCTGACGGGCGGGGCTGGCGATGCCATGTGGAGGCGCTTCAGCGGTGTATGTGAGCGCGCAGGTGAGAAAAGATAGATAGAGAGAGAGAGAGAGAGTGAGCGAGGCCGGAAGAGGAGGGCTAGCGCCTGGCTCGGCCGCGCTAGCTGGATTGTGGCTCAGCTAGGCCGCGCTGCTGCTGCTGCACTACTAGGTTCCTGTTGCTATTTCTATTCTATTTCATCAACCCAAAATAAAAGAGCAAAAAGAAAAGGGGGATAGGAGGGTGCTGTGATAGATATGAAAAAAATCCGCATGACCCCGGTGTTCCGAAGCCTTTAATAAAATTGAGTTGGTCATTTTTAGGGGCAAAAAATAAATCAAGTTTGAATTAAATTCCAAACTTGAGGCATTCTTTAGCCCACCGAATCAACTTCAAATGGGATGAAATTTGGCAGAGAGGTTTACAACATGATCCTATATTTCTAGGAAAAGAATGAACATTAAATGAGGCAGAAAAAATGTCACTTGCATATGGTAGAATGAGAAGAAGAAGAAGAAGAAGAAGAAGGTTGGCATGGTTCTTGGATTGAGAGAGGTGCATGGAGTGATGATCACACCACAACGTACATATAGCAAACATAACATTACGAAGAGTGCAAGCACATCATGACCATGTTAACAAAATGAATGACCAAATGCAATATGACAATGATAGTCATGGCAATGCAATAAATAAATAAAATAAGGCAAAACAAGAAGATGAACCCCAACATGATAGAACCCACATGGAAATAGATCAAGATTAAAGTTGGATATGTTACAAAGTGGGAAGGATTACATTTGAGTGTTACACTAGGGCCCGAGTGCCATGGTTTCAGATCTGAACCATTTATGTTTTCACCATTATATCTATGTTCTTGATCCGATCTTGCAAGTCATATGCACCTACTACATGTTAGGATCTGCATACCCCAAGGTGACAATAATTGGGATTCTTTACGATGATTATCGTAGTTTGAGGAGTTCATATATTCACTATGTGCAATGCTTTGTTCCAGTTCTATTAAAATGAGGCCTTAATATCCCTTTGTTTCCTTATGGACCTCGCTGCCATGGGAGGTAGGACAAAAGATGTCATGCATGTTCCAGGGCCGGTCCTGAGATTTTGGGGGCCCGAGATGAAACTAGAACCCGGGGCCCCTTAGTACAACACCGAAATAATAATAATAATAATAATAATAATAATAATAATAATAAGCATGATTGCATTTAACAACTATGTATAGGATAGAAAAATATGTATAGGATATTTATTTTGTCGAGAAACTAAAATTACTCACTACAGGGAATATCAACGATGATTCATATGACATGAAAGATAAATTTTCACACACCTCTTGTGAAGTCAGACACAAGTGAAACTCCATATATTAGGTGGGAAAGAGTTGATCCATCCACAAATAACCAATCATGGAAAAAAATTGAAAGTTTAAAAAGATCCATCTAGGGAGGCTAAGCTAAATCATGCATGGAGTCTATAGTAGGAAACATGAATCTTGAGAGTGCATAATTAAATTTTCCCCACATGAGTTCACAGATTGGAATTGCATTCTGTTGAAATGCCTGAAAATGCATGGTGTCACGGCCATGAACTTGATTTCCACAATGAAGTTTTATATAAGGTAGTTCCTGGCTACTAAAATAGTAAGCATATACATACAAGTTCAAATCAATTAGGAATACACTTGGGCCTCTAAAAATACAATTGACGAAAATCTCCTATAAAGTGGCCCACAAACTTGGTCATTGTAGAACACCACGTGAAAATTTTCTGGACTAATTGGGAGACTCATAAATCATATGCATATAGTTTGCCTGTTTGTGGGCATTATTCAGAATCAAGAGATCTTTGGCAATGTCTATAGAATGTGGAGTTTTGCAACCATATCCCCAAAGTTTGAGCAGTTACGTACAATCAGTTCCAAAACTGAACCATAACCATCACAATGCTTAAGAAATCTTCCTTTGTCATTTCAATGTACCATCCAACTAGATCGCTGATACAAGAAACAACAGTCTCGAGAAGTACCATGCAGATGGGTTCCTTTTAATAGAAAGGGGGAATAAGAGAGATGCATTACCATATGTACGGAAGGAGGATGAAGGTAAGGTGTGCAGACGAGGGATGTCTCCGTGGCTGCATGGCTAACGTACTCCAGGAACAATCATGGGGCCTGTTGTCTATTGACGCCAGCAAAAATCTTGGAACCATCCCTCATGGCTTGGCTTGTCATTGTGGCGGGCGATGGGCCAGTGCCGCTACGATTTCTAGGATATCAAACATCGGGCAGGATCCAATCAGTTCGCCAGCAAGTTATTGCCCCCGCGTGTGGCGTCATTATGGTTGTGCATCTTGCCACTTGCCCACCTCCATTTGGGTTGTGCGCTAGGCCAAATCACATAGTAATATACGTGACACACATACATAAATGGGGGCCCCTTGAGTCCGGTCCCCCCCCCTCAGGGTTGGGCCTGGCAAGTTCTTTTCCATGAGCATGTATCACTATTTACGGAATACATGCCTACATTATATCGATGAACTGGAGCTAGTTCTGCGTCGCCCTAGGTTATAACTGTTATATGATGAATATTATCCAACTATATCACTGATCCAATGCCTACGAGTTTTACACATATTGATCTTGCTAAGTTACTACCGTTGCTGCTACTGTCACAATTACTAAAAAATCTATCATTGTTGTTACCGTACTATTGCTATCGTTTCTACTGCTATCAAAACTATCATACTACTGTTCTACTGATCACTTTGTTGCAGATATATAATCTACAAGTGTGGTTCAATTGACAACTCAACTGCTAATACTTACATATATTCTTTGGCTCCCATTGTGTTGAATCAATAAATTTGGGTTGAATACTCCACCATCGAAAACTGTTGTGATCCCCTATACTTGTGGGTTATCAAGTCCTTTTTATGGCGTTGTTGCCGGGGAGCATAGCTATATTTGTTGAGTCACTTGGGATCTATATCTATTGATCACTATCAATAGTCTTAAGGATACTAAAACCAAGATCTTTCCCTCTAAGATGAGGGGAGGTAAGGAACTATTATCTAGCTGTGCAAATAAACACCGCAGCAAAACAAGTCCAGAACTAAAACCACTTCACAAAATCTCAAGAAACAATATCCTGGGTATCCACCATGATGGCAAGATGCTTAGCACGTGTATTAGCTTTCTCTTGTTTGGCGCTTAAATCCTCCAGCGCTTGCTGTTGCACCAGAAAGTATGCATCTGAATTCTCCAGGGACTTCCGAAGACCTTCGGCGTTTTGTCGCAGCACAACTGATCGATGTATTTCAGTTTGTGGTTGAGACTCAAGAAACCAAACCGATTCAGACAGTGAGTCCGAGGAGCTTGTGTCAGCGGTAGTGGCCAGTAACTCGAACACTACACCAAGACAGGACTTTGGGCTTGTCTCACTGTCTTCAAGATAGTTTTGCTTAGCTGTTTTATCAGCTTTCTTAGAGACCAATAGGGATGTCTCCCTATCTTGAACATTATCTGCATTGCTTCCTTTACCATTGCATAATGGGTACTCTTCTTCAATATTTTTTCTTCAATCTAAATGAGAAACAAGCAGACACATCACAGGTTTAGCATGTATATGAAACTCACTTGGGTAAACCAGTTCAGTCGTAAGCTGGACATGATAACAGCATGAAACAAACATATATGCATGTACTATGGTCACTGAATGGTCTATATCACTCTAGTTTATGTTACCAAATCAAGAAAGAGGTAGTTCAAATCATATCTATTTAAGACAAAGTAGCATAGATAGAATATATTAAGTGTGGGAAACTACACAACACCAACAACACTTGTGATGTGCATGGCATGAGAACATAACTGTTTATTCAATTGAAATTGAAACCAACATAGAGCAAGTTACAACAGCAAACTAGTTAAATAAATAGGTTTAAAACATACCTGTCGCGCCATTGGAGTTTCAATTGCATCCTTCAAATTTGAAATTAGTTGGTATGAGTAAATACCATGATGTAAGAGCAAAGGAGTATGAACCATAGCTACGGAACTTGACCTGAGAACAATTATTCTTCTGTTTTAAGCATTGACTTGGGGTTCAGAGTGGTGGTCCTCGTGCTTTGGGCACTGCAGTTGCCTTACTAACTGCTTGTGTTTGGGTGCTCTGTGGTGGAGACTGTGCTGTGTCAACTGGAACTGGGTTACTATCTGCTGGGGTTGGGGTTAGAAGGGGTGTAGATGGTTCTCTGTCCAACTGAGTAGGGGTACAATCTATGTGAGTGTGGGTTATGTGCGGTGGGGGTGGTTCTTGAGAAAGTACAACTGTGGTTCTATCTTTTCTGAAGACCGTGTTTTTACTCCCATGGATATTGCCATCACCCCCTCCAATTCAAATGGCTCATAAACAAGAAAAGTAATTTAATTTACATACATTGTATGATAGACAGGTGCAATGGATAGTAGGGAATAAAAGAGACCACGAAATAATTCACATTTATGTTGTCTAACCAAACAGGATAACATGACACAATTTCACATATATGATGGCTAACTAAATAGGATAGCATGACACAATTTCACATATATAATGGCTAACTAAACAGGATAGAATGACATACTTCAAAATATGATTACTATGTAAACAGGATGACATGATATAACTATATGAAGTGTCTATTAAAGTGGTTGGCATGCCATAATTCACATACATGTCGTCAATGGAAACATGATGGCATGATATAATTCACGGATACAATGACATAATTCAAAATACGATGACTATGTAAACAGGATGGGATGATATAACTATATTATGTCTTTAGAAAATGAATTGGCATTCCGTAATTCAGATACATGTTGTCTATGTAAACATCATGGCATGATATAATTCAAATATATGATTTATATAATAAGCAAGTGAGCAGCGGGCAATCGCATATATGATGTGTAAACTAAGCAGATGGCACTCAATATTGTGTATATGATGTAAAAACTAAGCATTGCAAGAAAACATATGCATGATATGAGTAATATAACCCTGACAAGTTTGATCATACACCTCAGGGGGGAAATAGGACTGGTCATCTCTCTGAATCCTCCTCTGAGGAGCTATCTGTAACCAGTAAGATATCTGCTTCAACAGGTAGCATTGTCTGCTTTGAAGAACTTGTTTTCACTCTAGATTTTTCCCATCACCAATTCAAATGGCTGATAAATAGGAAGATTAGTTGAACATACAAACATTGTTGACAAATGGAATACGTAATACAAAAAAAGGATGGCATGATATAATTCACATATATGATGCTTGGGTAAACAACATGACATTGCATAATTCACATGTATAATGCCTTGCAACAAGATAGCATCGCATAATTCACATATATAATATCCTACAATAAGAGGGGCATTGCATAATTCATATATATGGTAATTACACACTAAACAGGGCATTCACACAAAGCATGTCTAAACCAAGGAAATGACATAGCAATGCAAGACACCATATGCCTGGGGACCGGTACACCTACATTCGCTACATCTGCTAGTCCACCATGAAAGAGGTCACACAACTTACTCATACTATGCCAGAGCCCATATTGGCATGTGGCTGCACATGGAAGTTTCTAGGCATGAAAATATTATATGATCCTTTTGTGCCTGGGTGGCATTCCAATAGGACAATCACACGGAAACCCCGGGATTTCCTAGGACCACACTGGCAACCCCAGGTGTCCGGGCAATCCACTGGTTCACTCCCAGGGTACCCCAACCAATCCACCCAGATGTGTTTTAAATTACCACCTTAAAGTTTCCCTTAAGAAAATATCACTCACATCTTTCATGAAACTCTCGTACCAATCCACGTCTACAAGCATGGCTAAACAATAAGTAACAAAGCGTATACTCCCCCTTGGTTGATCTCAGGTCATTGGTGTAACACCCCAAAAAATTAGCAATGTTTTATTGATTAAAATGTTGCCAGTGAATTAATATTTTGCCTAATGCTGAATGTTCTTTTGGATTCGTGGAGAATTCTTGCTCTGATTTTTTTTTTCTTTTTTTTGGAATGTTTGTCCCTAGTAAAAACTTCCCTTTTAAAGTTAGATTCTCTTTTGTGCCTTTTAAAACTTTGCTTTTATCAGCAGGTTTAATTATATATTGGTCTCCATAATTTACTTCACTATATAAATGATTAAACCTAGTTTTAAGGCCTCTTTTGAACTGCAACTACTAGATAAATTTATTTATATTTTCAACCAAAAATTGGAGATGTCAAGTGATGCCATTAGATCACTTTTATGCAATAATATGATTATTTCATTTAATATTTTGGGCTCCACAGCCTGTTTGCCAAGCTGGTCCAGTAGGCCATATTGCACTACAACCCCTTTAAATATTCATGTTTTGCGTCCACCAGAATTATGGGAGGTTCATAGTAGTATGTTATCCATCTTTATGAAAAAACCCACCTTGGTTCTTTGGAAATTTTGAGTGAAACAACCTCTTTCTCTTTCTGGTTCAGTTTGGTGATTTGCACTGCAACCCTAGTCTATTTTGCTCTAGAGCTTTTGAGCTTCCTCATGCTGATAGTCCCTCTTGCAAAACCCTTAAGTCCAGGAGAATGGACCCTTTGGGACATTTTTAGTTCATGAAACAGTGTCTTCCATTTCCTGTCCAGAATTGTAGTTTTGCAAAACTTGCACTGGCAAGTTTCTGGTTTTGCTCAACTAACTTTGCCATCACCACCTTCACCTAAAGAGGCCCTGATCTGGAGATTTTGGCCACCAGAAGAAGTGCCCACATGCTCATAGCATTCTGTCGAACACTTGGTATGCATGGCCAGTTTTGACATGAGTTTTGCCTTGCACTGTGATCTTGGCCCTCAGTGCCTAATGTCATGTCCTCTAACCTCCCCTCAGGCCCTAAACCACACCTGCTAAATCCTAGCTCCATCCAAGCTCTCTAAGTAGCAGAGGCATTTCGTCGAGCAACTCGGGTGCGTGCTCTGGACGCGTCCAGAGCGCACGTTTTGCACGCACGCGCACCGAGCCGCCGCGTCCCCCGGCCGACGCCTCGCGCATGTATTAGCCACACCCCTCGCACCGATAGCTCGCCGCCTTATCCCTGCGCCCCAGAGACAGCCCTGGCGCTCCACAGGACCGCAGTCAGGTCGGCCGCGACGGCTAGCGGACAGCTCCGGCAACCCCTGCTGCGGGCAGAGCCGCCCAAGCCACCAGCGCCCGCCACCTGCCCCCTGGAACAGCCCCAGCACGTCAGTAAGCTTGTCCCCGTTCGTGCGTCGCCGCCACGTCGCCCTGAGCAACAGAACGCCGGTCGCCGGCGTCCTTATCCACAACCGACGCGGAACCGCCTTCATCCGCCTATTTAAGGAGGCCCCGAGCTCCTCCGCGGTCTCAGGCAACCCGAGCCATCCCATAGAGCACTCCCATGACAGCAAACCGCCTCGAGGAAGCTTCTTCCCCAACTCCGGCGAAGTACAGCCGCCGCCGCTGTCCAGTTCAATACGCCTCAGCCCGAGCCCCTCCCGTCCAACTAGCACCACCACTCGACTCCATTCAACCTTGCAAAGCTGCCCGACGTCTCAAACGAGCTCGAGAGCCACCGCAGGTCGGAACCCCAATTCCACCCGAGGCCGCAGTCCGCCACGAAGCTCGTCACCGGCGCGTTCCTCCACTTCCGTCACCTCCTCGACCACCGGGAGGACCGCCATAGTCTGGCGGATCCATCCCCGCACTCGAAAGCCCTCGAGGCATCACCGTTCGCCGGTGTTGATCGCCGGAGCAGCGCTGCCATTCGGCCAGAGGAGGAAGGAGGCGGGGCGACTAGTCAAACCTGACAAGTGGACCCCCTGGGCCTCACTGTCAGTGACCCAGCGCCACCACCACGCGTTTTAAGTGGAGGGGCATTCTCCGAAGTACGTATTCCCTAGCTCGAAAGCGTATTCCTAACCGAAACGTTTTCTTTTCTGTTTTGATTATAAAAAAATCAGATTTGACCAAAACTTTGACTGGCTTTAACTTTTTAACCACAGCTCCAAACGATTTGATTCTTTTTCTGTTATTCCCCAAATATTGTCTAGTATATTTTCATATTTATATGAAAATTTTCCAGACAACTTTTTGAGGGTGTTCTAAGTCTATACATTGATTTCCTTTTTATTCTTTTAGGATTTTAGAAGAGGGAGAAAACTTCCAAAACTCTTGGAATGCTTTTCTCCTCCCCTCTACTTAGTGGCAAGCATCTTGAACCTTGTGATGATACCATTTGTGTGTTGTTTGGTTTAATCTCAAGAACTCCATTGATATGCCAAATTTGAGCATCATTATTTCATGTGGAAAGCATACTCTTGCAAATCATCATGAGGTGAATATTTCTTTTTAGTTTTGTATGTGATACTGGTGACAGCCACCACTCCTCATGCCACATCTGCCTGGTAAGAGTTCGGATGGAGTCCGAAGGAGGGTTCTGTTTCGTTGAACCAACCACGAGACTGACATCTCGTTGTGACGAGGATGTGCAGTGAGGCAGCTTGTAGCGTGAGGAGAGTGCCCCTGTCAGGGAACTGTGAGATCATTAAGGCACTAACCGTGCAGAGTATATATATAACCTCCTAAGTCGACCACAGATCGAGTCTTTCTCCAGTAACCCCCATACTTGTTTCGTACTACCTCGTGTCCCTACTTCAGGTAGGGTACGGTTTAGTAAATTTGTCGACCCCTGTTCTATCACACACCGTACAGAGAGGCCACGGTGGAAGATACCGGCTGCATCCGGTAGGCAGGCCACCTAGTCCGGGGGCATGGGTGTTTCGGTTGTAGCCGAAGGGGATAAGTCCCCAGTTTCTCGCGCGCGTTATAAATTGTTGTGATCCCATGCTAGTCGAGGTTGTAGCCTCCCCGCTTAAAGTTTGGCTTAACTAGTGTCGAGGGTGATTCCAGACACCGGTAAGTTAGGCTGGTGTGTGCGGTCAGGTGTGTCTTCAAATTAAAAGACCGCAGACGGAATTAGTCCAGAAGGGCTATAAAAAATATGTTATCCTTGGGTAAAGAGTACACCCTCTGCAGAGATATAGAACCTATTCGAATAGCCGTGTCCATGGTTAAGGACTATAGTTTGGGATGGGTCAGGTGTCGGTCTTAGTGTCGGTCTTAGGAGGAGAAACATTTAAGCCAAAACTTTATTTATGACCTGTGTCAGGTAAGGATTGTGATTTATCTCTATTGTGGACTAACCGTTCATATTACTTGAAACAGCGAGTATCCGCAGGATGGTCCTACCTCCCGGATATTCCCTGTTATTTCTCTTTATTTAAAAGCCCTTCCTGTGATGTCGCTCAGACGTCCGACTGTGGCATTTTTATTATTTATAAGCCTTTTAGGTGATGTCGCTCAGACGTCCGACTGTGGCATTCTTTTTATTTATAAGCCCTTTAGGTGATGTCGCTCAGACGTCCGACTGTGGCATTCTTTTTATTTTTAAGCCCTTTCTGTGATGTCGTTCAGACGTCCGACTGTGGCATTTCTCCTTATT
>LR738710.1:359548689-359621938 GCA_902687465.1 Secale cereale
CTGTGGCATTCTTTTTATTTATAAGCCCTTTAGGTGATGTCGCTCAGACGTCCGACTGTGGCATTCTTTTTATTTTTAAGCCCTTTCTGTGATGTCGCTCAGACGTCCGACTGGGGCATTTCTCCTTATTTATAAGCCCTTTTTGTGATGTCGCTCAGACGTCCGACTGTGGCATTCTTGTCCTTTATTTTCCTTTTCTTATGAGCCCTTTCTGTGGTGTCGCTCAGACGCCCGACTGTGGCATGCCTATTATTTATTTCATTACTACTTTCTTATTGCATATGCCCTTTTACTCCAATGTCATGCTTGAAGTTATATCCCGTCGCATCATTATTATCAAAGTAATCCTAGAGCATCCTTGAGCATGTTTATGTCTCATCTATGTTAATAATGTTTGCGAGTACATTCAAAGTACTCACTGGCTTGTCCCTGGCTATTGTCTTGGCCAGATTCCTTGCGAGGGAAGGAACGACGTGACGCTACCCCAGAGCCTACTCTATTGGGACAGCAGCCCCACGAAGATAGGAGTTATCCCGGCCAGCTGTTCCCGTGGGAAATGGAGTCCCACAAGCACCGACGCACCTCAACCGCTTCCGCCATCATCTACAAGAAAACCCATGTTGTACTTGTAGACCGGAATGGTCTTGTACTACATATTTGTACCTTTGCTTGGAATTTTCTGTATCAAGAGGTGACTCATCAGCTAACAATAATCCTGGGGCTGGTGAGCACAAGATCCATCTTTGGGAAAATTACATCCCGAAATGCCGGTCCTGACAATTGGGTTCCTACCTCATGAACTACAAAGCATCATATTATGTAACCAGTCCTACTCATGCAAGTGTTTGAGGATAGAACTAATGCAATGAAAACTGGGTATTGGAAGGTATGATCAAAGTGTGAACTTGCCTGCAATGTTGATGAAGATGATTCGCACTCAAAAACTCTTGATAGATGTACTCATCACACTCCGGTCAATCTATCGTAAGCAAGCAATAGTAACCACACATAAGCAATCACTCAGAAAGATCAGAAAGAACGAAGAAACTCTTCGAAAAACTTCGAAAACAAACAAATGACTCTTGAAACATAAAACAATTTCCAACAGTACCAAAATTATGTGAATTTGGCCTTATCAGAAAGTTTAGGTCAAGAGCTTCGATTTGCAAAAATAATCAACTCAACAGAGTTACGAAACTCAAGTTATGATCAAACGAAGTTTGAATCTAAAACTAGTTGAATTCGAATTTTAAAACTTTCAAAAACATGTTCAAGTTGTATTACTGGAAAGAGGGGATCGTAATGAAGATGTGGGCGTTGGTTTCACTGGATTTGAACCAACCGGTAAAAAATTATGGCCGAAAGAAGATTAGGGGCTAAACTATAAATAAAGTATTTACAGAGAGGTCCCTGGCCGAAACTAAACAGAAAAGAAAAAGTTAACGAACGAACGTTCGTTTTATAGGCCTAACTGGTGAACGTTCACTAGATAGCTAAACCTAAAAAAATAAAACCAATCTAAAGTAAAACCAGACAAACAGAGAACCGGAGGGGTTTTAACGGTTTTTACCAGTTCACCGCGGTCCGGAAGAAGATCCGGCGGATCGGGGCGGTTCGGGCGCCGATCGGCTCCGCCGACGGTGAGCTCCGGCGAGGCCTGCGGCGGCGGCGCTCGGCGTGCGGCCGCGGGGCGAGTGGGGCGGCGAGGCGCAGCGCGGCGCGCTGGGCGAGGTGTGGCGGCGGGAGGAAGCAGCAGCAGCTAGCTGGCGGCGGCGGCGGCGCTGGCAGAAGTGCGCGGCGGCGGCGATGTGAAGAGGGGGTGGGAGAAGAGGGCAGCGGCGGCGGCTTTATAGGGGGCAGGGCGAGGCCTTGCGTGCGGGAGGGGTAAGAGGGAGGCGGTGGCGGGGCGTGCAAGGCACGGACGCCGAGGTCGGTGGTGGCGGCGCTGCCGTGCGGGAGGAGGACGGCGATGGGACGAGCTGGGCTTGCGGCCTGGCAAAGCTGGGCCGGCCCAGGTTCGGAGGAAGAGATTTTTTTTTACAGACAACGAAGAAATAAAAGAAAAGGAAAACAATTTCAATATATAATATAAGCATATCTTATATCAAAATTTGCAGAAAAAGAAATCCTACAACATGAACATTTTCCTACTGTCAAATAAAATGCCCACAAATTCTAATAAATCATAAGGTACTACTGATGCAAATAAAAACCAATAAAAATCATACTAAAATACCAAAAGACTTCAAATTCATTTATCTCCAACTTTCTGCTGTAGGGAATCATGTTACGCTATTTTCCATGTAATTTATTTTTGGAGAAAAATAATTTGAATAAAAACCAAATAACTCAATATTTGAAATTGAGTTTGGAGAAAATTTCAGAAAAACTTCCAACTCGTATTTCCTATATTTTGAAGAAGTCATTTTATCTTCTCTCAGGAAAATCATTGAGTTGCTTAAAGTTTCTGAATTGAAAATATTTCAAGGATGAAATTCAAAAATCCTTCAAAGCCCTTTATCATTTAAAATAAATGGAAGAAGTCATATTATCTTCACTCTAGGGTTTTGTGTTGAAAAGAATTTGAATTCCCTCGGAGATCAAAAAGCAAAGTGAAAGTTTTGGGAAAGTCATTTTATTCCCTCTCATTTAACTTTCAAAAGTTTTAAATTTCACTCAATTTCACTCAGCACATCAAACACAATCAAATCTATCTATTTATTATAACACTCCAAAATTTAGAATTTTGGGATGTTACAGTTTGCTACGTTTTTATGCTACTCTGTAATGCGATGATAAATTCCGCATCTGCTACCTTATATTCCGCACATAGTCATTATTGCAGACGTCCATTTTTCATTATGCATGTCATTATCTTCGACATATCAATTATGCATGATGAATTGTCTTCATAAGTTAAAGAGGATCTCCACAAGTACAACCTGCCATGTGTATTTGCATTCAAAGGCAAATCAACTATATGCACATCTTCAGGGGGAGCCTTTTGCTACTTACAAAGACAATACCTTTATGTCACAGCCCTAGACCAGCCCTTGCCTGCCTTGCTTGGTCCTTAGGTGCATCATGTTTATTTTCAAAGGAAACCTGAAATGGGGATGCTCAAACCCTAGCTCTAAATGAATTTAACTAGGGTCAAATTAAAATCCTTTTCAGTAAACCCAAAATGCCCTTGGAAAAAATTCATAATTTTTGGATTGATTAAAAACCTCTGCCAAAAATGTTGCACATATTTCTAGGACCATTCTGGATTTTTGAATTAAATCATATCTTACTTGCATTTGGGCATTTAAATTTTATATATTATTTTAAATGTCCAAATAATCCCAAACTGAAATGTTCCATGTTGGTTATATGCTAAACAGTGGGCATGAGCAGTTTGGTGAATTTTGAAAGTGCCTAAGCATTTTTAGAAAAGCCACAAAGCTACAAAAGAAATAGATAATAGAAAAACAGAAACTAAATCAGGAAAGACAGAGAGAGAGGAAGCCCACCTGAGCCACTTACCTGTGTGGCCCATCCGGCCGGCCCAGCCCATGAGGGGCAGGGGGGTCTTCTTCCTCCCGCCAGTCGGACGCACGGCGCGTGACCGACGCGCGCCGGCCACCTCCATCTTGCCTGCCTGCCTCCTCGCTGCCCCGAAGCCCCTAGAGGACGCCACGACACCCCTGGAACCCCCTGGACACTACTCTCCCCTCCTCTGCTCTCCCCTTCGTCCCCTCCCACCATGGCCGAAGCCGCCGCGGCTGCGCCGGCGAGCACCACCGCGGCCACAGCCCTCCCCATGCCCCCGCAAAGTGCCCAGTAGCTCCGCCTCATTCCTCTCTTCCTCCTCGCCGAGCTGCCCGATGCCAGGAGCCCCTGGAGCGCCGTCATCGACCTCGTCTTCAACCTACGGCCGTGGAGATCGCCGGCGACCGTGCGGCCGCTCCGGTGCTTCCTCAAGCTCGCTGAGGCCACCACTACATTCGTCGTGAGCCCCTGCTTGTTTCCCCTCTCTCCCCGCAGTCTAACCCGTCCCCTAACTAGCTCCACCACCGGACCCGTGAGCTCACCGCTGCCGGTCACGACGCCGCCGTGGCCACAGCCGCCTCTACCCGTTTTTGAGCGCGTCACCTTGCTCAGCACATCACCAGGAGGCTGTAGCACTCAGCCGTTCGTCCCCCCGGGCACCACAGCATCGACTCCGTCGACGCCCGAACTCCGGCCACCGCACTTCCCCTCGCCGCCGTCGTTCTGGTCCTCCTCGGTGCGAGCTGATGGCTCCGTTGGATGCGGACGAGGACCAGCATCACGCCAAGCCCCTCCGCCGCTCTTTGTGTCGCCGGAGGGTGTTTTCCGACGCGCCCCGCCGTCTCGGCACTCGCCGGCGGCGAGCCGCCGGCCAGTTGACCCACCTAACCACGGGTTTGACTCCCCCTGAGTCACTGACTCGTGGGGCCGAGCTCTGTTTAATTAGTTTAGGATTCTAATTAAGTTTTAATTGCTGTCATTAACCTAACTAGACACTGACTTGTGGGCCCCCGCGCCTAATTAGGTTAGTCTAATTTTCCTGTTTAGCTTAGTACTAATCCAGTGGACCCCACATGGCAGTTTGACTTTGGTCAAGTCAACACTGACTGGTCCCACCTGTCACGCACACAAACCAGCCCTTAGACACTGACCAGTGGGCCCCACTGGTCAGGTTTAACTGGACCAGCCCTTGCCTGCCTTGCTTGGTCCTTAGGTGCATCATGTTTATTTTCAAAGGAAACCTGAAATGGGGATGCTCAAACCCTAGCTCTAAATGAATTTAACTAGGGTCAAATTAAAATCCTTTTCAGTAAACCCAAAATGCCCTTGGAAAAAATTCATAATTTTTGGATTGATTAAAAACCTCTGCCAAAAATGTTGCACATATTTCTAGGACCATTCTGGATTTTTGAATTAAATCATATCTTACTTGCATTTGGGCATTTAAATTTTATATATTATTTTAAATGTCCAAATAATCCCAAACTGAAATGTTCCATGTTGGTTATATGCTAAACAGTGGGCATGAGCAGTTTGGTGAATTTTGAAAGTGCCTAAGCATTTTTAGAAAAGCCACAAAGCTACAAAAGAAATAGATAATAGAAAAACAGAAACTAAATCAGAAAAGACAGAGAGAGAGGAAGCCCACCTGAGCCACTTACCTGTGTGGCCCATCCGGCCGGCCCAGCCCATGAGGGGCAGGGGGGTCTTCTTCCTCCCGCCAGTCGGACGCACGGCGCGTGCCCGACGCGCGCCGGCCACCTCCATCTTGCCTGCCTGCCTCCTCGCTGCCCCGAAGCCCCTAGAGGACGCCACGACACCCCTGGAACCCCCTGGACACTACTCTCCCCTCCTCTGCTCTCCCCTTCGTCCCCTCCCACCATGGCCGAAGCCGCCGCGGCTGCGCCGGCGAGCACCACCGCGGCCACAGCCCTCCCCATGCCCCCGCAAAGTGCCTAGTAGCTCCGCCTCATTCCTCTCTTCCTCCTCGCCGAGCTGCCCGATGCCAGGAGCCCCTGGAGCGCCGTCATCGACCTCGTCTTCAACCTACGGCCGTGGAGATCGCCGGCGACCGTGCGGCCGCTCCGGTGCTTCCTCAAGCTCGCTGAGGCCACCACTACATTCGTCGTGAGCCCCTGCTTGTTTCCCCTCTCTCCCCGCAGTCTAACCCGTCCCCTAACTAGCTCCACCACCGGACCCGTGAGCTCACCGCTGCCGGTCACGTCGCCGCCGTGGCCACAGCCGCCTCTGCCCGTTTTTGAGCGCGTCACCATGCTCAGCACATCACCAGGAGGCTGTAGCACTCAGCCGTTCGTCCCCCCGGGCACCACAGCATCGACTCCGTCGACGCCCGAACTCCGGCCACCGCACTTCCCCTTGCCGCCGTCGTTCTGGTCCTCCTCGGTGCGAGCTGATGGCTCCGTTGGATGCGGACGAGGACCAGCATCACGCCAAGCCCCTCCGCCGCTCTTTGTGTCGCCGGAGGGTGTTTTCCGACGCGCCCCGCCGTCTCGGCACTCGCCGGCGGCGAGCCGCCGGCCAGTTGACCCACCTAACCACGGGTTTGACTCCCCCTGAGTCACTGACTCGTGGGGCCGAGCTCTGTTTAATTAGTTTAGGATTCTAATTAAGTTTTAATTGCTGTCATTAACCTAACTAGACACTGACTTGTGGGCCCCCGCGCCTAATTAGGTTAGTCTAATTTTCCTGTTTAGCTTAGTACTAATCCGGTGGACCCCACATGGCAGTTTGACTTTGGTCAAGTCAACACTGACTGGTCCCACCTGTCACGCACACAAACCAGCCCTTAGACACTGACCAGTGGGCCCCACTGGTCAGGTTTAACTGGACCAGCCCCTGTTGACTTGCTGATGTCAGCATGACCTAGTGCTGACGCAGTAACTATTTTCTTTGATTTTAAACAAATCAGAAATGATTTATTTATTTCAGAAAATAGCCAAAACTTGTAAAAATCATATAAAATCAACCGTAGCTCAGATGAAAATAAATTATATATGAAAAATGATTAGAAAAATTCAAGGAATCTGTTTATGACATTTTCATGCATGTTTGAACAAGTTAAACCTGCTGATCAGGTCAAATCAATTAAATGGCATTTTAATAATCACATATGGAGTTTGAATTTGAATCTTGGATTCAAACCAACTTCATTTAATTGTGTTGCTAGTTGCATTAGCTCAATCAACAGCATATTGCCATGTCATGATCATGCATCATATTGTTGCATTGCATTGATTGTGTTCTTTCTCTGTTGCCGGTGTTTGTCCCCTTTCAGTAGACGTGTTCCGACGGTGTGATCGATGACACCGATGAAGACTCATTGTTATCTTCAGAAGTGCCAGGCAAGCAAACCCCATTGAGCATTCTGATACAATCCCACTCTCTCGCTCTTGCTCTCTTTTACTGCATTAGGACAATAACGCTTCAATTGTTACCTGCTGCGGTAGTTGAACCCCTTTCCACTGCATGACCCGTCATTGCCACAGTAAATAGTTGAAACCCACTAGTATGAGTAGGAGTTGTTTGAACCATGTTGTGCCTACTCATTGATGCTTTCTGGTTATGCCTGCTATTGCTTAGAGTTGTGTCAGGTCTGATTCATCGAGGATGAATTGGAATGTGGTGAACATGCCCTACTGTGTGTGAGCTAAGTGTGTGAACACGTTTTGGTAAAGGTAGCGATGAGAGGCCATGTAGGAGTACATGGTGGGTTGTCTCATTGCAGCCGTCCTCAGGAACTGAATTCTGTGTTGGTTGATCCATGACCAGTTACTACCATGCATTGGGCCCGAAACCAATGGACCCTCTCGACTTATTAATCAACATGATCTCTGTCCAGGAGTTGCAACTAGTTTCTGGTGTTTGTAGTTTACTGGAGGTCGTGCGCAGCGCTGACCCTCGGGGTGGGCTGTGACACGGCAGGTACGTGGCACGGTGTACCGATTGCCCGTTTGGTGATGCGGGAACCCTGTACACATCGTTTGGGGCCGTGAGCGACACCCCGGCCGGATCTCCCCACGGATGGAACCCAAATAGGCGATAAACCTGGACGAGAGACTTGTGTGGTTAGTCAGGTTGTGGCCGACACCCTTGCTGGGCCTCCGCTTGAAGGTTGCCGAGTACATGTCGTGTAAACGGCGGTAAGTGGTGAGAGCGTGTGTGAAGAAGTACACCCCTGCAGGGTTAAATATAATCTATTCGAATAGCCGTGTCCGCGGTAATGGACTTCTGGGTTGCCTATTACAGTTCATAGACAAGTGAAAGTGGATACTCTAAAACGCGCAAGATAAGCGTGAGTGCTATGGATGGCCTTCTCGTAGGGAGACGGGAGCGGATCCATAGTGGTGTATTGATCGGTGAATATGTGGACTCGTGTGCGCCACCTCAAAAGAGTTACTTGTAGTCATAGTCTAGGATAACCACCGAGTCAAAGCTGGCTTGCTGCAGTCAAACTCCACCACCCCTTTGTTGATACTGATGCATATGTAGATAGATCTGATGTAAGTCTTGCTGAGTACCTTTGTACTCACGTTTGCTTAATTTATGTTTTGCAGAGAGACTTCAGTCTCGCTAGTGGTTCCGCGTGGACTTCGACGTTTAGCTTGTTACCTCAGCTACGATCTTGTACCCTTGGGAGGGTCTTGTAGATAGTCAGGCTTTTCAGCCTTCTTCATTTGTAGTTGTCTGTACTCAGACATGTTATGCTTCCGTTGCCTGTATGCTCTGTATGTTGGGTCATGTGACCTCTGTTTGTAATAAATGCTATGATGGCTCTTCTGGGCCTTACCTATATGAGTTGTTGAGTTATGTTGTGATGCCATGTTGTACATCACATACTTGCATGTTATGCGTACGTGTAATGTGTATTGTTATGTGTGGGATCCGACACCTAGTTGTTTACCTTTGGTAGCCTATCTTACAGGGAAATGTCTCCTAGTGCTTCCACTGAGCCTTGGTAGCTTGCTACTGCTCCGGAACACTTAGGCTGGCCGGCATGTGTCCTTCTTCGTTCCTGTGTCTGTCCCTTAGGGGAAATGTCACGCGTTGTTCCTTTAAGTCCTTGTAGCTTGCTACGACTTGGGTTCATACATTGATGACCGACACGTTCGTTGCTGGGTCATGAATGCCTGTCTCTGTAATTTAGTGCCATTTTTGGTTTATAACTGGTCATGTCGCCCCGGGTTCTCTGTCATATGGATGCTAGCGACACTATCATATACGTGAGCCAAAATGCGCAAACGGTCCCGGGCCAGGTAAGGTGGCACCCGTGGGGATACCGTGCGTGAGGCCGCAAAGTGATATGATGTGTTACAGGCTAGACCTGTGTGACTTTGGATCGGGGTCCTGACAGCTTTGGTATCAGAGCCTGACTGCCTGTAGGATTAGTAAGCCAAACTGGTCGAAGTTGTGTCTAGAAACTCTTTAGTTATATAAGGGAATTGTTTGTGGAAGGGAACGTAAGGCTCTTTTTACTCCTTTACCCTATGCCCTTCTGATCTGAGTCACCTTCTTTTTTCTACGGGGATTAAGAACTAGGATTCCCATTCTTTTCATCAGGATCACGTTATTGTGGATTCGATCCTCAGTTTAGTTTCTACTACTTCTGTTGCTCAACTGTTGGTCTCAGAACCTTGACATTATGATGTTAAGTGGATATGCTACCCTTTTGCTTGGATCTCAAAAGTATTTTCGAGCAATTGCAGCCGTTATGCTGTCCGAGTCATCCCAGGTTTCTAAATAGTCTGATGCATTTGCAAACCATTCCTATCTGTTCTTAATGTCCTTTTAGGCCAGATTAACCACACTAGTCGTTGTGTTGAGGTACTCTGCTACCTCGACATATATGTTGGACTTATCATTATGACCCTAGCTGTCTTAGAGGATCACCCAGTAATCTAGCAATGCTTTATATTCTCAGTGTGATGATTCAGGCCATTATTCTCGAAAGCATCCCGTGATGCCATTTAGTTGGTAGGTATTCTATTCCTGGGTTCTTGAACCCGAGCTTCACCCTACTTACTTCATGTTGATAGTATTTGCTCGTTCCTTTAGGATATTAGTAACCTTGTGATAGTCCTCAAGGTCCGTGGTTATCGTTCTTCCAATACCATGAACCATCCTTGGCAGAAGTTCTCCCGAACCAAAAGATCACAACTAGAGTGCTCTTGAGTAGTACTCCATTCATATCGTGACTCTGCCAGTCCTACCTTTCTGCATGGATTATCTGGAAGAAATATGTTGAACTCGTTCGACATGTTAATCTATGCATCCACAACTCAGAAGTTATATGTCCCTTGAGTTGTCTCCTATAGTTGTATTATGACCCTCGTCTATCAGTTGATAGTCAGGAGTAGTTGTGCACTCGTGTTCATCGATGCCTTTTACTCTTGTGGTCTGTCAAGCCATTCTATTTTGGAATGACTAGGGGGAAAACAAACTCCAGTACCTTATCCATATCCAGGATTGGGTCAAAGAAGTTGTACTCCGCAGATGAAGAATGTTAATCCAGCTTCTAAACTGTTCTATCATGGAGTATTACCATCTTTATGTCAAGAATGTCATGGGAATTGCTTCACCTCCTATGAACCTTTGATAAGGTGATATTTCTCGCCATCATCGTTCATTTCTCGGCCTCCGTGTTATTATAACCGGAATGCTGACAAGTGGATTCTGATGTGTGAAATCAATACTCCTAGCAACTTCGTTGCTTGGTAGTTAAAGGACAACAATTTCATTCTTAGCGTGATGATTACTGAATCACCATTCTAAGATTGATTGTGCTACCTAGTCCACTTTCCTGGTGCACTCCTTGATTGATGAGTTGGGATTTTGTTAAGTCCTCGCTCATTTGATCATATCGTCTTGCCTTGAAAAGCAAGATTGTTCTCGAGCTTAGTAACATATTAGTGGTTCGTAATTTTCCGAATATCTTCTCGGAAGTATTACCAGGTTGTCACCTGACTGCTATGTTGAGTTCGTGATCAAGTTGGTTCCTTATAAACCACCACTTCTCCAAGAATCTGTGTTGGATACCCTGAACTGGTTGGTTAAGCTAAAACAATAACTTGGAGAGTTGGAAGATAAAAGCTTGCCAGCTTAGTTCATCTCAAGGGGTATGTTTGTGTGTGTGTGTTGAAGAAAGATGATATCTTCATCGATTGATCCTTGTGAGCAATTGCTGGATCTATTGTCTTGTCCAAAACTTTGATTTGAGTATGGGCTATCATCAAATCAAATCAGAACCAACGATGTTCATAATGTTGTCTTACTCGGGGATGATTCCTCGAGCCTACACCATTATATCCCCTTGGTCTGACCAATGCTTCCACCTTGTTCAAATAAATTGTGGAATTCCATCTTCATGGATATCTCGATGACCCGTTGTTGAGCCCATCAACATCGTTTATCTTGACCACGATTCATGCTGAACATTTAAGCTAGTGTTGGAAACTTTGTAAGCATTGCCTTCGTGTTCCGTTCATGAGGTATATGTTGGATGAGAGGAGAGACTTTCCCTAATTCATGTGTAACTAAAGTACGTTGCCACCTTGAGCTTGAGAAAGTTGTTTTGCTTCCTGTGGAATCATCCCAAGTCAGTCATGCATACATGCGAAGTATTCTGTGGTTTGGAGACTTGCAACCTTCACTCTATATGTATCCCTAGCAACCCAAGCCACTGATTGATTAGCTCAAGGAGAAGAGGTTCCTTCTTAAGAATCATGACTTATGTTAGGACTTCGCTATCCTTGTTGATGGTTCCCCACCTGAACTCGATAGTGTTTTATCATAAGACTGCTATGTGGTCATGCTTGTCTTGGACAACGTGTTCACAGGTTTGTAGCAGAACCAGCTCATGTTTTGGAGCTTGCTATCGTAGTTCATTCCCGAGAATCTCGCAACGTCGTCTCGACGAATTGTGTTGCAAACTTCCAATTTTCCTTCTAGACTAGATGAGTCTGGAATATTCTGACACCAACCAATACTGAATCTCGGGCAGATATGATGGTTGGAGCTTTTCCCAAGAACTATAATATTGGTCTCTCTATAGCCGTTAAAGTGGATGCCGCGACCAACACACCCAGCCGGAAGACCTGTTGTTGTAGAATCTTGATTGAAGAAGTTGGCCACCTCCCCATAAGAACTTCGTAGGATTTACTCCCTAGTTGTTCCTTATGAATTCTTGTGCTTCCGAAGTCCGACCTTTACCTGATGTTCAAGATACCAAACATATCTATGAATGGTTTACGCTAACACATCAAGGAGAACATTAGAAGCGGAGTGCTAAATGTCTCTCGGTCGATCATCCAGATTTTTGATTCCTTGGCTCCGCTAAGGTAAAATCTGAGACGGTGTTATCTTCCTTTGCATCTGCATCGTCCATCATTGTTCATCATGGTAGTATGTGATGTTGCCAGGATCCTTGACACGGATATTGGTAAAACCTTGATGAATATGGGAATACTCAAGTTCTTGAGAGCACGCACAAGCACTAGGTGTTATCCTCGACACTAACCGGGATTGCTTCCAGTGTTCTTGATTATATTATACACCCTCAAGAGTAGATTTACCCTCTATTGTTGGGATTTTTCCCAGTTACCAGAATCATTCCCAGCATCTGCTGTTCAGGATTATCTTCAAAAGTGGTCTTACCATGGGTCCCATTCATTTCCGATGATAAGCAAAATCAACCTTGGCATTGTCTTTTACAAGGCAGTCCACATCATCCATTCTAGATGGAGAATGTCATTCCTTTAGACTCCATCAAACGATCGATTGTGCTTGCCTTAGGCTGGTATAGGGAATTTCAATGATCTCTATATCAAAAGTAATTCTTTTTGCCACTTAAGGGAATAACTCTGCGAGTCACCTTCTCTAAAGGTGCCCTGTCTTGTGGTATCGATCACCCTCTCCTTAGGTGTGGAATTATTGCCGTCAAGTGAATCTTCATCGTTTATTTCACTCCATCCCTTTGGATGTGTGTCCCGTGCCTCAGCTCAAGAGATGTTTCGACGTCTCAATCCATGAGTTGATTTTGAATTGCTCGATCTTCGAGAAGATCAAATCCTGTAGAGTTCATGTTCTTTTGTTGTCGTGTTAGATGAAGCTTTGAATTCAAAGATGCCAAGGTCTACATGATGTTTTGAATCAACAATTTCGAGGAGGAAAACTGGATCGAGAAGTTTGTGTTAGTTAGTGTCCCCTCTGATTTCTTACCCTACGCTTGAATCTCGGGACGAGATTATTGTTTAGTGGGGGTGAGTTGTCACAGCCCTAGACCAGCCCTTGCCTGCCTTGCTTGGTCCTTAGGTGCATCATGTTTATTTTCAAAGGAAACCTGAAATGGGGATGCTCAAACCCTAGCTCTAAATGAATTTAACTAGGGTCAAATTAAAATCCTTTTCAATAAACCCAAAATGCACTTGGAAAAAGTTCATCATTTTTGGATTGATTAAAAACCTCTGCCAAAAATGTTGCACATATTTCTAGGACCATTCTGGATTTTTGAATTAAATCATATCTTACTTGCATTTGGGCATTTAAATTTTATATATTATTTTAAATGTCCAAATAATCCCAAACTGAAATGTTCCATGTTCGTTATATGCTAAACAGTGGGCATGAGCAGTTTGGTGAATTTTGAAAGTGCCTAAGCATTTTTAGAAAAGCCACAAAGCTACAAAAGAAATAGATAATAGAAAAACAGAAACTAAATCAGAAAAGACAGAGAGAGAGGAAGCCCACCTGAGCCACTTACCTGTGTGGCCCATCCGGCCGGCCCAGCCCATGAGGGGCAGGGGGTCTTCTTCCTCCCGCCAGTCGGACGCACGGCGCATGCCCGACGCGCGCCGGCCACCTCCATCTTGCCTGCCTGCCTCCTCGCTGCCCCGAAGCCCCTAGAGGACGCCACGACACCCCTGGAACCCCCTGGACACTACTCTCCCCTCCTCTGCTCTCCCCTTCGTCCCCTCCCACCATGGCCGAAGCCGCCTCGGCTGCGCCGGCGAGCACCACCGCGGCCACAGCCCTCCCCATGCCCCCGCAAAGTGCCCAGTAGCTCCGCCTCATTCCTCTCTTCCTCCTCGCCGAGCTGCCCGATGCCAGGAGCCCCTGGAGCGCCGTCATCGACCTCGTCTTCAACCTAAGGCCGTGGAGATCGCCGGCGACCGTGCGGCCGCTCCGGTGCTTCCTCAAGCTCGCTGAGGCCACCACTACATTCGTCGTGAGCCCCTACTTGTTTCCCCTCTCTCCCCGCAGTCTAACCCGTCCCCTAGCTAGCTCCACCACCGGACCCGTGAACTCACCGCCGCCGGTCACGTCGCCGCCGTGGCCACAGCCGCCTCTTCCCGTTTTTGAGCGCGTCACCATGCTCAGCACATCACCAGGAGGCTGTAGCACTCAGCCGTTCGTCCCCCCGTGCACCACAGCATCGACTCCGTCGACGGCCGAACTCCGGCCACCGCACTTCCCCTCGCCGCCGTCGTTCTGGTCCTCCCCGGCGCGAGCTGATGGCTCCGTTGGATGCGGACGAGGATCAGCATCACGCCAAGCCCCTCCGCCGCTCTTTTGGTCGCCGGAGGGCGTTTTCCGACGCGCCCCGCCGTCTCGGCACTCGCCGGCGGCGAGCCGCCGGCCAGTTGACCCACCTAACCACGGGTTTGACTCCCCCTGAGTCACTGACTCGTGGGGCCGAGCTCTGTTTAATTAGTTTAGGATTTTAATTAAGTTTTAATTGCTGTCATTAACCTAACTAGACACTGACTTGTGGGCCCCCGTGCCTAATTAGGTTAGTCCAATTTTTCCTGTTTAGCTTAGTACTAATCCGGTGGACCCCACATGGCAGTTTGACTTTGGTCAAGTCAACACTGACTGGTCCCACCTGTCATGCACACAAACCAGCCCTTAGACACTAACCAGTGGGCCCCACTGGTCAGGTTTGACTGGACCAGCCCCTGTTGACTTGCTGATGTCAGCATGACCTAGTGCTGACGCAGTAACTATTTTCTGGGATTTTAAACAAATCAGAAATGATTTATTTATTTCAGAAAATAGCCAAAACTTGTAAAAATCATATAAAATCAACCGTAGCTCAGATGAAAATAAATTATATATGAAAAATAATCAGAAAAATTCAAGGAATCTGTTTATGACATTTTCACGCATGTTTGAACAAGTTAAACCTGCTGATCAGGTCAAATCAATTAAATGGCATTTTAATAATCACATATGGAGTTTGAATTTGAATCTTGGATTCAAACCAACTTCATTTAATTGTGTTGCTAGTTGCATTAGCTCAATCAACAGCATATTGCCATGTCATGATCATGCATCATATTGTTGCATTGCATTGATTGTGTTCTTTCTCTGTTGCCGGTGTTTGTCCCCTTTCAGTAGACGTGTTCCGACGGTGTGATCGATGACACCGATGAAGACTCATTGTTATCTTCAGAAGTGCCAGGCAAGCAAACCCCATTGAGCATTCCGATACAATCCCACTCTCTCGCTCTTGCTCTCTTTTACTGCATTAGGACAACAACGCTTCAATTGTTACCTGCTATGGTAGTTGAACCCCTTTCCACTGCATGACCCGTCATTGCCACAGTAAATAATTGAAACCCACTAGTATGAGTAGGAGTTATTTGAGCCATGTTGTGCCTACTCATTGATGCTTTCTGGTTATGCCTGCTATTGCTTAGAGTTGTGTCAGGTCTGATTCATCGGGGATGAATTGGAATGTGGTGAACATGTCCTACTGTGTGTGAGCTAAGTGTGTGAACACGTTTTGGTAAAGGTAGCGATGAGAGGCCATGTATGAGTACATGGTGGGTTGTCTCATTGCAGCCGTCCTCAGGAACTGAGTTCTGTGTTGGTTGATCCATGACCAGTTACTACCATGCATTGGGCCCGAAACCAATGGACCCTCTCGACTTATTAATCAACATGATCTCTGTCCAGGAGTTGCAACTAGTTTCTGGTGTTTGTAGTTTACTGGAGGTCGTGCGCAGCGCTGACCCTCAGGGTGGGCTGTGACACGGCAGGTACGTGGCACGGTGTACCGATTGCCCGTTTGGTGATGCGGGAACCCTGTACACATCGTTTGGGGCCGTGAGCGACACCCCGGCCGGATCTCCCCATGGATGGAACCCAAATAGGCGATAAACCTGGACGAGAGACTTGTGTGGTTAGTCAGGTTCTGGCCGACACCCTCGCTGGGCCTCCGCTTGAAGGTTGCCGAGTACATGTCGTGTAAACGGCGGTAAGTGGTGAGAGCGTGTGTGAAGAAGTACACCCCTGCAGGGTTAAATATAATCTATTCGAATAGCCGTGTCCGCGGTAATGGACTTCTGGGTTGCCTATTATAGTTCATAGACAAGTGAAAGTGGATACTCTGAAACGCGCAAGATAAGCGTGAGTGCTATGGATGGCCTTCTCGTAGGGAGACGGGAGCGGATCCATAGTGGTGTATTGATCGGTGAATATGTGGACTCGTGTGCGCCACCTCAAAAGAGTTACTTGTAGTCGTAGTCTAGGATAGCCACCGAGTCAAAGCTGGCTTGCTGCAGTCAAACTCCACCACCACTTTGTTGATACTGATGCATATGTAGATAGATCTGATGTAAGTCTTGTTGAGTACCTTTGTACTCACGTTTGCTTAATTTATATTTTGCAGAGAGACTTCAGTCTCGCTAGTGGTTCCGCATGGACTTCGACGTTTAGCTTGTTACCTCAGCTACGATCTTGTACCCTTGGGAGGGTCTTGTAGATAGTCAGGCTTTTCAGCCTTCTTCATTTGTAGTTGTCTGTACTCAGACATGTTATGCTTCTGTTGCCTGTATGCTCTGTATGTTGGGTCATGTGACCTCTGTTTGTAATAAATGCTATGATGGCTCTTCTGGGCCTTACCTATATGAGTTGTTGAGTTATGTTGTGATGCCATGTTGTACATCACATACTTGCATGTTATGCGTACGTGTAATGTGTATTGTTATGTGTGGGATCCGACACCTAGTTGTTTACCTTTGGTAGCCTATCTTACAGGGAAATGTCTCCTAGTGCTTCCACTGAGCCTTGGTAGCTTGCTACTGCTCCGGAACACTTAGGCTGGCCGGCATGTGTCCTTCTTCGTTCCTGTGTCTGTCCCTTAGGGGAAATGCCACGCGTTGTTCCTTTAAGTCCTTGTAGCTTGCTACGACTTGGGTTCATACGTTGATGACCGACACGTTCGTTGCTGGGTCATGAATGCCTGTCTCTGTAATTTAGTGCCACTTTTGGTTTATAACTGGTCTTGTCGGCCCGGGTTCTCTGTCATATGGATGCTAGCGACACTATCATATACGTGAGCCAAAATGCGCAAACGGTCCCGGGCCAGGTAAGGTGACACCCGTGGGGATACCGTGCGTGAGGCCGCAAAGTGATATGATGTGTTATAGGCTAGACCTGTGTGACTTAGGATCGGGGTCCTGACACTTTATCATTTACAATTTCACATATCTTTATCCCCGTTGAAAACTTCAACCAGTTTGTCATCAATCACGAAAAAGGGGGAGATTGTAAGTGCATCTAGTGCCACCCCTAGTGGTTTTGGAGTATTGACGACAAACCTGGTTGAGGGACTAATGTGTCTGTGAGAATTGCAGGATAACACAGGTAGTAGTCCCTCATTGATTCAGTTAACCTACCGGAGATGACCCCTAAAAATATATGAAGACATTGATGTCAGTGGTGGTATATGAAGATAATCATATTGAAGACTATGACATGAGAAGACATTGTGTGAAGACTATGGAGAGCGAAGATGTAGATGTTTCGTTGTTTCCTTTTCTTCTTTGTTGAGTCATAGGAACCACCACACTGCTAAGTGGGGTCCAAGTGAACTAAGTCAGAGTGACTGAAGTGATGCTCAACCAAATCCTATGTCTTCGAGCGAAGACTATGAGAGCAAATCTTATCCAGAGGCGGATGAGTCAGCTTTACTTGGAGCTCAAGTAAAGTTGCCGTGTGTGTTTGAAATCTGACCGTTGGAACACGTGTCAGTTCCTTAGTGACCCAGGGTCACTTCGGACAAATCAGGTTGGGTTGCCCAGTGGCTATAAATATCCCACCCCCTACACCATAAATTGGTGGTTGCTTAGAGTTATTGCACGGCTTTTGTCGTTTGAGAGCAACCCACCTTCGAAGCATTTGAGAGAGAAATCCTTGCGAGGACAAAGCCCAAACACCCAGAGCCAAAGAGTGTTAGGCATCACTGAAGTCTTTCTGTCTGTGTGACCTGAAGACTTATTAAACTTGAGGACTGTGTTTCCTCCAGCCGGTTAGGCGTCGCGTTCTGAGCATCCAAGAGTCATTGTGGATTGCCGGTGAACAAAGTCTGTGAAGGTTTGGAAGTCTACCTTGAAGACTTACCAGAGTGATTGGGCGAGGACTAGGTGTCCTTAGCTCAAGGGGAACAAGGTGAAGACGCGGTATTCTGAGTTAAATCTCAGCCTCCCTAACCAGACGTACAGTTGTCACAGCAACTGGAACTGGTCTAACAAATCACTGTCTTCCCCGAGCTACTGGTTCTATCCTTTCCTTCCCTTTACTTACTGCTCTATGTTGTGAAGACATTGCATGCATGCCTTATCTGATTGTCTTCACTGAGTATCTACTTGTTAAGATTGGCTTCATTCCTTCTTCCTTTGTGATCACTACTGCCTAGTTGCTATTAGTCTTCATGCTTTCACTTCATTGAATACATGACTATGGCTTATCTAGTGTAGTCCACTTTCCGCTCATACTAATAGGCTTGAGCTTATCGTTTTTCTTTGAAACTACCATGTTTTGAAGCATTTCATAAAAATCGCCTATTCACCCCCCTCTAGTCGATATACTGCACTTTTAGTAGCACACTAGACAATACCGATCAATGAATTTGTTAGGAGACCCCGAACCCCAACCTATTTCTTGCCAACCTCTTCGAATCTCGAGGACGAGATTCATTTTAAGTGGTATAGGTTTGTAACATCCCAAAATTCTAAATTTTGGAATGTTATATTAAATAGATAGTTTTGATTGCTTGTGTGATGTGTTGTGTGAAATTGAGTGAAATTTGATATTTTGAAAGTTAAATGAGAGGGAATGAAATGACTTTCCCAAACTTTCACTTTGCATTTATGATCTATATGAATAATTCATTTCAACACAAAATCCTAGAGTGAAGATGATATGACTTCTTCCATTTAAATAAATGAAAAGGGTTTTGAAAAGATTTGAATTCCATTTTGGAAAATATTTTAAATTCAAAAACTTTATGCAACTCAATGATTTTCCCGAAAGAAGATAAAATGACTTCTTCAAATTATAAGAAATATGAGTTGGAAGTTCCTTTGAAGTATTTTTGAATTTTATTTTCAAATTTGAGGTATTTGATTTTATTCAAATTATTTTTCTCCAAAAATAAAATATATGGAAAATAGGGTAAAATGATTCCCTATAGTAGAAAATTGGAGAGAAATGAGTTTGAAATAATTTTGATATTTTTAAAATATTTTATTTGATTTTTTTATTATAAACCAGAATCACTATTTGATTTATTGATTTTTTTTTGGATTTTATTTGACTCTAAAAAAATGTTCATCTTGTAAGAAAACTTTTTCTGAATCTTTTTGATATATGTTATGCTTATAGTATATTTCATTTTATGTGGTTTTATTCTTGTTTATGTTGTCTGGAATAATGTTTTACATAAAAAAAAATCTTCAGCCGACTGGGCTGGCCGAGCCCTAACCGGGCCAGGCCAAAGCCCAGCCGCCCCCGCGTCGTCTCCCGCCCGAGCGACGGAGACCGCTGCCGCCACACAGACGCCGCCGACCTCGGCGTCCGTGCCAAGGCCCGACTCCTTCACCCCTTGCCCAAGGCATCGCCCCGTCCCCTCATAAATATTGCCGGCCGACCTCTCTCTCTCTCTCCTCCTCTCGCATCGCGCCGCCGCCGCACACCCCCAGCGCCGCCGCCACCACAAGCCACCGTCGCCGCATTGCTTCGTCGGCGCCTCGCCGCTGCTGCCGCATTCCGAGTCGCGCCGCCACTGCTCACCGCGCCGCCACCGCCTCGCCGCCTCGCCGCCCTGCCCCTCGCCCGTAGCCCGTCGGAGTTTGCCGCCCGCCGCCGGAAGTTGACCGGAGCTCCGCGCCCGATCCGCCGTCCGAAAACCCGATTTGCCCCGATCCGCCTCGCCGGTTTACAACGAGAAAACTGCCCGAACCGGTAATAACCCGTCCGGTTATCCGTTTTTTTAGTTTAGGTTTTTCTTTTAAAACCGATCTGTTAGTTATTTAGCGAATGTTCGTTCGTTTAGCTTCTATAATGAACGAATTCGTTCGTTAGTGCCGGTTAGCGGACGTTCGTCCGATAGATTTTTCTTTTTCTGTTTTATTTTAGTCAGGGACCTTTCTATAAATATTTTCTTTGCAGATTAGCACCTGCTCTTTAAACCGTCGTAACTTTTTACTCGTTAGTCCAAATCCAACGATACCAACACCCACTTCTTCGTTATGATCCCCTCTATCCAGATAACCAACTGAAACATATTTTTTGATGTTTTAAAATTTTAATTTAAACAGTTCTGTTTTAAACTTCTTTTGTTCATAACTTGAGTTTTATAACTCCGTTTTAGTTGATTCCTTTCGGAAATCGAAGCTCTTGACCTAAACTTTATGATGAGGCCAAATTCACCTAATTTTGGTACTGTTAGAAATTATTTTCTGTTGCAAGAGTTATTTGCTTGTTTTGAAGTTTTTCGAAGTGTTTTCTTCGTTCTTCCCGATCTTCTGAGTGAGTGCTTATGTGTGGTTGCTATTGCTTGCTTACGCTAGATTGATCGGAGTGTGACGACTAGATCGAATATGAGTTATGAGTGCGAAGAATCTTTGTCAACAGTACAAGGCAATATCATACTTTGATCATACTTTCCAATACCTAGTTTTTATTGCATTAGTTATATCCTCAAAGATTGCATGAGTAGGACTTGATCACATGTGGTATTGCTTAGTAGTTCATGAGGTAGGAACCCATTGACTTGAGATCAACCAAGGGAATATACGCTTTGTTACTTATTGCTTAGCCATGCTTGTAGACGTGGATTGGTATGCGAGATTCATGAAAGTTGTGAGTGTAATAACAACTAAGGGAAATTTTAAGGTGGCAACATTAACACACATATGGGTGGATTGGTTGGGGCTCCCTAGGGATATACCAGTGGGTTGCCCGGACACCTGGAGGGTCCAGTGTTATCCTAGGGTATCCAGGAGGACCCATGTGATCACCCTATTGGAATGCCACCCAGGCTCAAAGGGATCATATGATATTTTCATGCCTAGAAACTTCCATGTGCAGCCACAAGCCATTATGGGCTCTGGCATAGTTGAGTATGTTGTGTAAGCTCTTTCAGTGGTGGACTAGCAGATGTAGGGGGAATGTAGGTGTACTGGTCCATCTGGGGTAAAGAGTGAATGCTTCTGAAAGACTGTGTCTCGGTTATCCGTTTCTCAAACACCATGCTGTGCGAGAAATCAAACGGAGGAGATCGAGTCTTGTGGGGAAAAGTGCACAAACCTGTGCAGAGTGTACAAACTGATCATGATTAGCCGTGTCCACGGATATGGATATCTTTCAGTATCTAGAAGTGGATTATTTTATTGATCTCATCACTCTATTAAATTAATTTGTTGGGTTATTAATGACTATGGTAATCTTTGGGATTGAGATGGAGGATCCATTCTCAATATTGCATAACTAAACTAAGTAGTAAATTAAATCTATTCCTTTGTTGTAGGGAAAAATTGGCTTTATGCAAAAATAAACCTTACAGCCTCCACCAGCCAAATATGCATGTAGTGATAGATATTGTTCGTCATTTTTCTATGGTGTGAATTTGCCAGTACATTTAATGTACTGACCTACATGGCTACAATGTATCATGATGCAGGAATTATCCGACGAGTAAGTGATACGTTGAGGTTGCGATGTCTACACTCAACTTTGGCGTTGGTGTTGATTGAGGTAATAGTATTTACGTTACTTTATTCATGTGATTTACTTGTGTTATAAATCCTCGTGTACTACGTGTGTTTGCATACCAATCCAGAGATGACACTTAAGCACAGAGACTTCGATCCATTTGGGTCGGGTCATTACAGTCGGTGTCCTAGGAACGGGGGTACCTAGACTTGCCTGCCCGCGGCCCATGGCATGGCTCATCCAGCGGCCTAGTACGGCCCAACCTCATCAGCGACCACTCAAGACCCTCGCGAGGGGCCAAGCCTCGCGAGGCGGACGATGCAAGACCTCCCCTGGGGTGGCCTCACTAGGCTGGCTCCCGAGGAGCGGAGATATCAATGCAAGGGGAACCTCACGAGGTCCCCGTGACGTGAGCCATGACGACCAAGGCCAGACGGGCGCAGGGTGCCAGTTTCCTCTTTGGTGTTAAAGGGGCAAGCGCAGGCGAGGAGTCCCGATGCATCAGACAAAGGTTTCCATATCGATGCAACGAGACCAAGACCAGCAGGACGGCAGAGCGGAGGTTATCGCGGAGCCCATTGCGGCGTCACCACTAGAGCCTTTGGCAAGCGAAGGCCGCCTTTTGTCAGGATAGCTTGTACTAGCTGCCCCCCTTCAAACTTGGCCGTTGTGGGATCCCTTCCCGCTCAATATTTGGGAAGAGGCCTCTATAAATAGAGCTCGCCACCACCATAGATGGGGGGATCTGATCTGAAGCTAACCCAACCAAGGGCAAGCAGATTCACTCCACTCAATCTCATCCGAGCGCAAGAACACCTCTCCTCAGGAGGTCGTTCTTCCCATGTACTAGATAATCCTCAGCCTAGAAGGCAATCCACCACACCACACTAGATTAGGGTATTACACCACAACGGTGGCCTGAACTAGTATAAACCATTGTGTCCCTTGTTCTTTGAGTTCGACGAGCTAGGCCTATGAATCGGTGCGAGAGTGAGCTAGAGCGGAAAGGAGAGATCTTCGAGCGCACCCCAGTGTTCGAACCTCAAGGGTTTTTTCCGGAACCCAATATCTGGCAAAATATTCCTGTAGCATGTTGTTTTGATGATTGCAAAGTGCCTAGTTGCTGTTTTGGGACATATTGTTGTTATATCTTGTTTCGTGCGTATGTGTTGAACCGTTGCAGCGTGCTCTATATGAAACTTGCTTGGTTTTGCATGTAGATGCATCATGTCATGTTGCATCCATGTTTGGAGTGTTGTGCTTGATGTTTGAATGCTTTTCGCATCAATGCCATGTTCATCTTGTTTTGCTCATATCTTCCAGGCTGTAGCTCCGAATTTCGTGGAGATCATCGTGGTGCATGTTAACTTGCTGTTTAACAACTTTAACATAAGGTTTGTTCAGATCTGGACCAATTTCGAAAATTGCATATGACGACTTACCGGGATTGTTATATGTTGTTTCCGGCCTCATTTAAACTTGCTTCGTTGAGTGTTCTTGTTTGCATAATCTCTTGCCATGATTTGCACCATGTGGCCTTGTCATGCATCATACTTGGTTGAGCATCCTGTCTTGTTATGTGTTGTGTGTTTACCATGTTGTTTGCTTTTTCTCGTTAGTTCCTGTTTCGTTGCGATCGTGAGGATTCGTTCGACTACGCTTGGTTCATCTTCGTGGCTTCTTCTTCGTCTTCTTCATGGACTCATTCTTCTTCCTAGCAGGATCTAAAGAAAGATGACCGTCACCTTGGATACCATTACTATCATTGCTTGCTAGTTGTCTCGATGCTATCGCTATATGTCGCGCTACCTATCTATTTTTTGTCAGCCTCTCATTGTTGCCATGAAACCTCTAACCTTTGACACCCTCCTAGCAAACCGTTGTATGGCCATGTTACCGCTTGCTCAACCCCTCTTATAGCGTTGTTAGTTGCAGGTGAAGATGAAGATTGCTCCATGTCGGATCTTGAATATTTTGGGAATATCACAATATATATTACTTAATTAATGCCCGTATATAGTTGGCAATGGGTGGAAGGCTTGGCCTTTTGCTCGGTGTTTTGTTCCACTCATGCTGCCTTAAGAATCGATAAACCGGTGTTATGTTCCTTGATTTTGCATTCCTAACACGGTTGGGGGTTATGGGACACCCTTGACAGTCTGCTTTGAATAAAACTCCTCCAGCAAGGCCCAACTTTGTTGTTACCATTTGCCTAATAACTAAACCTTGCATAGGGACTTTTCAGACCCCGAGGACTTAATTTACAATCCGGGCCAATGCTCCTCATGAGTGTTGGTCCAAACTAGAGTCACTTGCGGCGCCGCCCGGGGCAACACGGGTATCTGGTTGCTGTATGTAGTGCTCATCCGGACGTGGCCTGAGATGAGATACACGTGGCTACTATCAGGGTGTCGGCACGCCAGGAGGTCTTGCTGGACTTGTTTTACAATTGCCAAAATGTCTTATGCACCGGGATTCCGAGTGTGATCAGGTTGTCCCTAAGATAAGTGTTTTTTACCTCTACTGATAGTGAGAGTATGTGATGGGCTAAGTTGGGACACCCTGCAGGGTTATGATCTTTCGAAAGCTATGTCAGCGGTTATGTGGCAGATTGGAATTTGTTAATGTCCGGTTGTAGAAAACTTGATAGAGGATCCAAAATAAAATACACCAACCGCGTGAGTAACCGTGACCGTCTCTTTTCATTTTGATAAGAGAACATGGTGGGGTTATGTTTGACTCATAGGTAGTTCAGGATAATTAGTGACCATTACTAGTTTGCGATCATTTGCATAGATGCTCATCTTATTCTTGTACTCGTAAGTTAGCCACCATACATATGCTTAGCCACTGCTGCAACCTCACCACTTGACCTATCCATACCCATTAAGCTTTGCTAGTCTTGATACCCATGGTTATGGGATTGCTGAGTCCTCGTGGCTCATAGATACTACAACAACAGTTGCAGGTGCATGTTTCCGATGACTTGACATGAGAGCAATGTTAAGTTGTGTTGGAGGTCTTTCTTCTTCTTCTTCGCCAGTCTTGGGATAGGTTCCTGGCCGGCAGCCTGGGATAGTAGGATGGATGTCATGTGTTTTCAGGTGTTTTTCATCCATAGTCGGATGCCTTGTGTATGATGTTGATGTATTCATGTGGCAATTGTATGACTTGTATGTAACCCCATCTATTTATATAATGGTACGATGTAATGATATCCATCTTGCTAAGCGCCAGAAATGCGGTTGTGCCCCAATCACGAGGTTTTCACGTGACCAGGATAGAATCGCCTCTTGGGCGTGACAACGACGAACTGTCGCAACGGTGCATACTCAGGGAGGACACTTGTACCTTGAAATTTTGTAAGGGATCATCTTATAATGCTGCCACCATACTAAGCAAAATAAGAAGCATAATAAGATAAACATCACATGCAATCAAAATATGTGACATGATATGGCCATCATCATCTTGTGCTTTTGATCTCCATCACCAAAGCATCGCCATGATCCCCATCGTCACTGGCTTGACGCCATGATCTTCATCGTAGCATCGTGGTCGTCTCGCCAACTATTGCTACTACTACTATCGCAAACTCATAGTGATGAAGTAAAGCAATTACATGGCTTTCGCAATTCATACAATAAAGAGACAACCATAAGGCTCCTGCCGGTTCCCGATAATTTACAAAACATGATCATCTCATACAATATAGTATAATTCATCGCGTCTTGAGCATATCACATCACAACATGCCCTGCAAAAACAAGGTAGACGTCCTCTACTTTGTTGTTGCAAGTTTTACGTGGCTGCTATGGGCTTAGCAAGAACCGTTCTTACCTGCGCATCAAAACCACAACGATTTTTCGTCAAGTGTTCTGTTTTAACCTTCAACAAGGATCGGGCGTAGTCACACTTGATTCAACTAAAGTTGGAGAATCTGACACCCGCCAGCCACCTATGTGCAAAGCACGTCGGTAGAAACAGTCTCGTGAACGTGGTCATGTAATGTCGGTCCGGGCCGCTTTATCCGACAATACCGCCGAATCGAAGTATGACATGCTGGTAGGTAGTATGACTATTATAGCCCACAACTCATTGTGTTCTACTCGTGCATATCATCTACACATAGACCTGGCTCATGATGCCACTATTGGGGAATGTAGTATTTCAAAAAAAAAATTCCTACGATCACACAAGATCTATCTAGGAGAAGCATATCAACGAGCGGGGAGAGTGTGTCCATGTACCCTTGTAGACCGAAAGCGTAAGCGTTTAGTAACGCGGTTGATGTAGTCGAACGTCTTCGCGATCCAACCGATCCAAGCACCGAGCGTACGGCACCTCTGCGTTGAACACACGTTTAGCTCGATGACGTTCCTCGAGCTCTTGATCCAGTTGAGGACGAGGGAGAGTTTTGTTAGCACGACGGCGTGGTGACGGTGATGATGAAGTTACCGGGGTAGGGCTTCACCTAAGCACTTCAACGATATGACCGAGGTGTGTAACTATGGAGGGGGGCACCACACATGGCTAAGAGATTCTCTGGTGTGTCTTTGGGGTGCCCCTACCCACGTATATAAAGGAGGGAGGAGGAGGAGGCTGGCCTAAGAGGTGCGCTCCTATAGGGGGAGTCCAACTAGGATTCCCAATCCTAGTTGGAGTCCCCTTCCAAGAGGTGGAGAGAGGGAAGGAGGAGCAGAGGGAGAAGGAAATAGGGGGGCACCGCCCCTCCTAGTCCAATTCGGACCAGCCCATGGGGGGGGGTGCGCTGCCTCCCCTTGTGTCCCTTCTCACCTTTCCACTAAAGCCCAATAAGGCCCAATACTTCCCCCGGTGAATTCTCGTAACTCCCCGGTACTCCAAAAAATACCCAGATCACTCGGAACCTTTCCGATGTCCGAATATGGCCTTCCAAAATATATGAATATTTACCTCTCGACCATTTCAAGACTCCTCGTCATGTCCGTGATCTCATCCGGGACTCCGAACAAACTTCGTTCATCAAAATCATATAACTCATAATACGAATCATCCTCGAACGTTAAGCGTGCGGACCCTACGGGTTCGAGAACTATGTGGACATGACCGAGACACATCTCCGGTCAATAACCAATAGAGGAACTTGGATGCTCATATTGGCTCCTACATATTCGAAGATCTTTATTGATCAAACCGCATAACAATCTACGTCGTTCCCTTTGTCATCGGTATGTTACTTGCCCGAGATTCGATTGTCGGTATCATCATACCTAGTTCAACCTCGTTACCGGCAAGTCTCTTTACTCGTTCTATAATACATCATCTCGTGACTAACTGATTAGTCGTTTGCTTGAAAGGCTTATTATGATGTGTATTACCGAGAGGGCCCAGAGATACCTCTCCGACATTCGGAGTGACAAATCCTATTCTTGATCTATGCCAACACCACAAACACTTTCGGAAACACCTGTAGAGCATCTTTATAATCACCCAGTTATGTTGTGACGTTTGATAACACACAAGGTGTTCCTCCGGTATTCAGGAGTTGCATAATCTCATAGTCAGAGGAACATGTATAAGTCATGAAGAAAGCAATAGCAATAAAAATAAACGATCATAATGCTAAGCTAACGGATGGTTCTTGTCCATCACATCATTCTCTAATGATGTGACCCCGTTCATCAAATGACAACACATGTCTATGGTTAGGAAACATAAACATCTTTGATCAATGAGCTAGTCAAGTAGAGGCATACTAGGGACACTTTGTTTTGTCTATGTATTAACACATGTACTAAGTTTCCGGTTAATACAATTCTAGCATGAATAATAAACATTTATCATTATATAAGGAAATATAAACAACAACTTTATTATTGCCTCTAGGGCATATTTCCTTCAGCTTGATGATGTCATGAGCTTTGGCTTCATGATGAATATCTCCTGTCATCCACTCAAGAACCCATGTCTTCAGACCCCTGTTGTAGCCTCTGATGTGAAGTGTAGCATAGAACTACAGCAGAAGCTCTTCATTCCAATGCTCCCTATCGGTTACAAACTGGAGCAGCCCAACATCTCTGAAGCAGTCAAGAGCCTCTTCAAGGCATGGTAGCCCAACAATGGCATCACAATCAAGATGTCGGTGTGCAAAAATTCTGTCTTGGTTGTATAGAATGCATGAGTAATAGTTGCGTTGCTGGAAGCTCTAGAACCTATCTGAGGTGATCTTTGGCTTCTTGTATGGGTTCTTGTTAGAGTTAAAGAAGGTGTTGTGCTCTTTGAAGATTCTTACATAGAATGATCCTTGTGTAGTGATAGTGCTTGGAAGCCTTGGCCGCCTGGGCTTTGGCTTCTGTGTTTGAGGCCTTTGCTCCACATGATACTCGTATTGGGGATCTGGAGTAGTGGCAGGCGTCAATATTGGCCATCGGACAGTAACGAGCTCTCCTTCATGATTGAAGGCTTGTGCCATGGTGTGAGGCACAGGAGGAGGAACAGTCACCGCCGTGGCAGCAACGACTTCGGGCTGCACTGTCTTCAGCCATGACAATGTCATCGGCTTCATTAGTGGTGTGGGAGACATCCGCATCAGCCTCAACATTAGTGGCTTCAAGGACGGGGTGTCTAGCAGAATCACATTCTCTTCTTTCACAACAGGATCACTAGCAGGGGGAATAACTTCACGATCTTCTTCTTTCTCTTCATCGGCTGATGTAACCGGAATTTCTTCAGCCACTTTGGCTTCGGATTCTTGAGGAGACGCTTCAGGGAAGGCTTCAGGGAATACTTGATGTGTGACTGAGCTTGTGGGTTGGACATCCTCTTCAGGAATGCTCGACATGGAGTTCTGGGGCCTTTGTGAAGCCTTCAAAATGTGGGCGACGCTTGTGGTGAGAGAGCGGTCTATTCCATGTCATCATCAAGCACCGGAGTGCTGACTTGAGCTGGGGGAGTACGGGAAATGACTTCATGCACGGGTGTTTGGGTGTTGCTCTTCCCAAAATACATCTTGAGAAATTGCTGTCGTGGGACCACCAATGCTTATGAGTTCACTGCTCGTGAGAGTAGGCGATGATACCGGTTGGGGCTCGAGCAGAGGAAGGACTTCATCATCATCCACATTGTCAGCATGACCAGTGTCTTCAGCTACAGTAGAGTCAGCAGCTGGAATATCTTGAGATTCGTGAGTCACTATGGGAGCAGGCTCATGCACAATGAGACGACGTTCACGATTTGTGGAGGCAGGCAGTGCAACAGAAATTGGTTTGAAAGTGCATCTAGTGCCACCCCTAGTTGGTTTTGGAGTATTGACGACAAACCTGGTTGAGGGACTAATGTGTTTGTGAGAATTGCAGGATAACATAGGTAGTAGTCCCTCATTGATTCGGTTTACCTACCGGAGATGACCCCTAAAAATGTATGAAGACATTGACAACAATGGTGGTACATGAAGATAATCATATTGAAGACTATGACAAGAGAAGACATTGTGTGAAGACTATGGAGCGCGAAGACTTAGATGTTTCGTTGTTTCCTTTTCTTCTTTGTTGAGTCATAGGAACCACCGTACTATTAAGTGGGGTCCAAGTGAACTAAGTCAGAGTGACTGAAGTGATGCTCAACCAAATCCTATGTCTTCGAGCAAAGACAATGAGAGCAAATCTTATCCAGAGCTGGATGAGTCAGCTTTACTTGTAGCCCAAGTAAAGTTTCCGTGTGTGTTTGAAATCTGACCGTTGGAACACGTGTCAGTTCCCTAGTGACCCAGGGTCACTTCAGACAAATCAGGTCGGGTTGTCCAGTGGCTATAAATAGCCCACCCCCTACACCATAAATTGGTGGCTACTCAGAGTTATTACACGGCTTTTGTCGTTTGAGAGCAACCCACCTCCGAAGCATTTGAGAGAGAGATCCTTGCGAGGACAAAGCCCAAACGCCCAGAGCCAAAGAGTGTTAGGCATCACTGAAGTCTTTCTGTCTGTGTGACCCGAAGACTTGTCACACTTGAGGACTGTGTTTCCTCCAGCTGGTTAGGCGTCACGTTCTGAGCATCCAAGAGTCATTGTGGATTGCCGGTGAACGAAGTGTGTGAAGGTTTGTAAGTCTACCTTGAAGACTTGCCAGAGTGATTGGGCGAGGACTAGGTGTCCTTAGCTCAAGGGGAACAAGGTGAAGACGCGGTCTTGTGAGTTAAATCTCAGCCTCCCTAACCAGACGTACATTTATCACAGCAAATGGAACTGGTCTAACAAATCACTGTCTTCCCCGAGCTACTAGTTCTATCCCTTCCTTCTCTTTACTTACTGTCTTTCATTGTGAAGTCTTTGCTTGCTTGCCTATCTGTTTGACTTCACTGTGTGACTACCTATTCCGATTGGCTTCATTCAATCTTCCATCCTGATCCTTACTGCCTAGCTCCCTTTAGTCTTCATGCTTTCACTTCATTGAATACTTGATTGTGGCTTGTCTAGTGTAGTCTACCTTCTGCTGCATATAAATAGGATCGGTACTATTGTTTGTCTTCGAAACTTCCATGTTTTGAAGCATTCCATAAAAATCGCCTATTCACCCCCCTCTTGTTGATATACTGCACTTTCAATTGGTATCAGAGCAAGGTACTCCCTTGTTCTGTGTGATTCAGTTTAACCACCTGGAGTTTTAGTTATGTCGACCACATGAATGAAGACAGTGTCACGAGTATCCCAAGTGGAAGGCCATGATGAAGAAACGTCTCATGGCGATAAACAGTGAGCTGTGGACCGTCACTGAGATTGGTCTTACCGATCTGTGCAAGATGGCATAAGCTAATGACATTCGCAAGTTCACTCTTCTCAACCTCACAGCGAAGGACGTCATCTGCTCCTGTCTGTCTCAAAATCAGTTCAGGAACATCATGCATCTCGATCATGCGAAGCTTATCGAGGACCGTCTCTCTGAAGTCTATGAAGGTCATCGAACTCGTAATGATCTCGAGTTTGAGGATTTCAAAGAATCTATCAAGACGATGACTTTCGATCCAGAACCATCATCCTCAGCACCATGTCTTATGGCAAAAGGTGCCAAGGTAACCGAATACTACCTATCTGAGTCTAGTGATGATGAATCTGGTGATGAATTTGAACCCAGCTGTGTCAAACTTGCTTCCCTTGCCACTAAACAAAAAATAGCCTTGGAAAAAGCCCCAAAAATGCTTAATAAGAGCAATGATATGTTGGGTGAAGAAATGGATCAGTCGAAAACCTTGGCTGAGAGTCTTCAGAGACTTTAGACCAAATTTGACACACTTCAAAGTCATCATAACACTCTCTTATCTCATCATGAAAAGCTAAGAGTGTGTTATGAAGATCTTCAGAAGGAGCACGATTCATTACTTGCTCAAAAGATCAGCTCCACTTAGGAAGAATTTGAACCACCATGTCTAAAATGCATTGAGCGTGATAACGCTACATCTGTTGCTGAATGTTCTACTGCTGCCACTGTTGCAATATCTTCAACTACTGATGTGGTAACTAACCCCTCTGCTGAGGACACCACTACTATTGCTGATGAAAATGCTAGGTTGAACACTTTTCTTGAAACAGGGATGTATAAAAGCCTCAAAGGGCATCAGACTCTATGTGATGTCCTCAAAAAGCAGATACTGAAATGAAACCCTAGGGAAGAGGGTGTAGGGTTCGAGAGGAAAATGAATGTTGATGGTTCATACTGGAAGCTTGACCAGTACCCCAAAACCACATGGGTTGCTACAAAGGAACCTTCAGTGGATCCATCTACCTTATCTGGCTTCACTTGTGCTAATCCTACTATCATTGATGAATCCTTTGATGCAAACTATAAACTGTTTAAGAATGAGAATGGTGAAGTGTTTGCCAGGTATATTGGTACTAACTGCAGGAACGGGCCACCTACGAAGAAGATCTGGGTTCCCAAAGGTTGTCTTGAGAAGCTTCCAGCAAATGTCATCATGAAACCACCTGGGAAGAAGACAAACCCAGACCAAAGGCTTCATATGGTCCTAAGGCTTCATACAGACAAAGGACTCACCTGAGTCACCCTAACGCCAATGTTTTGCAGGGAAATTATAATCAGACCCATGAATATGAGCGTGTTTCCTAAAACCGCTATATTCACAAAACAAAGATTTTTCTGCTTATTCTTATGAGTATTATTCTCCTCATGCAAGACTATTTGCTAGGGCTTCAAAGCCAAAATTCTCAGATGCTGCTCTTAGACTCATTGCTTCTAAGCCACCCCTGAAGATGTGGGTGGTTAAGAAGAACTAACTTTCTCTTGCAGGGAAAGGTCTCCAGCCGAAAATCAAAGGCGTCTGATGCTATTGCTGGGGACCTAAAACACTTGTAGGGCGCAAGATCAAATGCCCAAATGGTCTTACTATCCATTTTGTTCATGAATCGCTTGCTAATCTTCTTATCAGTCCTAACTTGGATCTAAGCTTTCATAATCCACTTGTACGTCAAATGTTTATGCTTCACATTGACTATTGGTGAAGCCTATCCCCCTAACTGCATTGTAGGGAGTGACACCAAAGTCTTCAGAATGGATTATGGACAGCGGATGCACAAATCATATGACTGGAGATCGAAGTCTTCTTATGGACTCAACCTTACGTCCATCTAACAAGAGTCACATCACATTTGCTGATACTGGTAAAAGCAAAGTGTTGGGTCTAGGTAGAGTTGCAATCTCAAAGGATCAGCACATGGATAAAGTCATTCTTGTTGAATCCCTTGGTTTCAACTTAATGTCTGTCTTAAGGCTTTGTGACTTAAACATGATTGTGATATTTGGAAAATTTCGTTGCCTTGTGCTAATGGAATCTGACAAGTCTCTAGTATTTGAAGGATACAGAAAAGGTGATCTGTATATGGTAGATTTCTCAGTTGGACGCAGATGGCCGTATGTCTTCTAGCAAAAGCTTCAGAGTGCTGGCTCTGGCATCGAAGGCTAGGACATGCCGACATGAGGAACTTGCACACTCTCGCAAAGAAGAAGCACGTCATAGGCATCGAGGACGTCAAGTTCAAGAAAGATCATCTATGTGGTGCCTGTGAAGCTGGGAAGATGACTAGGGCCAAGCATCCCTCGAAGACAATCATGACAACAGCCAAACCCTTCGAGCTGCTTCACATGGACTTATTTGGCCCTACTCACTACTCCATGTTCACTACCACAGCTTATCTCTATGGCTTCGTCATTGTTGATGTTATTCAAGATACACATGGGTGCACATAATTCTCTTCAAGACTGAAGTACAAGATGTCTTCAGACGCTTCGCCAACCGTGCCATGAACAACTATGGCATCAAGATCAAGCATATCAGAAGTGACAAATGGCACTGAGTTCAAGAGCACTGGCCTTGATCTTTATCTAGATAAAATGGGAATCACTCATGAGTTCTCAGCTCCATACACACCTCAGCAGAATGGCATCATAGAGCGCAAGAACAGAACCCTAATTGAGATGGCTCGAACGATGCTCGATGAATACAAGACTCCAAGAAAATTCTGGCCCGAAGCTATTGATATTGCATGCCATATCATCAACCGTGTTTATCTTCACAAGCTTCTGAAGAAAACATCATATGAACTCCTTACAGGCAAGAAGCCAAATGTCAGTTACTTCAGAGTATTTGGAGCTAGGTGCTGGATCAAGGATCCACATCACAAGTCGAAATTTGCACCAAAAGCACATGAAGGTTTCATGCTCGGCTATGGAAAGGACTCACACTCCTACCGAGTCTTCAACGTCTTTCTCTATAAAGTAGTTGAAACTGTGGATGTGCGGTTTGATGAAACGAATGGTTCACAAAGAGAGTTCCTACCAAATGTGCTGGATGAAGCTTCACCTAATGAATCGATCAAGCTAATGGGAACCGGTGAAATCATGCCTTCTGAAGCACAACCTGACGAGGAACTCATCATTTCTGCTCCAAATCAACCTGACAACAATGCTCAGCCTGAAGACAATCCTCCTGATGATGACAATGTACAGCAAGAGCAAAATCTTCGTCCAGCTCATCCTCGTGTTGCAAATGAAGTACAAGTTGAGAAGATAATTGGCAGCATAAATGCACCTGGTCCACTTACTCGTTCAAGAGCAACATAACTAGCAAATTTCTGTGGGCACTTTGCATTTGTCTCAATATCTGAACCCAAGAAAGTTGCTGAAGCCTTCATGGAACCTGAATGGATTCAAGCAATGCAAGAAGAGCTTCAACAGTTTGAGCTGAAAAACGTATGGGAACTTGTTAAGCGTCCTAACCCTCGCAAGCACAACATAATAGGCACAAAATGGATCTATCGCAACAAGCAAGATGAACATGGTCAAGTTGTCAGAAACAAAGCTCGTCTAGTTGCTCAAGGATACACTCAAGTTGAAGGGATTGACTTCGATGACACATTTGCTCGTGTGGCTAGGCTTGAAGCTATTCGCATACTGCTAGCCTATGCAAATCGTCACAACATACTTCTGTATCAAATGGATGTGAAGAGTGCCTTTCTCAATGGAAGGATTGAAGAAGAAGTGTATGTTGCACAACCTCCTAGCTTTGAAGATCCAAAACGTCCTGATATGGTATACAAGCTCAACAAGGCACTGTATGGCCTCAAACAAGCCCCTCGTGCTTGGTATGACACACTCAAAGACTTCCTGAAGAGCAAAGGCTTCAAACCTGGATCCCTGGATCCCACACTCTTCACGAAGACATATGATGATGAACTGTTTGTCTGCCAAATCTGTGTTGAAGACATTATCTTCGGCTGCACTGACATAAGATACAGTGATGACTGATGAGTTTGGTCACATGATGCAAGAGCAATATCAGATGTCCATGATGGGTGAGCTGAAGTTCTTCCTTGATCTTCAAATTCGTCAGCAAAGCAACGTCATCTTCATATCTCAAGAGAAATATCTCAAAGATTGCCTGAAGAAGTTTGGAATGCAAGATTGCAAATGTTACTCGACGTCTATGCCAGCTAAACACCATCTGGGTCCCGACGCCAATGGTAAAGATTTCGATCAAAAGGTATAACGCTCCATGATTGGCTCTTTACTTTATTCATGTGCATCTAGGCCAGATATTATGCTTAGTGCTTGCATGTGTGCTCGATATCAAGCGGCATCAAAGGAGTTGCATCACTTAGCTGTGAAGCGAATACTTCGATATTTGGCTTACACCCCAACACTAGGATTATGGTATCCAAAGGGCTCAGAGTTTGATCTAGTTGGATTCTCAGATGCCGATTATGCTGGTGAAAAAGTTGATCGCAAGTCTACATCAGGCACATGTCACTTTCTAGGATGATCACTTGTCTGTTGGTCTTCAAAGAAGCAGAACTGTGTATCACTCTCCATTGCTGAATCTGAATACATTGCTGCTGGATCTTGCTGCGCTCAGCTTCTCTAGATGAAGCAAACGCTCAAGGACTATGTTGTCCATCTGAAGCATGTGCCACTCTACTGCGACAATGAAAGCGCCATCAAGATTGCCAACAACCCAGTTCAGCACTCGAAGACAAAGCACGTTGAAATTCGTCATCACTTTCTTAGAGATCATGTCATGAAGGAAGATATTGATATCATACACGTCAACACTGAAGAGGAACTGGCAGATATCTTCACAAAGCCCTTGGATGAGAAAAGGTTTTGAAAGTTGTGGTGTGAGCTAAATATGTTAGAATCCTCAAATGTCCTGTAATCAGGCACACATCCTAACACTTATGCATATTGATGACTTAGATGTGCAACACACGAACTAAAGTATATCTTCAATCAATGAAGACTTACATTCTAAGTGTGAATACATTAACGCGGAATTTGACTTCGGAGCGCCACGATAATTGTGCGTCGTGTCTGGGTCTAATACTTCCTATACGGCGGGTAACGCTACCACCAAATCTTTGTTTGAAGTGTTTCTCGTGGCGTTACATTTGCATAGTCTTCGCATTAGGTTTATCTTCATATAGGACATATATAGTTTTGTGTTCTGTCCTCTACAGCATTCACTTATAGCTATGTCTTCTTATTTGAATCTTTTGAACTAAGTGAATGTGATCGGACCCTAACCTCTCTATGTTTTCTCACCTCAAACACTATCTATCCAAATCATATGCATTTTGTTAGAACAGTCAAATGTCTTCTCTGCGTCCTTATCAGCAGAAGATACAGAGACAAACTTTAAATCTGATTTTAATGCTCAATCCTTTATGCCTGAAACCCGGAGAAGCCGGAACGACCACCCCGACATTCCAGGCGTACGTGGGATCGTGGGACAACTCCCAATGTGTTACATGTCCGCCACGTGTCCCTCAGATGTGGACCGCCAGGGGCACCTGCGTAATTGCGTTGTGCCGTCTCCCATGCCTATAAATGCATGTGCCATCACGGTCAAAGATTCTTCTACCACCTCTACACCTCGACCAACCCTAGCGCCTCCGCTAGCTCTCGACGATGCCGGCGACGAAGCGCTTCGCTGCCGCGACCTCGTCGACGCCGTCTTCACGCCGGCCTCGGACATCGTCTCCTCCTCCGCCGCCGTAGGTGTCCTCCGTCGACAAGTTAGGGCACGGAAGATCGAACTGCTCGGCATCCACTTCTTCTCTGTCTAGCAGTTCATCGTGTGGTAAATTAAAACTCTCTTTTTACCATCTTCTTGATCCAAAAGATTCATCACTTTTACCACATGAAGTTTCTGCCTACACATATATGGATCTATGCTGTCTGCATCTCATACTTTGCCTAGAATATTCACTTATGCTTCAAACGTAGTTAGATTCCTCACTTGTACCTATTCACGGATTCGTACAAATCTGGAACCAACTCTCATCATATAAGTGAATGTCTTCGCGCTATGCGGTCAAAGTCTTCTAAACTGATTTATCTTCAAAATCTTCTGAGAATGCACATGACCTCTTCCCATTCCCTCGCATCTCTAATGCTGTCACAGGTACATGTCCGTGGGAGAATCCCTTGGTTCTCATAGTCTGCATTCATTTGCATAATTCTTGCAGCGTCATATTCACTCTCCCGAAGCCAGTTCCTGTCTGACCAGTAGACTGAAGCATTTGCCAGTGTTGAAGCCTTTCCGTTTGAACCCAATGGCTACTGACAAATCTGTTAGGAAAGGTGGCAGACAGCGCCGTGGGAACACCTCCAAAGATTTGCCTTCTTATCTCAGTGAAATGTACAAGACTGATCCAGAGGAGGACTACAATCAGAGGAAGACTCGAATCCAATGGATTCGAAGATATTGGGCTGAACAGTGGTTTAAATATAGATTCGTGACTCAAGAGTATGCTGAAAAGAATGCCATCAAGCGTCCATGGGGAGATATTATGTACAAGAATATTCCACCCAGGACCCAAGCTGAAGCCATTGCTCAAGGCTTCTTTCCTTGCATGGTCCGTGGGCCACAACCAGCAGATGCCGACCCATCATCACTGCTATGGTGTCGTGACGACAATCTGTTCAAGCGAAATCTTCAGTATGCCAAGAACTCAGCCAAAGAGAACAAGAAGACTTGGGGATTGGACTTCAATCCTGGCCCCTCTGCGCCCCGTGCCGATGGCACGCGCGAAGCCGAACCTAACCTGCAGACGACGCTGATTCTGATGAAGTGCCTTCAACTCCAAAGCCCAAGAAGAAGAAGAAATCCAAGGCTTCGAAGACCACTCCACCAATTGCTTCGAGAGTGAAGCCATTGGCCACTGCTCCACCAGCACCAAGTGTGCAATCTGAGGAGAACTCTCGCATTTCCAAGAGCAAGCAGCTAAGGAAGAAGCCCATGCGCAACCCCAGTCCAGCTCTAACTCCTAATGCTGTTCTGAAGAACGCCAATGAAGCCATTGATCTATCAAGCGATGAAGATCTAGCTGATGACGCTCTGGAGCAATTGATCAAGAGCAAGCAAGATGCAAAAATCTTCAACGATTTGCCGGTCTTTGACATAGAAGTTTTGAACAACTTCATTGATGAATGGTTTGACACCCCCAACCTCAGCTTTGACGATCTACAACTTCCAGTTGGCCTAAGCGTCTCCTTCAATGGCGCCATTGCTTTTCAGCTCGCTCTTGCTCAGAGAATTGTTGAGCTGAAGCAAAAGATTGACTATGAAAAGGCTCAGTTCAAGAAGCATATGGCCAAGCTCAGCGTCCAAGAAATCCAGAACTTCCAAGTCATGATGCATGAGCTCAAGGAAGCCTTTCGCAAGAGGTGTGAACAAGCCCAAGGTTCTCGTGGGCAACTCAAGCCCTTGGCGGCCAAATGCATCCAAGCTTACAATGAAGCTGAAAAGCACAAGGCCCTTGGGCATCCTGGCATTGACCCCAGGATGGCTGCCAAGAAAAAGAGGAAGAAAACAGTGACCCATGCTGAAGAATCAAGGCAGGAAGTGCCTAGCATTGTCTTCCCTGCCAGCATGACTGGCACAAAGCCTAAGGTCACCCCAGCTGCTTCTGAACTTAAGAAGACAAAGGTGGCTGAAGCTGAATCCCACAAGCACAAGAACAACACTGATGATGCTCCCCCCACTAAGAAGCGCAAGATCAAGAAGGCCCGGGCTGCTCCCATAGAGCCTCTTTTTGTCGAGCCAATTTCAGTTGCTCGTCCCGCATCTACGCACCAGGAACGTCGCATGACAGTTCATGAGCCTGCTCCCACAGAGGCTGAAGACTTTCCAGCTATTGACCCCACCGCAGCTGAAGACATTGGTCCTCATGACAATGTTGAAGATGATGAAGTCCTTCCTCAGATCGAGTACAATGTGGAATCATCGCCTGTTCTCACGAACAGCGAACAGCAATGGTTGTCCATTGATGCCAATTGCACAGGATGACTCATGGGCTGATCACCCACAAGATACACCAGCAACTCTCCCAACTCAAGTCACCAGTTCGGTGCTTGAAGATGAAGACTTTGAGGCCCAACCAAGTCCATCACCGCAGGCGTCGCCAGCATTCCGCAGGCTTCGCAAAGGACCAAGGCCCCAAGTAGTCACCTCAAGTGTTCCAGAAGGAGAAGAGCAACAATCTGTTCCTAAAGCTTCTCCTACTATGAACGTCTCAGAGTCTGAAGCCAAAGCAGCTGAATATATTCCGGCTGCATCAGCCGAAGAAGAACAACCCGAAAAAGAAGAAGCACGTGCTACCACACCCCCTGTTCCCGAGGAGAACGTGTCCGACCCTCCAGCTCCTGAAGTGGAGGTTACAAACTCTGAGGCTGCCACCACCACCACTGAAGCCAATGACGTTGTCATGGCTGAAGCAAATGCTGCACCTGAAGCCACTCCGCAACCTGAAGCCACTGCCACTGCTCCTGTTCCGCCTCCACGGCCCCATACAATTGAGCAAGCATACGACAAAGATGACCAGCTCGTCTCTGTCAGATGGCCCATTCTGATTCCTCCGCCTGTGGCTGGACCGGCTGTGGCTGGTCCTCAATTTGACCACCATGTTGAGCACAGGCCTCAGGTTCAGAAGCCTAAGCCAAGACTGCCAAGGTTCCCAGGTATTGCCACCTCTCAAGGGTCTGTCAATGCAAATGGCTTCACTGCACACAACACATTCTTTGACAGCGCCAAGAACCCCTATTCAAAGCCAAGGATATCATCAGATAGGTTCTGGAGCCATCAACAGCGCAGTTATTATTCGCGAGTACTCTATGATCAAGGGCGCATTTTCCCTCATATGCGTCTTGATACTGAAGCCATTACTGGACTGCCCTTTCTTGAGGAAGCTCTTGATTGCTTCTGTGATGCTGGCTTGCTGAATTTTGTGACTGACAAAGAGCACTGGAATGAAGAGCTGCTTCTGCAATTCTATGCAACCCTCCACATTCGAGGCTACAACAGGGATCCGAAGACATGGGTCCTTGAGTGGATGACAGGCAATGTCCATCATGAAGCCAAAGCCTTTGATCTCATTGAGCTTACTGGCCTGCCCACTCCAGGAGAACTGTATGACCTGGCTGTCAATTACACAACGAAGCTTTGGAGAGCATCTTTCAGAAGCCCAAGCCCAACATGAGCCAGATGCTGAGCATGATGAAGCCTTTGCCAATCGATGCTGAATATCCAACGGAGTTCTTTGTTGAAGACCTTGAGTATCTGCCACGCACCATATATCATATCATCAGGCGAACTCTATGGCCTGTCAAAGGACATTCTTCATCAGCCAAGCTTGAAGGCACACTGAAGACATTGGTCTTCTATATCTTCAATGGCATCAGCTTCAATGCTCAAGTTTTCTTTATCAGACAGTTGGCTGTGTGAGGCTCTGATTTATTTGGTCTCAAGTTCTATGCTCCATGGATTATGCGCCTCATCAAGCTTCATTCTGCTATCACCTATCAACCTTCTGCTCGCAACCATCATATATTCTTGCCAGAAGTTGATATGTCAGCCGAAGCCATATACCAAGAGCCTGCCAAAGAGCCTGTTAGTCTTCACAACACTGATCACTAGAGCTTCACTCAGCCAATTGAAGGAGTTCTAGCAGTCTCTCGCGTTAACCCTCTGGCTGGCCGTACTCGCCTACCTCGCCACGCATAGACTGAAGCTACTGAGAGCACCTTTGCCCAAAGGCCTCGGAAGCGTTCTCGTGTTCTCAACGACCGAGAGCTTCTTGTTGCCTTACATCAGAGACATGATAAGTATCACTACTGGCTAAAGCGTCAGATGCAAAGCCTCTTGGTGGACGTCAATCGCATTCGCAACCTTGCCACCAAGAATGCCTTTGTTGCACATGAGACCTGTCGGAGGTCATGGAAGAGTTTAACTTTGCTAAGTGCTGAAGCGGATCTTCAAGACGATGACTTCACAGAAAGATTCAAGTTTGAACACACTCCTCCAAGGAATGTTGTTCTGCGTTGAACTCCATCTCTTGAAGACTCTGACTACTCCTCCTCCGCTACAACTTTTGACGCCAGGGTGATAGATGATCAAGATGATGCTACCTCACCACCTCCTCCTTCAGCGCGGTTCGACACCGCACCAACTACTTCTGCACCGCCAAACACCAACGCCGACCCTGCATCCTCTCCTGCTCCAACTGGGAACGAGTAGAGGCTCTATGTCTTCAAACCTTTTTGGTCCTTACTGACAAAAGGGGGAGAAGCATACGAGTTGATAGTCTTCAAGCGGGTCCATATGGGTGGGTGCTTTATATTTTGCCTAGTGTTTACAACTCTCGTTTTTGCTACATTTGGTTCTTTGAGTTGTAACACTTAAACTTGATGGTCGTCTGCTACGTTTTCTGGTACTCTGTAATGCGATGATAAATTCCGCATGTGCTACGTTATATTCCGCACTTAGTCATTTTGCAGACGTCCATTTCTCATTATGCATATCATTATATTCGATATATCAATTGTGCATGATGAATTGTCTTCATAAGTTGAAGAGGATCTCCACAAGTACAACCGGCCATGTGCATTTCCATTCAAAAGCAAATCAACCATATGCACATCTTCAGGGGGAGCCTTTTCCTACTTACGAAGACAATACCTTTATCCTTTACAATTTCATATACTTTTATCCCCGTTGAAAACTTCAACCAGTTTGTCATCAATCACCAAAAAGGGGGAGATTGTAAGTGCATCTAGTGCCACCCCTACTTGGTTTTGGAGTATTGACGATAAACCTGGTTGAGGGACTAATGTGTTTGTGAGAATTGCAGGATAACACAAGTAGTAGTCCCTCATTGATTTGGTTTACCTACCGGAGATGACCCCTAAAAATGTATAAAGACATTGACGATAATGGTAGTACATGAAGAAAATCATATTGAAGACTATGACAAGAGAAGACATTGTGCGAAGACTATGGAGCGCGAAGACTTAGATGTTTTGTTGTTTCCTTTTCTTCTTTGTTGAGTCATAGGAACCACCGTACTGTTAAGTGGGGTCCAAGTGAACTAAGTCAGAGTGACTGAAATGATGCTCAACCAAATCCTATGTCTTCGAGTGAAGACAATGAGAGCAAATCTTATCCAGAGTTGGATGAGTCAGCTTTACTGTAGCCCAAGTAAAGTTGCCGTGTGTGTTTGAAATCTGACCGTTGGAACACGTGTCAGTTCCCTAGTGACCCAGGGTCACTTCGGACAAATCAGATCGGGTTGCCCAGTGGCTATAAATAGCCCACCCCTACACCATAAATTGGTGGCTGCTCAGAGTTATTACACGGCTTTTATTGTTTGAGAGCAACCCACCTCCTAAGCATTTGAGAGAGAGATCCTTGCGAGGACAAAGCCCAAACACCCAGTGCCAAAGAGTGTTAGGCATCACTGAAGTCTTTCTGTCTGTGTGACCTGAAGACTTGTTACACTTGAGGACTGTGTTTCCTCCAGCCAGTTAGGCGTCACGTTCTGAGCATCCAAGAGTCATTGTGGATTGCTGGTGAATGAAGTCTGTGAAGGTCTGGAAGTCTACCTTGAAGACTTACTAGAGTGATTGGGCGAGGACTAGGTGTCCTTAGCTCAAGGGGAAAAGGTAAAGACGCGGTCATCTGAGTTAAATCTCAGCCTCCCTAACCAGACGTACAGTTGTCACAGCAACTGGAACTGGTCTAACAAATCACTGTCTTCCCCGAGCTACTGGTTCTATCCCTTCCTTCTCTTTACTTACTATCTTTCATTGTGAAGTGTTTGCTTGCTTGCCTATCTGTTTGACTTCACTGTGTGACTACCTGTTCTGATTGGCTTCATTCAATCTTCCATCCTGATCCTTACTGTCTAGCTGCCTTTAGTCTTCATGCTTTCACTTCATTGAATACTTGACTGTGGCTTGTCTAGTGCAGTCTACCTTCCGCTGCAAATAAATAGGATCGGTACTATTGTTTGTCTTCGAAACTTCCATGTTTTGAAGCATTCCATAAAAATCGCCTATTCACCCCCCCCCTCTTGTCGATATACTACACTTTCATGGTTCAACAACTAGTCGTTCTTGGGTAGCAGTACATTTCTTGAGAGAAGACTGTGAAGACTTTGTCTTCAGCTTCTTCTGCGAGGGAGCAGCATCAGGAGTATCAAGACGCTATCTGTTCTTGGCTTCATCTTCAATCTCCCGTGTCTTCTTTTGTTCAGAAGCCGCTGAAGGGACCTTTGGCTTCGAGCCAGTCATGCTGCCAGGGAAGACAATGCTTGGTATTTCATGCCGTGGAACTTCAGTTTCAACAGCGGCAGACTTCTTCTTCTTCTTGGCAGTCATCTTGGGGTCAATGCCTGGATGACCAAGTGCTTTTTGCTTCAAGGCTTCATTATGAGCCTGAACGCATTTCTCAGCATAGTGTTTGAGACGCTCTCTTGAGCCCCTTGCTTCAACACGGCGCTTGAAAAAATCAGCCTTGAGATCTGCCAGCATAGTCTTGACGTTTTAAACTTCTTGAGCGCTGAGTTTGGCCATATGCTTCTTGAAGACATCCTTTTCATGGCCAATCTTGTTCTTCTGCTCAATGAACTTGTGCACAATGGTCAGCTCTTGAGCAATGTAGCCTTGAAGGGGCACGCTGATATCAATTGGAAGCTGGAGATCATCGAGGGTAAGAGAGGTATCTTCAAACCACTTGTCAATGAAGTTATTGATAATATCTGCATCAAATAGAGGCAGATCATTTAATATTTTAGCCTGCTGCTTGCTCTCGATTAGCATCTGAAGGGCGTCATCAGCAAGGTCATCATCACTAGAAAGATTAATAATGTCTTCATCATTGCGCAAAATGCTTCCTGGTGTGAGACTTTGTCCTGATGGCTTCATGAGCTCTTTGGCCTTCTTGGAGATGCGGGATTGGTCCTCAGATTGCACATCTGATTCAGGAGGTGCAGATTTCAATGGCTTCACACTCGAAGCCTTGGGTGCAACAGATTGTTTTGAAGCGTTTGGCTTTTTCTTTGGCTTCAAGGGCTAAGGAACATCTTCAGGTTCCTCATCAACAGCAGATTGTTCATCTATAGCCCTTTCTGCAGCTATGTGGAAGAGTAGCCCATCAAGGCCATTGAAGGGGACCAATGCGATTCTGATTGGCTTCATGACTGCCGTCAGGCCAAGGTCTGGCTGGACCAGGGTTGAAATTAAGACCGAGCTCCTTCTTGTTCAGCTCCGTCGAATTCTTGGCAAACTTGTAGTTTTCTTCAAAAATATCATCTTCACGACACCATCTAAGACTGGATGGGTCGGCATTTGCTGGCATAGGTCCTCTGACCATACAAGGGAATAAGCCTTTGGCAATGGCTTCAACCTTGCTCTTGGGCTACAGCTTTTTGTAGACGACATCGCCCAATGGGGGACGTACAACATTCTTTGCTGGATATTCCGGAGTCACGAAGCGATATAGGAACCATTGATCTGCCCAATATCTTCGAATCCATTGGATTCGGGACTTGTGCTCACCATACGATTCTTCAGGATCAGACTTGTATTGCTCGAACAAATCTGGAGGGAGATCTTTGCCAGTATCAGTGCGTCTTTGTCTACCACCCTTCTTTGAAGATTTGTCAGAAGCCATTGGGTTCAGACAGAAAGGATTCACAACTGTGTTTGTCTTCCAGCGGCTGGTCAGACAAGAACTAGCTTCATGAGATTCGATATGACGCTGTAAGAATTGTGCAAATGATTGCAGACTATGAGAACCAAGGGATTCTCCCACGGACATGTACCTGTGATAGCATTAGAGATGCGAGGGAAGGGGAAGAGGTCATATGCATTCCCACAAGATTTTGAAGATAAATTAGTTCAAAGACATTGACCTCATAGTGTGAAGACATTCACTTAGTTGGAGTGAGTTGGTTCTAGATTTGTACGAATCCAAGAATAAGTACAAGTGTGGAACCTAACTAGTTATGAGTCATAAGTGAATATACTTGCATGATATGAGATGCAGAAACGGAAAGAAACGAATTTAGAAGTTTAGAAACCACTTTTGGTGGATATTCATAGTTTCAATGGATCAAACAGACGGTAAAAAGTGAGATTTATTTACCGCTCGAGGGATCGCTAGACGAGGCGAAGAGGATGCCGAGCTGTCTGATCTCCCGCGCCCTAACTTGGCGGTGGATGACACCTACAGCCGCGACGGAGAAGACAAGGTCTGCGGCCGGCGTGAAGACGGCGTCGAAGAGGTCGTGGCAGCTGAGCGTTTCATCTTCGGCGTCAACGGGAGCTAGCGGTGGCACTAGGGTTTGAGCAAGACGGCGAGGTGGGAGAGGAGATAATGACTACGCGGGGGGAGTATTTATAAGGAGAAGGGGTGGCGCAACGCAATTATGCAGGTGCTCTTGGCGGTTCACATCTGAAGGACACGTGGCGTGCATGCAACTTATTGAGAGTTGAGCCATGATCCCACACACGCCTGGTTTGTCGGGTGGTCGTTCTGGCTTCTCCTGTTTTCAAGCAAAACAGATAAGGCATTAAAACAGTTTTAAATGTGTGCCTTTGTATCTCCAGCTGACAAGGACATAGTGAAGACATTCGACACGTGTCAACATAATGCCTATGAAGATATAGATAGAATTTGAGGAAGAAGCACATAAGAGGTTAGGGTCCGATCACATTCACTTTGTTCCGAAAATGGCAAGTTTGAAGACATAGCTATAAGTGAATGCTGTAGAGGACAGAACACACACACACACACACACACACACACACACACATACACACACATAGGATAACACTATTCTAATCCCAGGATTAGAATAGTTATTTGGATCACAGCCAGCCCTATAAGGGCCCGACAGGGCCCTCTCGACTTCCTGAACTCCAGGCCCCGACGGATTAACACCTGAGTCCAGATCCCGATCTCGAGCAGCCCCAGCCCCCTCGCCACCGCTCCACCCTTCGATCCCCGACCTCCCACTGTGGTTCGCCACCGAACTTCGCCGGATCGGGCGCCTCCCTCCTAGACTCCTGGCCGACAAGATCCGGCACCTCCCCTCCATCTCCAGCTCCTGGCCGACAAGATCCGGAGCCACCCCTCCGTCGCCATCTCCTGGCCGACCACCTGCGCGGGCGAGCGAGCGACAGCAGACGCCGGCGCGAGGGAGCCCGCGTCGCCTGAAGGCGGCGAAGCCGCCATGGACTTCAGGAAGCATCCCCCTCCGTCCATCCTCACCTCCCAACGGCTTAACAAAGAAGATGACGTCCAAGGCGCAAGCTACGCTGAAAGGCGCGGCCTAGGGATCATCTTAGCGGCGGAGGCAGCATCGACGGCGCCTTCAAATCTAGCAACAGTATATGAACGTCCTCCCTGATCTTGCGTACTCCTTCCATCTAGCCTTACCTGACCTTCTTGCTTCATGCATATGAACTTCGCGCCCTATGCAAGACATGGATTGCCATGCAGTTCCTCTCCTAACTCTCCACCTAATTACTCTCAAGGTGGTCTATCTACTGCTGGAAAAAGGTTGGCCCAACTTCTTTCCAAGGTATGGTTGAACTTCCTGCCGTCTGTTATCTTCTTTCAAAGAAGTTCAGGTAGTGTGTGAGCCATACAATCTGCCTGCATTCATACAATCTGCTAGAGTTCAGGTTGTTATGTATCTGGTTGTGTGCAAAAAAAGGAAATTAAGACATACATGTGATCACATGAAGGTCAGGTTGGTATGCACTCATGGTTCAACCATTCAAACTTATGTAGGTCAGGTTTTTTAACTGTAGACAGTATTTCCAATTTTCAAGCAAGAAGTTCAGTGTGTGGAGAGTGCTCAGTTTAGGTACACAAGTGTTGGTAGATGCTCAGCTTAGTGCAGAGTGTGATGCATGTCCTAGGGAGCAATATGTACATGAACAACACTTTTATATGAGAAGTTCATGCTATGAATAATGCTCAGTGCAATTATTATAGTGTGTGAGCCATGTGAATTTGAGGTAGTGTGTGAGCCATACAATCTGCGTGCATTCATACGTGAAAAACCATGTGAAGTTCAACTAGTAAGTCTGCTAGAGTTCAGGTTGGTATGTATCTGGTTGTGTGCAAAAAAAGGAAATTAAAACATACATATGATCACATGAAGGTCAGGTTGATATGCACTAGTGGTTCAACCATTCAAACTTATGAAGGTTAGGTTTTTTAACTGTAGACAGTATTTCCAATTTGCAAGCAAGAAGTTCAGTGTGTGGGGAGTGCTCAGTTCACGTACACAAGTATGGGCAGATGCTCAGCTTAGTGCAGAGTGTGATGCCTGTCCTAGGGAGCAATATGTACATGAACAACACTTTATATATGATCAGTTCAGGATGTGAATAATGCTCAGTTCAGTTACACCAGTATATGCACATGTAAACTTGTGTGCTAACACATTCTCTTTTTTTATGCCAGCAGGATGAGAGACGCAGAAAGAAACTTAAAAGTTACCAGCAGCAAGTACACAACCCTAAGCTTGTACGTGTTGCGACACCCCCTCAGTGGGCCAGACCTCAAACGCACCTACAACATTACCAACTTGATCCACACCAAAATTGGATGACACCCGAAACAATTGAAGACTTCCAAGATGCTGGATCACAACTGTCGTGGTTTTGTCACGTCAGATTTCCTAGCATAAGGACTTAGTCATGGAGCCATCACGACGGGTTAGCTTAAAGGGGTTAAAGCGGACAGAGGACGCAAGGGATTTTATACTAGTTTGGCCCCTTACGATGAAGGTAAAACCCAACTCTAGTTGTTGTGGTATTGCTAGGGTTTTGATGACCAGGGAGCGAATCCGCTTTGCCTGTGTCTCGAGCTGTTGTTTGTTGTCCCTGAACCACCGCCGGGTCGTCCCTTTATATACACGGGTTGACACCCGGCCGGTTTACAGAATCCCGAGGCCGGCTCATAAACGTGTCCGGCTCGGTTTCTACCTTTCCTATCTTACAAGACAAGTTACACACCGTATGGCTGTTTATGTCTATGGGCCCTAATCCGCCTTTGGGCCCTGGGCCTTTTAGTTTTCTATAGTAACATGCCATACTCCTTGTCTTCATGGGCTTCAATAGGGGTAATTCAGCAGATGTATAGCCCGGCCCCTCCTGGGCGGTTTATACCTAATAGTTATATCCCCAACATTAGGCCCCAGATTGATTTGAACCTGTTCATGTCAATCTTCAACACTTAGGAAAATTTTCTCTTTGGCGCCTTCAAATGATCTTGTAAACCGTCATGACGTCATCTTCCAGGATCATAGTAAATCGCCAAGACATCACCTATTCATTAAAAACCTGTATATATTTAACCTTTATTAACGAGCCTCCGAAGACCGAGGCGACAGCTCTGTCCCATATCCATTTTTTGGGTTCCTTGATTCCCGTGCCTGTTGCTTATCCCTTTGGCTTATAAATAGGGCCTAGGGTCCCTTTCTTTTTCTCCCCTAGCCTCTTCGCCTTTCTTCTACGTCGCGCCTCCTCAGTGCTCGAGCGCCGCCGCCGCCGCCCTCAACCTTCGCATCTGCTCCGACAAAGGCCGCTGCATCAACCTGTTTTGACCAGAGTCTCACCGACGCGCCTCCGCGCCCAACAGCCTTGGTAAGTCCTTTCTTTGCTCCTCCCATAGATCTCATTAGGGCTTTGCCGCAAGTTCATCGAAGTTGTCACGCTGTTCTTCCCTATTCTTCTTCATGGCCTCAATGGCGAGTGTAGATCTGATGTTTTCCTACGCGGTTGTAACGATAATCCTCCTTTCTTGTCATTAGCACACCGTTTCTTTAGAGTAATCCCATCGAGGTCCGATGAACTATTTTAGTACCTATTTAGCTTAGGTCTGAATATACTTGAGTTTATTGATACGCTGTAGATATGTACTTATCATGCTGATCTGTGAAACTTTTTTTGCATCGCCTAGTTATTTCAGATATGTACCTTTCATGCCCACATAGGCGGTTTAACTTTTAGAAAATCATAATCTGGTAGGTAGCATTAGTCCCCACTTAAACCGCCGTTTCCGTTATCTTCATAACGCTTCTAATGTCTGACTCTGGTTTAATAATGTGTATATGCTTCAACACCTTCTCCGGCTGACCTTGCGACGCTTTATACTTGTTTAGTCACGATTCATAAACCAACCTTTTATCTGTAATTTCAGCTTTTCATTTGAAATGGCCAGGCAATTTTATTCATGTAATTGGGTTCCATCCTGGGTTACCGAGGAAGAACTGAACGGGTTAGTCGAGATTGGCGCTTTAGCAAAAAAGGATGTCATCCAGTGGAGAGTCCCTGGTCCGGAAAATCCTCCTGAACCCAAAGATGGAAAAGTAATTGTATTTGTTGACCATCTGGCCCGAGGGTTTAGGTCTCCCGGATCATAATTCTTCCGTGATGTGCTTGCTAGCTTCCAACTCCATCCTCAAGATATTGGACCCAACTCTGTGTCCAATATTTGCAACTTCCAAGTATTCTGCGAGGCTTATCTGCAAGAGGAGCCCACAGTTGAACTGTTTAGGGATTTCTTCCACCTGAACCGCCGCATGGAATTTACGGACGGACCCAATACCGATCTTGGTGGGATGCCAATTCAGAAAAGAAAAGATGTCAGCTTCCCTCATGCTAGTCGTCATAGTCAACCCAAGGACTGGAATCAGACTTGGTTTTGCTGCCATGATACATCTCCAACAGATGAGAATCCTTTGCCGGCTTATTGTCCTCACCAGCTTTCCAATACTCATCCATTACCTCAACGGCTTAGCGCCAAAGAGCGATCCAAGTATGCACCACAGCTTTCAAAGCTTCGGGCTTTCATTGCAAACGGCTTAACGGGCTTTGACTTCGTTCACTGCTAGATCTCTTGGAGCATTCTGCCTCTAAGCCGATGCTCCAGTTTAATGTGCGAGTATACAGGGGACTCGAAAGATCCTCAACGACATACTGAGGCGCAGTTAACAGAAAAAGAAGTTACTGAGTCTGTTAAGAAGATACTGAATGAACCGGTGGCTGTCTGTAACAAAACAGGGCTAGCTCCCTTCTGTGTATCCAATAAACTCCCAGCCGTAAGGATCCTACAACTTGTTACTTTATTTCAATCCTTTAAGTATCTTTTCAAAAATTCATCAATCTTTGATAGGGTGATGACCCGTTCTGGAAGAAGAAATCGCAAGATAAACCGGCAAAGGTGTCTCGTCCCAAGACTATGGTTGTCAAGAAGCCTGCGAAGAAGAAAACTGCTGAGTCCTCCAAAGTGAACATTGATGATGATCTGGATAAACCGGAATCAGAGGTATAACTTGACTCTCTCGGTTCCCTTTTCATACACCTCATTAACAATGATTATTATTAGGATAACGCTGAAGGCAGCCAAGCTGATGATGTAGAGGTAATTATCCTTTCCTCCGGTTCAGATCCTCTGCCAACACAGATAATCTATCAAGCAGACCGGAAAGTAAGATTTTATCACCCCCTAGCTCACTTGGACCCACACTTTATTTTGAAGAAACATCAACATGAAGCTCGCCGCACAACCCGACATAGCGGCCAAGCGATTACTTCCACCAGTTTACCAAATACTTCGATCCAGAAACATCGATCAGAGGTCTTATATATTCCTGATGTTTCTTATCCCAAAGCGGGTCATTTCCGACAACCTCTTAATCCATCTGATTCGAACTATCAGGAAACCCCTCATTCATCATCTAGCGAGTCGACGGCCACACAACTTCCAGCCCTCAAGAAGGTTCCTGGGTGAGTTTTAACTTACTATTAACTCTTTAGACTTACTCAATGTATTGAATTTTCCGTTTATCCTTCCTAGTGGCAGGACTAGACCCAGCAAAAAGGCCAAAATAAGTTAACCGGTTGATGATAATGTGGTCCCTGAACCGGAAAGAACTCCAGAGCCGGCAGAGGAAAATGCTGATGCCATGCTTGATGATCCGCCTGCACCGGATCATGAACTTTTCGTTGAACAAGAAGTTGAACCAACGGGTCATGTTGATAAACAAACCAGCCCAGTCCGTGCCAATGACAAACCGGCAAGCCCAGTTAAGGCTGCTGATGATACAACGGAAGACGTTATGATCACCGGTTTTAGCCACACCACTCCTGGCGATCCTGTCACTTTGTCAAAGCATAGCGGCAAGGAGGAAATTTCTACTATGGACAAGGGGAAATGGAATGCCGATTTATCGAGCTATGCCCACCTCAGCGCCCAGGACCTTCACTCTGGATTCTTGAATCGTCTGTACACAAGCCGTGACTATGAAGCCGGTTTAGTGAGACTGATGAAAGAACGATCTGAGGTAAATGCTGCTTTAACTTCTGCAATAATGTTTCTCCCTTTGTCAAATTTCTTATATCAACTCCAGTGTAGCCCCCAAGGACCAGTTTATCTTTTCAAGATGAACCGGGACTTGTAGAATATCAAACTTGCAACTTTCGCCAGTGTAGCCCCCAAGGGCCGGTCTATCTTTTCAAGATGAATCGAGACTTTATCCTATAATTTTACTTTGAGCGAATATGCATTAGCCCCCATGTGCCAGGAACAATACTTGTTATGTGCTTGGGACTTCCAATATGTTCCGCCAATTCATGATACGTATGCCTCTTACAGGCTGATCTGAGCCAAAAGGAAACTCAAACCGCTGATCTTCAAGAAAACCTCAAGTTCCAGCAAGCAGCAACCTCCAAAGCCAAGGATGAATCGACCAGCGCTCTACCATCTATGGAAAAATTGAAGGAAGATTTCAAGAAAGAACGGGAGGATTGGGATATGGAGAAGTCCGCTTTGCATAAGAGGGCTGATGATGCAGAAGCCGCCCTTAAACCGGTGATAGAAGAGCTAACTGGCTTGAAGCGGCAGATAAATGCCATGACCACTGCTGTGTTTGGTAAGTATCCTTATTATAAACTCTCAACACGTATTATCCCATAGATTGTCGGTTTAACAATGTTTGTAATGATGCAGGAAAATGCACTGCCCATTTGGGCTCTGACATGCAGAAGAAGTTGAAGGCGGTATATACTCTTATAGAGCAACTTTATACCGGCGCGCAGCAAATCATTTGTACTACCGCTCATAACAAGCCGCCCCCAACTTTGATCAAGGAAACTTTAGAAAAGTTGTCAAATGCTGCCCGCCCGGTTTGAAGAACTAAAGAGATCAGCTACAAGGGCAGGTGCTCTGACTGCATTAACCCGGGCAAAAGCATGGGTACCTGATCTTGATCCGGCTGATTTGGGAAATGGATATCCATGCTTAAAGGAGGACGGTTCAGACTTTGATAATGATGATCTCTGAGCTTTGACAAAGGAAATGCGCCCCTTGGCAAGCAAGTTGGCTGAAGAAGCCGATCTTTCACACTATCAGTCGGTTTATGATGCTGACAACAAACGGGTTAGCACGCCAACTCACTATGTGGAAAATCTCATCCCGCCCGTTCGTAAGCATACTTATGCCCCTGATGCTGATCCCTCTGTGCTTATCAGACATGAAGCTGTATTCCAAGCCCTAACTGGGATCGATTGGGCAACCATTGACTTCCAGCCACTGGGTGGAGAAGAGGAGGAAACGGCGCAAGGTGACAGATGCGGAGCATCCCAAGGTCATCGCCATGGACCCTCCATCGCCTCACCAAGTGCCTCAAGGACCAATGACACGTGCTCGTGCTAGAGCTCTCGAGACCGAGGTGACATCCCTCCTAGCCCAACTTCCATATGAATCTTGCGAGATATGGTTACTACCTCAGACGGATGTGTTTTGTGTGCTCACGTGTGAGGAAGACATCATTGGAGAGGTGCGTGAAGATGGACAAGTCCCCAAGCTCACGGACGAGACTTTGCATCGAGAAGGGCTGAGGAAGGCTTCAGGCCCCGGACATCCGGCTCCTTGGCCCGGACATCCGGCCCCTGGGCAACCAACTACAGAAAGGCACCAACGGCCGAAGCTACAGGGCCTGGACGTCCGGCCAGGCCCCGGACATCCGGCCAGGCAAGGCCCGGACATCCGGCCTCGGGCCCGGAAATCCGGCGCCACTCTAGAGAAGCCACCCGAGACTTGACCCCGCTAGCCCGGACATCCGGCGTAATGCCCGGATATCCGGCGCCTCACCAAAGCCCGGACATCCGGCCCGGCACCCGGTCGTCCGGCCCTGCCTGCACGCAGCCACTTGGGTTTCGACTCGTGTATCCCCATTCGGTCCCCTAGACTATAAGTACTCCTTCCCCTCCATCTTTTAGGGTTAGATTTTGGATAGCTCATCATAGACCTTTGTGGTTCCTCTCCTACGAGACCGCGGCCTCTTCGGAGAAGATCCACCTCGGATTCAACACCTCCTCTACGGAGAATATCCCAAGGGATACCCCAAGGGATACCCCAAGTCCTCCTCCGGGAGAAGACTATCTTTGTACCACCGTTGTTGACTATGGATCGTGTATGTTGATGTGTATCGTGGATCTAGCACCTGTGTGACCGTATTCGTGTTGGTTTGAGCGTTTCCTCTCGTGTATTCCTCCGTGTTTTCCTTGTGTTCTCCGTGTTCATCGTGGGATCCCCTCCATCTCGTGAAAGATCTGTCGATTAGGGTTCCACCCTACATCATTATGGTATCATGAGCATAGGTTGATCATGAAATTGGAGCCCCACACCTTGTTTTCTAGCTTATTTTTGTTGTGTTCTTCCCAATTTTGAAAATTCCCCAAAAAAATAGCCACAATTTTTTTTTGTGATCTTTTGATTTGGCGAGATATTGTTGAATTTGTTCCATGGATTTGCTGTGCCACGAGTGGATCTAGCTTTTCCCCATCTTTTCCCCAATTTTCTTCGCAAAATCCGACGAATTTTGGCCCTAAAGTCACCGTGTGCAAGGAGTTCATCACGGCCTCTGGCACCCCGGACATCCGGCCCGTGCCCCGGACATCCGGCTTGGCCCGGACATCCGGCCCCTGGCCCATACATCCGGCCTACCGCAGCCAAAACTCCACCATCCACACCACCTTGCACTTCCCACCGCCATTTTCGTTCGGTATCCCACCAAACCTTCCGCAACCACCATCGCTTAACCGCTACGATTTTGAAAAGTTTGTCTCCCTTTTCCTTGGATACTTGAGTTGTGGTTTCACCGTTTCCTTGGATGTTTAGGCTACCTTGGAACGGCAAGACTTCGACCACACCACCGCTCAACTTCGGCAAGGACGGTAACATCGATGACACCTTGTTCATTCTACCTTGCAATTGCATTGTCACCCTATGGACCATCTTTGTGTAGCTTTCCCATTGAGACTAGTCATTCGAGTATTGCCGGGTCACGACACTTGTGCACATTAGTGATAGTCATAGATATTGCATACTACATCACCATATCTCCGTGTGACACAAAAGTGTCCCGCATACACAATAGCTACCTTGATCCGAGAAGCATGCATAAGTGCCCAAAGAAAGAGCTCACAAGCTTTTAAGCAAAAGAGCCACCCAAAGCTTATAAGCAAAAGGAAAATAGCATCATACGTCTTGCATCAAAAGATATCATATGACATAGCAATACATCATCTTGTGCTCAAGCATCGGCACATCATACACTCATAGCATACTTGTGATAGATAGTCGTTACGTTTTGCCTCTTATAGGTCGTGCACAAGTGCGTATCCGCCTATTAAGCAATCGGTTAGCGTCTCTCTAGTGTTGTGCAACACGAGCATTTTCCGTGGTTTCCACATTTTCGCTCACCCTTGGTTGCACAACCACATTAATCTATCCGTGCGTGTGTTCCGTGTGCTACTTCTTGCTTGTGATCTACTTGTTGCATGAGCAAATTATGAACCATTTTCAACATCATTGAGTCACTTTGACAGTTACATTGAATTTATGCCACCATCCTAACCAAGCTCCTATCAAAGCTTTACTTGTGTAGGTGTGAGAATCGACATGAAGTGGTACCAAAAGTGCTATTTCCGGGATACATTATTGAGTGGTCATTGATCCACTTTCAACTTCGGTTAAGGTACAATTGGTGTTGTCTTCTCCCTTCTTCCATTCACATATTTGCTTGTGATGATGGATAGGCCAAGTACATATTCGAACCCGCCTTTCGACGATCCTCAAGAAGAGAACAACTACGTCACCAAACTACATCTCTTCGGTGTCCAACGAGCTCTCCATCAAGAAAGTGAAGCTATGCGTGAGTACATTGGGCAAGTCGCCGCCGACGCGCGCCAATTTGAAACAAGAACAAGAGAGCAATTCGACATCATCAACACCAACATGTCTACTCAATTTGACGAGCTACGGACTTTGATAGTCAACCGACGTTCTTCTTCCACATCGTCTCAAAGACGAAGCCGCTCAAGTCGACCTACCGATTCCACGGAAGGCTCAAGTACCCCTACATCAAACACTCTTCGTCAAACCGCACGTCAAGCTCGACATGACAACCGGAATCCACTTCATGACAAGAGTTCGCAAGAGCTATTTGAAGAGCAAGAAAGTCGCCATCATCAAAACCAAGCTACACTTGAGCGAGCGCAAGAACGTCAACGACTACGCCAACAACAACAAGAGCGAGCACGTTAATACCAAGAAGAAAAAGATGTCGAGGCTAATCTTCAAGCACAACACCGCCGAGAAGCTCCAGCTCTTGAGGCGCAACGAGCATTACGTGATTCACATCGCAATGTGGCAGCTCGCACTCGTCACACTAATCAAGAAGAGGATTTCCTTCGCAATGAGATACAAGAGAGGCGCCAGCAAGCAAGAATGCAAGAAGAAGTTCCTCCTCAAGCGCGACAAGAGCATCAAACTCAACAAGAACAACAAGCTCGGCAAGTACACCACGACTCACCCTGGGCATTCGGTCTTTTCAGTTTGTCCGGTTCGGTCTTTTCGGTCTTCCAAGAATTCGGTCTTCCATAGTTAAAGACCAAAATAATTTCGGTCTTTTCGGTTATTCACTATTCGGTCTTCGGTCTTTATTGTTCGGTCTTCGGTCCCGACCAAATAGACCAAATTAATTGCCACAGCTCATATTGTTGTACCCATACATTTTTACATTTGACCAGAAGTAACAAGATTCATATTTGACACAAAGTAAGAAGTATGTTTGGTAGATGCCAAAAGCAATCAGGACCTAGTACAAGTTTCTAGTTACTACAAGATGACGAAAATAGAGGGTCCATGTCTGCAGAACAACCCAAATGACTACATAAGCTGCTCCTGAATCATCTCTCTCATTGAACTCCCTCATCACGATGTTCGGATTCGGATTCAGCTACAGAAACAATCTATAAAAAGGAAAGTTACATGTTATTAGATGCACATAGAGTAGATAGCAGCAATACAATTTGACATTAATAAACATAAAAAAGAACTAGCCACATATACATAATAAGACATGCATATTTAGATGGCTATTATGCCCGACGTTATTTTATCAAGAGGTCATGCACACATTATTAATTTCACTACAGGAAGGATATTTGAGATCGGATCAACCGGCATCGATAGTTTAAAAGGCCATAATTTGCTGAGATCTAAATGTCTGAACACATTTGCTTCCATGTAAATAATGTCCAGGGAAACTAAAACTGTTATTCATGGGACACAAAGCAAGGGCAATGTGCAACTCATTTGCTTCCTCTAGTTAAGAGCAGTACAGAGATCAACTTGTTGTCTCCAGGTGCTAACATTTGACACAAAGAAAGGGTATGCATGCCTACAAAATCCCTGCAGTGGTGCTTATTTTCATGGGAATCAAGGATGTTCATATAAGGGTGAAGTAGCTTCTTACCTTCAGATGCGATGTGAAGAACAGAAAGAGTTTAGTAGGCGGCGAGCAGACGAACAACATGGAAGAGGACTGAGTTGCTGAACCGATCGTCGGGAGGTGGAGCACATGTGGCGGACGGCCGCCTCGCGGGCAGTGGATAGATCAAGGAGGGGTCAGGGATGACGGTGCGGGCCGCTGGTCTTCACCGGCCATGGCCGCGGCTCGGAGCGCTGGCCTTCATCGTCCAGGGGCGCGTGGTGCGCCTCGCTGCATGTGGGGACTCAGATCTGAAGGGCATCGGGCGGACAATAGCAGTGGATGGCAGGCAGTGAGCGGCGGCTAGGGTTCATAGTAGGAGAGAAGAAGAGGAACGGGAATGAATAGGGCAATAGGTTGCTGGTTGGGCTAGTTCCTGTGTGAATCGTGTGAGGTGGGGACGTGCTAGTGTAGTTGTGCGTGACCATTGGGCTGGCCGGATGGGCCTTAGTTAAACATGGCATTGCCTTTTGCGTATGGGCTCTTATTAGTTCGGTCTATACGGGCTATTCGGTCCCGAAGCCAGCAAGACCGAACATACCATAATTAGTTCGGCTTCTATTTGTGCAGACCATAATTTATTCGGTCTTTTCTAGTTCGGTCTTTTCGGGTTCGGTCTCGGTCTTTTCGGGTTTGGTCTTCGGTCTTCGGTTTTTATGCCCAGGGCTAACCACGACAATGGCCATCTACGACGCAAAGAGCAATATGGGATTGACAACCATCCCAATCAAGACCGCCCTCCCAATAGGCAAGGAAACAATGAAGAGCATCGCTACAGCAAGCTCAAGTTCACCATGCCAAAGTTTTCTGGAAGCATTGATCCCGAAGACTACCTCTCATGGGCATTGAAGGTTGACAAGATCTTTCGCCTTCACAACTTCGATGAAGAAAAGAAGATTGCAATGGCCTCCCTTGAGTTCCAAGACTATGTTCTCATTTGGTGGGAGCAAAACATAGAGCGAAGAGAAGCAAAAGGCACCTCCTATCACCACTTGGGCTCTAATGAAGGAAGTCATGAGAGCACGCTTTGTGCCAACACACTACAACCGTGACTTGTTCAAGAAGCTACAACTCCTCAAACAAGGTACCAAGTCGGTTGAAGAGTACTACAAGGAGATGGAGATTGCCATGATTAGAGCAAACATCACGGAAGATGAAGAGCACACAATGGCGAGATTCTTGAATGGACTCAACTATCCTATCAAGAAGATTGCGTACTTTCAACCATACACCAATATCCTAGAGCTAGTACACCAAGCAACCAAAGCGGAGCGACAAGTTCAAGAGGATTACAAGTACTCCATGTTCACCTCCAAGAACTTCGGCTCCTACAATCAAGCTTCAATGACTTCGGCTACTCCTCCTACCTCTACCAAGCCATCTACAAACTTCGGCGACAAGTCAACCTACAAGAATGCGACTACATCAAGTCGGTCACCTTCTACCAACAACTTCAATCCAAGAGCTTCTTCAACTACAACTCCAACCAAGGACAACTCCAAGACGAGTTCCATCAAGTGCTTCAAGTGCCAAGGGCGAGGACACAAGTCATTTGAGTGCAAGACCGTTCGTACCATGATCATCAATGATGACGGATCTTATGACTCAATGAGAGACGATGAGATGGAAGCCCTTGAGCATGTAGCTATGCATCGACAGGTGAATGAGGATGAAGACCATCAAGTGTTTTGCGACAATGACTCAAGACCCAATCTTGTTGTCTCCAAGGTCTTGACAGTCCAACACCAACAAGATGACGACCAATGATGTCTTATCTTCCATACCAAGGCCGACATCAATGGACGCTCCGTCAAGGTTATCGTCGATGGAGGAAGTTGTCATAACTTGGCAAGCGAAGAGCTATGCGACAAGCTTCAATTGGTCAAGACGAAGAATCCTCACCCCTACAAGGTCCAATGGCTTAATGACGCCGGAATTCTTCGAGTCGAGCACACCATGCAAGTCTCCTTCAAGATAGGCGCCTACGAAGACACACTTAAGTGTGATGTGGTCCCAATGTCCGTGTGCCACCTTCTACTTGGACGACCATGGCAATATGATCGTGGAGTCGCACACAATGGATGGACCAACCACTATAGCTTGAAGATGAAGGGCAAGGAATTCGTGCTACGTCCCATGTCACCAAGTCAAGTAGTCGCCGACAAACACTTACCTACCAACCATCATGGAGAGAATGGTGACAGAGTGAGCCACCAAAAGGAGAGTGAGAGCCACAAGCCCAAATATGAGCGACTCACGATGAGCGAAAAGAAGCAACTAGTGCTATTTGCCACCAAAAGTGAGATGAGAGAAGTGTGTGAGAACCCATCGAGTGTCTTTCACCTTGTGCTTCTATGCAAAGGGGAAGCCAAAGCTACTAACACTTCACCACCTCCACCTTTAGTGTTGTCTCAATTGTTGCAGGCATTCTCGGACGTCTTTCCCAATGAGTTACCTCCGGGTCTAACTCCACTTCGCGGAATCAAACACCGCATCGACCTCATACCCGGCGCACCACTTCCAAACAAGGCTCCTTACCGTGTCAACCCCGAGGAAACCAAGGAGACACAACGGCAAGTGCAACAACTCATCGACAAAGGTCATGTACGTGAAAGCTTAACCCCTTGTGCCGTTCTGGTTATTCTCGTGCCTAAGAAAGATGGAAGTTTTCGCATGTGCTCCGATTGCCGTCCTATAAATGCTATTACCATTAGATATCGTTATCCTATCCCACGCTTAGACGACATGCTTGATGAATTATGTGGTGCCACCATCTTTTCGAAAATTGATCTTAAAAGTGGTTACTACCAAATTCACATTCAAGAGGGTGATGAGTGGAAAACGGCTTTCAAAACCAAGTTTGGGTTATACGAGTGGCTTGTCATGCCTATGGGTTTATCGGAAGCCCCCGGTTCATTTATGCGTCTTATGCATTTTTGTCTACGACCCTACATAGGCGTCTTTGTAGATCACATCGTCGTTTTTAGCAAGTCCCTTGAGGACCATGTGACGCACATCCGTATGGTTTTACAAACCCTTTGGAAAGAGCGCTTATTGCAACATGGAGAAATGCACTTTTGGCATTGACAAGGTCATCTTGCTAGGATTTGTCGTTTCTGCATAAGGTGTTCATGTTGATGAAACTAAAATTGAAGCAATTAAAACTTGGCCTCAACCAACGAATCTCATGCAAGTGCGTTGTTTCCTTGGTCTAGCCGGTTTCCACCGACGTTTTCTGCAGGACTTTAGCATTATTGCTATGCCTCTACACGCTTTGAGAAAGAAGAACGGACCCTTCATTTGGGGTCCTTCGCAAGACACCGCGTTCAATGAGCTAAAATGTTTGCTTACACCCGCACCACTTCTAGACCTACCAAACTTTGATAAACCGTTTCAGATTCATTGTGACGCTAGTGGTACCGGCATAGGTGGTGTGCTCATGCAAGAAAAGCGCCCAATTGCTTACTTTAGTGAAAAGCTATCTGGAGCGCAACTTAACTACCCCATCTATGATAAAGAGCTCTATGCCTTGGTGAGAGTTTTACGTGTTTGGGAACATTATCTTAGACCTCATGAATTCATTCTTCATATGGACCATGAGACTCTCAAGTATCTCAAGGGTCAAACTAAGTTGAACAAGCGTCATGCTAAGTGGAGTGAGTTCATTGAGTCGTTTCCCTATGTCATCAAATACATTAAAGGCAAAGAGAATGTTGTGGCGGACGAGCTTTCACGCAAATGCATGCTTGTTACACAACTTGAGTAGAATGTTATTGGCTTTGAGCACATCAAAGATTTATATGCGCATGATCCTTTCTTTGCACATCCTTATGCTAAGTGTTTGACTCACACTTCTTGGGAACATTACTACATCAAGGATGGATATCTTATGAGAGATAACAAACTTTGCATTCCCGAGTCTTCGTTTCGTTTGCTCCTTTTGTAGGAATCTCATGGTGGAGGACTCATGGGACACTTTGGACGCGACAAGACATTTGCTACGCTCTCAAAGAACTACTTTTGGCCCAAGATGCTCCGTGACGTCTCACGCCTCACCAGTCGATGTTCTACATGCCGCAAAGCTAAGTCAAAAGCTCAATCTCATGGACTTTACATGCCACTTCCTATTCCATAACATCCATGGGAAGACATAAGCATGGACTTTGTACTTGGATTGCCTAGGACTCAAAATGGAAAGGACTTCGTGTTTGTTGTCTTGCATAGATTTTCTAAAATGGCTCACTTCATTCCTTGTAACAAGATCGACGATGCTTCACATGTGGCAACTCTCTTTTGTAGGGAAATCATTCGTCTACATGGAGTGCCCAAGACTATTGTGTCGGATCGGGATGTCAAATTCTTGAGCTACTTTTGGAAGACTCTATGCGCCAAACTCGGCATCAAGCTCCTCTTCTCTTCGGCATATCATCCACAAACCGACGGCCAAATGGAGGTGACGAACCGTACACTTTCGACGCTTCTTCGCGTGTTGATCAAGAAGAATATCAAGGAATGGGAGCAATGCTTCCCCATCGCCGAGTATGCCTACAACCGCGCAAGACATTCCACTACCGGCAAGTCCCCTTTTGAGGTCGTCTACGGCTTTAACCCCTTGTCCCCATTGGACATCCTACCTCTACCTCAACAAGAGCGCACGAACATGGACGCAAGTGCACGAGCGAGCTATCTCAAGAAGGTGCATGAAGATACAAGGGCAACGATCAAGCGACAAGTCCATCGTCTCACCACCAAGCTCAACGTCAACAAGGCACCAATGGTGTTCCAACCGGGAGATCTTGTTTGGCTTCATCTTCGCAAGGACCGATTCCCACACGAGCGCAAGTCCAAACTACTACCTCGCGCCGACGGACCCTTCAAGGTGCTAGCACGCTACGACAACAACGCCTACAAGATCGACATCCCACGAGACAAGTACAACGTGAGCGATGCCTTCAACGTCAAGGATCTATCCCCTTACCATGGTGATGAAGATTTTGATCCGAGGTCGGATCTTTCCCAAGGGAGGGGAGATGATGCGGAGCATCCCAAGGTCATCCCCATAGACCCTCCATCGCCCCACCAAGTGCCTCAAGGACCAATGACAGGTGCTCGTGCTAGAGCTCTCGAGACCGAGGTGACATCCCTCCTAGCCCAACTTCCATATGAATCTTGAGAGACATGGTTACTACCTCAGACGGATGTGTTTTGTGTGCTCAGGTGTGAGGAAGAGCACATTGGAGAGGTGCGTGAAGATGGACAAGTCCCCAAGCTCACGGACGAGACTTTGCATCCAGAAGGGCTGAAGAAGGCTCCAGGCCCCGGATATCCGGCCCCTGGGCACCCAACTACAGAAGGGCACCAGCGGCCGAAGCTACAGGGCCCGGACGTCCGGCCAGGCCCCGGACATCCGGCCTCGGGCCCGGAAATCCGGCGCCACTCTACAGAAGTCACCCGAGACTCGACCCCGCCAGCCCGGACATCCGGCGTAATGCCCAAACATCCGGCGCCTCGCCAAAGCCCGGATATCCGGCCCGGCACCCGGACGTCCGGCCCTGCCTGCGCGCAGCCACTTGGGTTTCGACCCGTGTATCCCCATTCGGTCCCCTAGACTATAAGTACTCCTTCCCCTCCATATATTAGGGTTAGCTTTTGGATAGCTCATCATAGACCTTTGTGGTTCCTCTCCTATGAGACCGCGGCATCTTCGAAGAAGATCCACCTCGGATTCAAGACCTCCGCTACGGAGAAGATCCCAAGGGATACCCCAAGACCTCCTCCGGGAGAAGACTATCTTTGTACCACCGTTGTTGACTATGGATCGTGTATCTTGATGTGTATCGTGGATCTAGCACCTGTGTGACCGTATTCGTGTTGGTTTGAGCGTTTTGCTCTCGTGTATTCCTCCGTGTTTTCCTTGTGTTCTTCGTGTTCATCGTGGGATCCCCTCCATCTCGTGAAAGATCTGCCGATTAGGGTTCCACCCTACATCAGTGACCCACAGCCGTCAGGCCGGCCAGGTGAGGAATCATGAACCGGGAGCCGGTTTAGTCTTCTGCATACCGCAATACTTGCTAAAAAACAGTTAATTCTTTTGGGCCTCAAAGCGCCTTGTAATAGCCTAGTTGAAACAGTTCGTCTGCTATGCCATCGTGCATATTCATTTTGCTTGACGTTTGTTAATCCGCCATCATTATACTATGCTTGCTTATCCTTTTGAGCAGCTTTATTTAAACATGTTTCTGCATACAACAAGCTTAAAGTATCCTGGCGGTTTATCGCCGGACGGGTCATAATGGTCAACACATGACCTGAGTTTATAACCAAGGCTGCATTTTGAAATGATTAAATATGAAATATATCATACCTGTGATATTGAATCACACCGTTGGTTTTACCAACTTTTGTAGTAAGGGTGATTACCCAAATCTTGAGTATTGATGACTCTTGCAATATGTTGCCAGTTTATGATAAAACCGTACCTGGTTGTGAAAAACACCCGATTATCCGTATAAGATACTGGTCGATTTGTAATCGAAACCAGACCAGAGAATACACACAGATTTATTTCATAGTAGTTACTTATAGTCAACAACTAAGCCGAGTTAATAAGCCTTAGTTTATCATAAAAAATATTATAAATCTCAACCGAAGAGAAAAACTTGTCAAATAAAATCATGCGAGGCTTTTTATGGGCTGGCAGGCCTAAAATCGAGGCTTTTCATGGGCTGCCAGGCCACTGAGTTAAACGATTTCACAAAGCCTTTTAAGATGGACCTCACATTAACCAAACGTCGTTTTAACGTTGACAAGTTCATGGTCTGTATAAGATTGACTTGTCAAACATTCGGCGGGTCATACCGGGATTACCTGGATGGAGTGACTTACTTGATGAAGGCAGGTTAACCCGGGGTTTTAGGTGAATACACCTGGCTTCCAAGCCTGGCTTGATAGCCTATTACAAGGGTCTTAAAAACTCTTTGTTGTTGTGCAACAAGAGCCCCCAGGTAACATTTTAAGCTATGCTTAGTGGGTGCCTATGTTTGAGTTGTGCTGTGCATCAAACTCTCTTTTGCCCCTTATGATAATATTGGCTTGATAGCCGGATTACCGAAGTAACCAGAGCTGTGCTCTTATGATAATATTGGCTTGATAGCCGGTTCAAGAGGGTAGTGAGAACTCCGTATTATAAATAGAAGCCCCCATGTAACAAACTCTTATGGAAAAAATAGCAGAGGCCCCGCTTTAGCAGGGATGCCGGTTTATTATATTGATCATAATATATACATTGTCAAAAATATATACATAAGAGGAGCCTATGGCTCAGGTGTAGTAGGGCCGAAGATGAGCAATGTTCAACGGCAGGTGGGTCTCCTCCTTCGATGTGCGCGATTCTTTGTGTTCTCGAACGTTGACAATGTAGTATGACCCATTATGCAGATTCTTGCTAACCACAAAGGGTGCTTACCAAGGCGGGGATAACTTGTGCATATTAGTCTGATCTTGGATGAGCCGGAGCACTAGATCGCCTTCTTGAAAAGTTCTGGTTCTATCCCGGCGGCTGTGATAACGACGCAGACCTTGCTGGTAAATTGCCGACCAAGCTGCTGCAATGTCACGTTCCTCGTCTAACCGGTCCAGTGCTTCTTGTCATGCCTTCTCATTGTCAGTTTCAACATAAGCCGCCACACGAGGCGAGTCATGACGGATGTCACTAGGAAGAACTGCCTCTGCTCCGTAAACCATGAAAAAAGGCGTGTAACCCGTAGATCTGTTGGGCGTGGTATTGATGCTCCATAACACGGAAGGTAACTCCTCCACCCAACAACTCGGCGTCCTCTGTAAGGGAACCATAAGCCGGGGTTTGATGCCTCTCAGGATCTCTTGATTGGCTCTCTCATCTTGACCATTAGATTGAGGATGAGCCACTGATGATACATCAAGCCGGATGTTCTCACGTTGACAAATCTCTTTCATAGCACCCTTGGACAAATTAGTGCCATTATCAGTTATAATGCTGTGTGGAAAGCCAAACCAGAAAATCACCTTTTTGATGAACTGAACCGCCGTGGCTGCATCCCACTTGCTGACTGGCTTCGCTTCCACCCACTTGCTGAACTTATCAACCACCACCAAAAGATGGGTTTTCTTATTCGGAGAACTCTTAAAGGGCCCAACCATATCTAGCCCCCAAGTTGCAAACGGCCATGTGATTGGAATCATCCTCAATTCTTGAGCCGGTACATGAGCATGCCTTGAGAATTTTTGACAGGCATCACACTTTTTGACCAAGTCTTTAGCATCAGCATGAGCCGTCAGCCAATAGAAACCGTGACGAAAAGCTTTATCTACCAAGGACTTTGAACCGGTGTGGTGACCACAATCTCCTTCGTGGATCTCACACAAAATTTCACGGCCTTCATCCGGAGATACGCAACGCTGAAACGCTCCCGTTACACTGCAATTTTGTATTTCTCCATTGACGATAGTCATTGACTTGGACCGCCCGGTTATCTTCCTATCCAAGATCTCATATTCCGGTAACTCGCCTCAGTTCATATACGCCAAATATGGGACTGTTCAATCTGGGATAGCATGAAGAGCCGCTACCAACTGAGCCTCTGGATCAGGAACAACCAATTCCTCCTCAGAAGGTAACTTGACCAACGGGTTATGCAAGACGTCCAGAAAAACATTAGGTGTAACCGGTTTACGTAGGGAACCCAAACGGCTTAATGCATCCACCGCTTCAGTTTTTCGCCGGTCCACATGATCAACCTGAGAACCTTTGAAGTGTCCAGCAACAATATCCACCTCTCGACGATATGCTGCCATGAGCGGGTCCTTGGAGTCCCAAGTACCAGATACTTGTTGAGCCACCAGGTCCGAGTCACCAAAACACTTAACCCGGCTTAAATTCATCTCCTTAACCATACGAAGACCATGGAGGAGAGCCTCATATTCAGCTGCGTTGTTGGTGCAAGGGAACATTAAACGGAGAACATAACAAAATTTATGACCTCGTGGGGAAGTTAATACGACTCCAGCCCCCGAGCCCTCCAATTGCCTGGATCCATCGAGGTGAATAGTCCAGTAAGTATGATCCGGCTTTTCTTCCGACGCCTGTAACTCCGTCCAATCATTGATGAAATCCACAAGCGCTTGGGACTTGATTGCAGCACGAGGCACATATTTCAACCCGTGAGGTCCAATCTCAATGGCCCACTTGGCAACCCGGCCAGTTGCTTATCTGTTTTGGATTATATCTCCCAAAGGGGCAGAGCTGACCAAAGTGATGGGATGACCATGAAAATATTGTTTAAGCTTCCGGCTTGCCATGAAGACTCCATACACGAGTTTCTACCAATGCGGATACCTCTGTTTGGATTCAATAAGCACCTCGCTGATATAGTAAATCGACCGTTGAACCGGATATTCCTTCCCAGCCTCCTTGCGCTCCACTACAATGGCCACACTGACGACCCGAGCATTAGCAGCCACATATAGCAACATCGGCTCGTTATTGATCGGAGCATCAAAGACGGGTGGCTCCGCCAACTGTTTTTTCAAGTCCTCAAACGTCGCATTAGCAGCATCACTCCAGACAAAATTGTCTGTCTTTTTCATCATCTGGTAGAGAGGGATAGCTTTTTCTCCCAATCAGCTGATAAACCGGCTCAGCGTTGCAATGCGGCCTGCCAGACGTTGAACGTCATTTATACACGCCGGTTTAGCCAGGGACGTAATATCTTTGATTTTCTCCGGATTAGCTTCAATGCCCCTGTTTGACACCAGAAACCCCAAGAGCTTGCCTGCCGGTACACCAAAAACACACTTGGCCGGATCAAGCATCATCTTATAGACCCAGAGATTATCGAAAGTTTCTTTCAAGTCATCTATTAATGTCTCCTCCTTTCTGGATTTTACCACAATATCGTCCACATAAGCATGAACATTACACCCAATCTGTTTATGAAGACAATTCTGCACACAGCGATGATAAGTCGCCTGGGCACTCTTGAGCCCAAAGGGCATAGGCACATAGTACAAGGCTCCAAAGAGAGTTATAAAAGTTGTCTTCTCCTGGTCCTTAACTGCCATTTTGATCTGATGATAGCCGGAATATGCATCCATAAAACTCAAATGCTCACAACCCGCCGAAGCATCAATGATTTGATCAATACGAGGGAGAGCAAATTGATCAGCTGGACAAGCCTTGTTCAAATCTGTGTAGTCCACACACATACGCTAAGTGTCGTTCTTCGTAAGCACCAGCACCAGATTAGCCAACAATTCAGGATGAAATACCACAATGATAAACCCAGCCCCCAAGAGCCTGGCTACCTCTTCACCAATGGCCTTGCGTCTTTCTTCGTTGAAGCAGCGGAGAAACTGCTTGACTGGTTTAAACTTGGGATCAACATTAAGAGTGTGCTCAGCGAATCCTCTCGGTACACCTGGCATGTCAGAAGGTTCCATGCAAAAATGTCCCGGTTCTCACAGATGAACTCGATGAGAGCGCTTTCCTATTTCGGATCTAAGTTAGCGCTGATGCTAAACTACTTGGATGAATCACCAGGAACAAAATCAACCAGCTTAGTCTCATCGGTCGATTTAAACTTCAAGGCCGGATCATGCTCTATAGTTGGCTTTTTCAAAGGAGTCATATCTGTCGGATCAACATTGTCCTTGTAAAACTTCAACTCATCTGTTGCACAAACCGACTCAGCATAGGCTGCATCACCTTCTTCACATTCCAAAGCGATCTTACGGCTCCCATGTACTGTGATAGTCCCCTTATGACCTAGCATTTTGAGCTGCAGATAAACATAACATGGCCTCGCCATGCACTTAGCATAAACTGGCTGTCCAAACAGGGCATGATACATGCTCTTGATCTTACCACTTCAAAGGTCAAAGTCTCTGATCTTGAGTCATGCTCATCTCCAAAGGTAACCTCCAGATCTATCTTACCAACTGGATACGCCGATTTACCAGGTACTACACCATGGAAGACAGTGTTTGATGGTCTAAGCTTTTTATCTGTTAACCCCATGCGACGGAAGGTTTCATAATAAAGAATGTTGATGCTGCTCCCTCCATCCATGAGCACCTTGGTGAACTTATACCCCCCAACCTGAGGTGCCACCACTAGTGCCAGCTGACCCGGATTATCATGCCGGGCCGGATGATCCACTCCACACAATGGATTGTTCCGACCAGCGTAAATAACGAGGCACCGCCGGTTCAACGGAGTGCACCGCCCTTTTATAAACCTTCTGATCGCGCTTACACATGCTAGTGGTGAAGACATGATACTGCCCACTATTCAACTGCTTCGGGTTGCTCTGATAACCCGACTGTTGCTGCTGATGATTCCCCTAATGATTATAACCACCTTGGCTTCCTTGACTACCCTGATTGCCATGTCCGCTCTGATTGCCATGTCCGCTCTGATTGCCTTGGAATCCTGAGCCAAAACCACCACCGTGATAACCCGGCCCATGAGAACCAGGACCTGAACCGCCGGACGGTCCATGATCATATTGGAAATGATCCGAATTTTTGAACTCCCGCCTAATAAAGCAATCCTTCCAGAGGTGCGTAGCTGGTCTTTCCTTTGTCCCGTGCCTAGGGCAAGGCTGATTTAAATTGCGCTCAAGATTGATATTTGATCCTCCGCTCCGTGGGGGTGGCCTACCTTTACGATGCTGACCATCATTTTGCATATTGGTGTTAGCCACAGAATCTGAATTGTTATCCGCTTTACGCTTACCGCTGTTTCCATGGCTCGCCGGATTAGGCTGTGGTGCTTTACCGTTCTTCTTTCCCTTTCCCGACTTTTCGTCGTCAAACTCAGGGTCCTTGGTACTATCAGAATCGGCGTACTTTACCAGAGGTGCCATGAGCGTTCCCATGTCATCACATTGATGTTTGAGCCGTCCCAACTTCAGTTTCAGAGGTGTGAACCGGCAATTGCCTTCCAATGTTAAAACTGCTATATCGGTGTTGATGCGGTCTGATGAGTGCAAGATCTCTGAAACCCGACGCACCCACTTGCTTGTCGATTCATTCTCTCCTTGAACACCGGCAGCTAAGTCCACAATTGACATGGGTTGCTTGCATGTGTCTTTGAAATTCTGGATAAACCGGGCCCTTAACTCGGCCCATGACCCAATGGAGTTAGCTGGCAAACCTTTCAACCAAGTACGGGCTGTTCCTTCCAACATCATGGTGAAGTATTTAGCACATGCCGCATCGTCCACATACAGCATCTCCATCGCCATCTCATAGCTTTCAACCCACGACTCGGGGGATAAATTGACAGTGTAATTGGCCACTTTCCGCGGTCCTTTGAAATCCTTGGGCACACGCGCATTACATAAAGCGGGGGTGAGACACATCACTCCCAAAGAGCTGGAAGTAACTCCTGGTTCTACCGAGGTGGTTGGACGAACCGGGGTAAGTTGACGGGTTGTGTACTGTGCTGCTAACTCGGCTTCTCGACGCTGTTTACCCTGATCCACCACATCCTGAGCATTTGCGCCACCACTTGCCGGGTTATGCCCCCGAGGCGGGTTACGGTTCCGCGCACTGCTTGATACAGCCGATTCATCTATACGCCTGCTGTAACTCCGGCTTGGGTGGGGAGAGGATTGAATCCTCTCGCGGCTGTAGGAATAAGCCTGCTGCTGAGTCAAAGCTATCTGAAGGAGCTCCCTAGCCCGTCGCGTCTCCACTGCTACGGGGGACTCACCTTCGACAGGGAGGGCCGCCAATCGTGAAGCGTCTGCGACTATGTTATCAAAGGGGTTGGAGTAATGATCCAGAGGCGTTGATACATGTTGTGATGGGATGATCTGACGAGGCTGATCCATTGCGTGTGGCTGGACCGATACCCCGTCCTAGGTGCTTCTGCTCGGTTTACCACTGGTTGATTGCTGGTTCCTGCTCCTGGCGTGCTAAAGAGATTTCTTGCTTCATAAATCAGAGGCAAGCGAGACTGGTACCTTCTCCTCATTACATCATTTGATGTGTTCTGACCAACATGAGCCTATAAGCCTGAGCATCCAACTCGGCCTACTTCACGGCCATCCTGGTGTTTTCAGCTGCTAGATCTATCTTAGCTTGAGCAATATGTTCCTTTACCTTAGCAACTTCTGCGTCATGCCGCTCCTGATCCGTCGGGCTAAATTCAGCAGTCAACAATGCTGTCAGATGTCGAATAAACCGGACAATACCTGGGCTAGTGGTTGCGCAGGGCCTCCTGCCCCAGCTGCCGCTGCTGCCGCCAAACTAGATATCAACGCTGCTGCTGTCGAAGAGTGTTGCACAGAATATGATCCGGCCATAAACACTGCAACTCGGCATGGCGGATCAAGGGGGTCCGGAATACTGTCGCCATCGGAACAGCCCCCAAATCGGCCATCCTGTAGTAGGTACAAAGACTCGGTCTCTCCAGTAGATGACCCGTCACCAGAATAAACAACGGTCTCGCCACCAGATTCTGATATATCTTCAGTTTCCGCTCCGTGGACGACTCGCACAAAGACACGCTTCATGGCCGGCCGAGCCCGGGCAGGTTTCGCACGCTGAGCCATCTCGATGATGTTGGTCCAGATGTCCGGCTCAGGGCCCGGTTCACCGATCTTGCCAATGAAAATGTGGATGCCACTGAAGGGGACCCGGTAGCCGTACTCAATTGAGTCGGCCTCGGGGCCCCAGCCTGCATCGTCGATGTAGATCTTACCGCGACGACTCTTGGTCATCCGGCCCACTGCGTATCCCTTGAGCCATTCGAAGCTGCCCTCTAAGAACTCGAAACCATCGTGCGATAGCCCCACGGTGGGCGCCAACTGTCGTGGTTTTGTCACGGTAGATGTCCTAGCATAAGGACTTAGTCGTGGAGCCATCGCGACGGGTTAGCTTAAAGGGGTTAAAGCGGACAATGGACGCAGGGGATTTTATACTAGTTCGGCCCCTTACGATAAAGGTAAAAGCCTAGCCTAGTTGTTGTGGTATTGCTAGGGTTTCGATGACCAGGGAGCGAATCCGCTTTGACTGTGTCTTGAACAGTTGTTTGTTGTCCCTGAACCGCCGCCGGGTCGTCCCTTTATATACACAGGGTGACGCCCGGCCGATTTACAAAATCCCGAGGCCGGCTCATCAACGTTTCCGGCTCGGTTTCTACCTTTCCTATCTTACAATACAAGTTACACACCGTATGGCGGTTTATGTCTACGGGCCCTAATCCGCCTTTGGGCCCTGGGCCTTTTAGTTTTCTATAGTAACACGCCATACTCCTTGCCTTCGTGTGCTTCTATAGGGGTAATTCAGTACAGGAATAACCCGGCCCCGCCTGGGCGGTTTATACCTAATAGTTATATCTCCAACAACAGCCCTATCCGCACCACTTTGCGCCTCCACCTAATTGGGTGACGCCGCAAATCCCCCGCGGATTGTTTGTATCCACCAGCAGACTTGCAAGCACACGGATGGAGGAGGGGGTTAGCCCAAGTACTACATGTTAGTCTGGAGGTTATCCTGGTGTGGCTCGTAAATGCCAAAGGGCTGCAAGTAAACTAGATCCGAGGACAAATCCAACAGGAACACACACACGGAGGAGAGTGCTCTGCACACTACCATCGTTGGATGTTGCTGCTGCTAAAACTCAGAATTGTACGGGACATAAGCTGGATGGATTGCTTCAAAAACAAAAGAGCAAACCAAAGCCGGGAATGCAATACCTCCACAGCTACCACAAGCAAAAAGGACACACAAAAGAGAGAGGCCATCTTCAGCCCTCCTTCCTCCTCGTGATCCACTCTTGCATCCTGCAATGATAACTCCGCCGTGCCCCATCCCAGAGGGCCAGCAGCAAACTCCGGTGGAGTTGCGATCATACACGCACATAAGTGAACAAAAATTTATGCATTTATATACGCATCTTGTATGATCTGCATATTTTCTGCTCCCTCGAGGATAACAAATTTATAAACTGCATTTTAACGTGCCGTTTGGATTATTTTTTCTTTTTCTGCAAATGCCGGATCTCCCGGATTATCTAATACCGAGATTAAAGATAACGATTCCAGAATGTAGAGAAAGCAAGGGAATTTTATAACAGATATGCCAGACACGCTGGTTTTGGAATCAGGAAGACGAGAGGGAATGACAATCACAAGTATTTTGTTTGCGTGTTCCAAGGGAAACACACAACTTCTGTTTTAGAGGCTGACAGGAAGCGAAACAAAACATCGTAGAGGACAGGCTGCAATGCAAGAATGAGGGTGAAGGTGCAGGAGGATAACACAAGTGTGGTAGTGGACATTGAGTACAATCATGATCCCCACCTCTTGCAAATTGATGACATGCTGGTATTCTTGCACTCACACAAGAATTATGACCCCACTATTTTGGAGTACGTAAAGCTCATGCAGTACCATGATGTCAAGCACACAACAATCATGTCCATGCTATCTGAAAATGAAGATGGAAGCTACTTCCTAAGCATGACTAGACGAGACCTACTAAACCAGTAGTATTCAAAAATGCACATACTGCAATCTACATAACATCCTAAGTCACAAACCTTTGCTAGCAAAAATAACAAATGCATGTTTGCATATAATTTACAGGAAAGCCATGAATGCAAGGAAAGATGATTTGGACGATGTATTGAAACTTTATCTTTCTTTAAAGACATAAAGGCAATCAATGATGAGTTTTTCTATGACATACAATTAGACAATGACAAATCAGTTAAAAAAATTTCTGGTCCAATGCAAGCTGCCGATGAGCGTATCAAGACTTTGGCAGTTGCGTAACATCTGACACAACTTACAAGACCAACACATTTCATATGCCTCTGGAGTGTTTGTTAGAACAGACCATCACTTCCAGTCAACGATACTTGTTGTTGCCCTGATCAGAGACGAAGATGCAAAGTCATTCAAGTGGTTGTTCGATATATTTGTACAATGCATGAACAACAAACACCCAACTTGCATTTTAACAGGTAAGTTCAAAAAAAGACTCTACAAGTTTCACAAATTTTTCAGTCTATGGGTCTGTATTTGGGTAGACTAGTTTTATCTAAAAATGATGCAAAGCAAGCAGTTCAACCACTATTAGCTCAGAAGTCCAACAAAAGAGTACATGAAAGAAAAAATATATGTCACATGTTTAGAAAAATATAGTTATGGATGTGAAGTTCAAATACAGGAATAATAGAAGTTCATGGACACTGCTGTAAGAAAAAATATGTTACATGTTCAGAAAAAATATAGTTTGTATGTGAAGTTCAAGCAGTGGTACCACAGAAGTTCAAACTGCTGTAAGGAAAAATATATGTGACATTATTAATTAGTAATACTGCTACCTATGAAGTTCAAGCATTGGTACCACAGAAGTTCAACAACACTATTGTAAGGAAACATATATGTGACATTATTAGATAGTCCTACTGCTACCTGTGAAGTGCAAGTACTTGTACAAACATAAGTTCACCATGAGTGCAAAGAAGCAAGTTTCATTTTTCTAATCCATGCAGACCAGTGCCCGTTGATGGCAAAAGCTATACCACAATCATTCCCAAACTACGTCCACAAGATATGTCATTGGCGCATCCTGAAGAAGTTCAAGGAATACCTCGCGTTACTGTACAAAAAGTATAAAACATTCAAAGAGGAGTTCACAGCAATCTTGAACTGGCCGCTAATGCCAATGGAGTTTGAAGCTGCCTAGGCTGCACTCGTGCAAAGGTACAACCTGCAGAATGACCAGATGATGATGCAGCTGTGGAGTGATAGGAAAATGTGGATATCAGCATATTACAAGAACATTTTCTGTGCTAGAATGACTTCTACACAACGAAGCGAGAGCATGAATCACGTGCTCAAGATAGAATTTGTCAAGGGGACCCAGAACCTGCACAATTTTGCTAGACAGGTAAATGCTTGCATACAAACTCGAATGCAAAAGGAGAACGAGCAAACAATGACCAACATGGTATCAAGACAAAC
>LR738710.1:359621972-359655489 GCA_902687465.1 Secale cereale
TTCCTTCAACATGTGCACTTTGTGTTTAAAAAATGAAACCAATGACTCTGCCTGGACTAATATCTTATTTTTTGACATGTGCAGACCAATCCTGTAACAAAAACAACTTACGGCTATGAGGAAGACATGGCTATCAAGTACACGAGAGCCGTATACAGCGAGATGAGGACTAGGATGAGAAAAGCCACGCTATTTCGCGCAAAGCCTACATCAAAGCCCACTAAGTACCTTGTGTACTACCACAACAAGGCTAGACATGATGATGAAGAAAGATTTGCCTGGTCAAAGCATGAATTCCAGGTTGTAGCTGACCCAGACAATGAAATATACGAGTGTGAATGCAAGATTTGGACACACACAGGTAAGCGGAAAAACAAACTCATTAAATAGCTAAACTAGTAGTATCATATCAAAATATATGAAACTCATTGCTGGCTCACAAACTATGTAATTCTGCATTCATCACAAAATGCAGGCCTGTTCTGCCTTCACATCATGAACATACTGGACTACCTGAAGCCTGACAAATATCCACACAAGTATGTCCTGAAAAGGTACACAAAGACTGCAAGATGACAACCAACATTTGATACAAGGGACTACAACACAAGTGCATCGGATGGCAGCTCAAGACTATCGAAGCAAGACACCTTGCTGCAGCTAAATTTGATGGTTAACAAGAAAGCGATGAGATGTGACTAGCAAAATGACAAAGCCTTCTATGTTTTCAACAGGCTTGCGGAGGAGCTTGATGCAATATATTCAGCAAATCGAGAGAATGCTGACGAAAGGATGGCTGAAGAAGATGCTGGTTGAAGATGACCTTCATCATTATGAAGCTGAAAAGCTCTAGACCGCTGCTCAAGCCAACCAATGCAAGCAGGATGTTGACAAATTATTGCAGCAGTGATAGCAAGAGATGATGAAACTGCCGTTGTACTCTGAAACAAAGGGTAGGAAGAAAATTTCTGTAGCAAAGAAAAGTGACAAAAGGGCTCAAATAAAGGCAGCATGTGTAGAAAGAGTCATCGTGCTCGATGAGAACGGATTGCCACTTGTACACAGGCAGTGTAGAGTGTGAAAACATGTTGCAGGACACAACAAACTCACCTGCCCAACACTATTAGAAGGAAACGATGCTGAGGAGGTCAAGCAACCCAAAGTTCAAAAACAGCAGCCCAAAGTTCTAGAACAAAACAAGGGACCACACCCACGGAAAGCAAGCAGCAGGCTTTGTAGCATATGCAAGGAGTATGAACCACACAATGCAAGAACATGCTCGAAGTGCACATATGATGAAACTAGAGCCAGCAAAAAGAAAGTAGTGGAAGAAGAAGAGGAGGAAGAGGAAGACAAAGACATCATCGAAGAAGAGGAAGAGGAAGAGGTACATGTCAAGAAAAAACCACTACAACGAAAGCCTAGGAGGAGCGCAAGGCTGATGAACAGTTAGAACAGGTTAATTAAACAAAGCAAACTTATGTCATGCCAATGTGCAACATGTTATTCCACTTTTTAAACAATATTTTAGGAGAAGCTTGCTAGAACTTCTGTTGTTGAAGATTCAAAGAAATTATACATTGTGAAGTTCAAGTAAGCTTACTATAGAAGTCCTGGTATATTATGAGAGTTGGTGATGTGCTGGTGCTGTGTTTGTAGCTTCCACGATCCGAATGGACCGAAGTCTCTGTGTTCTGTGTCATCCTTGGGTCGGTAATGCTGACACACACAATACTTGAAGGATTTATAACAGAGTGGCAACCACACACTTATTACATTGAATGTCTTAAAAGAGAAATTATTACAAAATAATATGGCATAAGGACATCTAACACGATAATAGCGGAAGGCTAGGAAGATAAGTGAGTCCATCAACTCCAACGACATAGCTGAGTGCATGACAAACGACTTAGCGCACCTTACTCTTCTACTGAAAAGTCTGCAACATGACATGTTCCCGCCCGAAACGGGTCAGCAGATGGAATATACTGGCAAGATAACACAATAGAGCAAGTAACAGAATAAAGGCTAACACTACATGCATATATGGCTGGTGGTGGCTCTAAGGTTAAAGTTTTTGCATAAAGCCAATTTTTTCCTATAACAAAAGAATAAGTTTTATTTTAACTATCATGGTAGTTGAAACATCATTGAGAAGGTTCCTCCAACTCAATCCCAATTAAAGCCATCTTTATTAACCCAACAAATTAGTTTTAGAGTGATGAGATCAATCCAATAATTCAAGTACCAGATACTCAAGATGTCCATAACCGGGGACACGACTAATCATGATTAGTTCGTACACTCTGTAGAGGTTTGCGCACTTTTCCCCACAAGACTCGATCTCCTCTGTTGGATTTATCTCACTGCATGCTGTTTGAGAAATGGATGACCGAGACACAGTCTTATAGAAGCATTTACTCTTTAACCCGGGTGGACCGGTACACCTACTTTCCCCTACATCTGCTAGTCCACCACTCAAAGAGCTCACACAACCTACTCAACTATGCCAGAGCCCATAATGGCATTGTGGCTGCACACGAAAGTTTCTAGCATGAATAGTCTTATGACCCCATTGAGCCTGGGTGGCATTCTATAGGAAAAATCACATGGAACCCCAAGATTTCCTAGGACAACACTGGATTCTCCAGGTGCCCTGCAACCAATCCACCCAGATGTGTATTAAAGTAGCCACCTTAAGTTGAACCATTAGTTAACAATCTCACATCTGTCATGGATACTCTCAAACCCAATCCATGTCTACGAGCATAGCATGTCAACCTAAGCATAACATAGAAGTAACTCCTAGGGGTTTGCAAATAATGCAGGTAATAGGTTCTACCTCAATCTACTTCCCAGACCCACATGGTAAGAGATCCTACTCACGCAATGTGTGAGGGTTGAACTAATGCATAAAAATTTGGTAATAAAGGGTATGGTCAAAGTGTTACTTGCCTTGCTGACGATTCGCAAAACCTAGGGACTCATAGTAGCACGCTTTGCACTCCGGGAATTCTATCGCAAGCAAACAATAGAATACATAAGCAACCAAGCAAAGATGCACGGGTGAACTAAAATAAGAAGATCAAAATAGAAAGTTCAACTGAAGAACTCCGGTTTGCAAAAAGAATCAAATCAAATGGAGCAATAAAACTCAAACTACGAAAGAAATAAGATATGTTTACTAGATTGAACTAAAGTCAAATTTTATAGTACCAAAACCTTGTTCAAGTTGGATAAACGGGAAGAGGGCTTCGAGACGAAGATTTAGGCGCTTGAATCGCCTGATTCTGACTTACGAGCAAAAAGATAAACTAAAACAAAGATTAGGGCAGAAATCACGATCGCAAATAATCGCGGAAAAAACCCTGAAAAAGAAAAACTGACGAACATGCTAATAAATCAACATTCATTGTCTGTGACTAACGGGCGAACAACGTTTGTTAAAGTGAACGTACGGACGAATGTCCACTATTTAACTAAACCGACGGAAAACCGAAAAAAAGGAGATCTAGGGTTCTAAAAAAAGTCGATCGGTTTCTTTGCGGAAACCGACGGCTGCGGCGGCGGCTACCTCGGCGGCGGGGCTCCGGCGGCGGCGGGCTTCGGCGGGGCAGCGGAGACGGCGTCTGGCGCGGGCGGCGGCGTGCAGCGGCGGCGGGGCTCCGGCGGCGGCGGGCTTCGGCGGGGCAGCGGAGACGGCGTCCGGCGCGGGCGGCGGCAGCGGCGCGGATCGGCGCGGCGGTGACTAGGGTTAGGGCGGCGGGGCGGGGTGGGCTGCGGGGCTCGGCGGCTTGTGCTTTAAAGGCCGGCCGGGCGGAGTCCAAGCCAGACACGACCCGGTAGGTCGGTTCGTTTTTTTAAATAGTCCTGACGCAACAAAACGGACGAAAAACAAATACTAAATGGACTCGTAAAATTCCGAAATAAATTTTCACCGTCCTCTAATAATATTTAGGACAAAGTGAACATTTTGCCCGAACCTAAATGCAATTTTGAAAACCACGTATTTTTCGTTTGCAAATAAATCAAAATAAAATACCAAAATTGATTTTAATATTTTTCCTCCTATATTTCTTTTGTTTTGGAGAAGTCATATTATGTACACTCATATATTTGATTATGAAATATTTTTTTGGAGAGAAAAATAATTAAAACCAAAGTGATCCTCGCATCGATATTTGAGAAAACTCAAATATGAAAACGGTAAAATCCCCAACTCTCTCCGTGGGTTCTTGAGTTACTTAGAATTTCGAGGATCGCAACACATGAATGCAAATAAAATATGATATGCAATATGACCTATGTATAACATTCCAAATTGAAATTTGGGATGTTACAAAACCTACCCCCTTAAGATGAATCTTGTCCTCGAGATTCGGGTTGGCTAGAAAATAGGTGTGGATGGTCCTTGCATAGATCATCCTCTCGTTCCCAGGTGGCTTCATCCTCGGTATGGTGGCTCCACTGGACTTTGCAAAACATGATAACCTTGCTGCGATTGACTCTGCTTGCAAAATCGAGAATCGTGATCGGTTTCTCCTCGTAAGTTAGATCACTATCCAGCTGAATTGGCTCCAGGGGCACTATGTCTCTCAACGGAATATCGGCCATCTCAGCATGGCACTTCTTAAGCTGGGAAACGTGAAACACATCATGAACTCCTGACAATCCTTCGGGTAACTCGAACTTGTAGGCAACCTCTCCCATGCATTCCAAAACACGGTATGGCCCTACAAATCTCGGGGCTAGCTTTCTCTTAACTCCGAAACGTTTAACACCTCACAGAGGTGACACTCTCAGGTATGCTCTGTCTCCGATTTCATAGACTACTTCCTTGCGCTTCGAGTCTGCATAACTCTTCTGCCTGGACTGAGCTACCTTCAGTCTATCTTGAATCAGCTTAACCTTCTCTTCTAACTCTTTGATCAGATCCGGTCCTAATAACTGACGGTCTCTGACTTCATCCCACATCAATGGTGTTCGGCATCTCCTCCCATACAATGCTTCGAACGGTGCCATCTTCAAACTGGCCTGGTAACTGTTGTTGTACGAAAACTCCGCGTAGGGCAAGTTGTCATCTCAACTAGATCCATAATCTAGCGTGCAAGCTCTCAACATGTCCTCCAGAATCTAATTGACTCTCTCGGTATGTCCATCAGTCTGCGGGTGAAAGGCCCTACTGAACTTTAGCCTGGATCCCAAAGTCTGGTGTAATTGATGCCAAAACTTTCAAGTAAATTGTGTTCCTCTATCTGATACTATGGTCCTTGGAACTCCATGCAGACAAACGATCCAGGTCATGGATATCTTGGCCAACTTCGCACTCGTATATGCGGTTTTCACGGGGATAAAGTGGGCTACTTTGGTCAAGCGATCCACTACTACCCAGATTGAGTCATATCCTGATCGGGTCCTGGGTAATCCAATGATAAAATCCATGCCAACCTTATCCCACTTCCATTCGGGTATCGGCATAGGCTGCAGTAATCCTGCTGGCTTCTGATGTTCCGCGTTCACTCTCTGACATACTTCACATACGGCTACATACTCGGCAATATCCTTCTTCATCCCCGTCCACCAGAAATGTTCCTTCAAATCCAAATACATCTCAGTGTTTCCGGGGTGTATCGAGTATAGCGAATCATGTGCTTCCTGTAGTATCAACTTCCTAATCTCGGTGTTGTTTGGCACATAGACTCGATCCTCAAACCACAAGGTGACGTGTTCATCCTCACGAAATCCCTTGGCTTTTCCTTCACTCATCTTCTCCTTTATTTCTGCAATTTCTTTGTCATCCTTCTGAGCTTCTCGTATCTTTCCCAATAATGTTGACTGAACCTCCAAGGCTGAAACAAAACCTCTAGGAACTATCTCCAAATGAAGTTCCCTAAGATCTTCTACTAACTCCTTTGGCAATCCTCCGTTTACTAGGGTATTGGCATAACTCTTCCGGCTCAAAGCGTCTGCCACGACATTGGCCTTGCCTGGATGATAGTGCAGCTTCATATCATAATCCTTTATGAGCTCCAACCATCTCCTCTGTCTGAGGTTTAGCTCCTTCTGGGTGAAAATGTACTTCAAACTCTTGTGATCCGTGTACACATCACAACGATTTCCAATAAGGAAATGTCTCCAGCTTTTGAGCGCATGCACCACAGCTGCTAGCTCCAAATCATACGAGAGGCATAAGAAACAACTCTTCCTTCCTGCATGAGTACTCCTCCAAGTCCTAAGCGTGAAGCGTCGCAATACACTTGGAAATCCTTGCATATATCTGGCAAGATCAGCACTGGGGCTGTCGTCAAACGTTTCTTCAACTCCTGGAAACTTTCTTCGCACTCTTCAGTCCACTGAAACTTTGTGTCCTTCTTCAACAATGTCGTCATAGGCTTTGCAATCTTGGAGAAATTCTATATGAATCTCCGGTAATATCCCGCGAGTCCAAGAAAACTGCTGATTTCTCCAACTGAGGTGGGTGCCAACCACTTAGTGACTGCCTGCACCTTAATAGGATCAACTGCTATACCTTCTCCTGATATAACATGTCCTAAGAATCCAACTTCCTTCAACCAAAACTCACATTTGCTGAACTTGGCATATAACTGATGTTCTCTGAGCTTCTCAAGAACCAAACACAAATGTTCCTGGTGTTCCTCTTCGTTCTTCGAGTACACCAAAATATCATCAATGAATACCACAACAAATTTATCCAAGAACTCCATGAACACCTTATTCATCATACTCATGAAATAGGCAGGGGCGTTAGTCAATCCAAATGACATAACCGTATACTCGTATAGCCCATACCTTGTGGTGAAGGTTGTCTTAGGTATATCATTCTCTCGGATCTTCAACTGGTGGTATCCTGATCGTAGATCGATCTTGGAGAATACTTTAGCTCCTTGAAGTTGGTCGTACAAATCATTGATCATCGGCAGTGGATACTTATTCTTAATCGTCACTTCGTTCAGTGCCCAATAATCAACGACCATCCTTAAAGATCCATCCTTCTTCTCGACCAAGAGCACCGGGGCTCCCCAAGGTGATGAACTTCATCGAATGAATCCTTTCTCCAATAACTCCTTAATATATTTCTTGATCTCCTCCAGATCATTTGTTGGCATCCGGTACGGTTTCTTCGATATTGGTCCGGTGCCTGGAAATAGCTCTATCAAAAACCAATGTCCCTATCTGGTGGCATGCCTGGTAGCTGCTCTGGAAATACATCCGGGTAATCCTTTACTACAGGCACTTTCTCCCGAACAACTCCTCAGAGAGAATGTACTTGTGTCCTCCTAGGCGAATGCCTAGATACATACTTGATCCTTTTTCCCTCCGGGGTGGTAAGTAAAATCGACTTACTGGCACAATCGATGTTCCCTCCATACATCGATAGCCAATCCATACCTAGTATCACATCCAATCCTTGTGACTCCAAAATTATCAGGTATGAGGGGAAAATGTAATGCCCCGGATGTAATACTTTCCCTTTTGGGCAATATATATATCTTTGGCTTCATCAGTTCCATTCTGGGTTCTTCGTCTTTCGGGTTTTCGTTGTTTTGTTGTGTGCATGTGTGGCATTCATCCATATCATGTTGTCTTATGCATCGCATTGCATTTGTGTTTTCGTGTGCATCCGGTCCCACTCGTTCCTTTCCGTTGTCAGTTTCGAGTTCCGGAGCTCTCTCATGTGTCTGTGGCATCCCCGAGGCCTACTTTGGTGTTTGGCCGTGTAACGTTTCCGGTTTGGCGTGAGACTTGTCGTGCGATGTTGTTTTGGTGTGTGTAACCCGCCTGTCAAATCTCGTCGCGTTTGGAGTTCGTTTGCTAATCCAACAGTTATTCTCGTGGGCTGAAAGTACCCCCTCTTTGAGGCCCAAGACACCCCCTCCAACAGCCCACCAAACCAACCCAAACTCCTCCCTTCATCTAGGCCATCCAATTGTGATCGTGTGGCCAAAAACCTCTTCTCATTTAGACAACCCTAGCTCCTTGTGCCTATATAAACGTCCATCTCCCCCAATTTTTTGCGTCTGAAACCCTAATGCTTCCGAAGTTCGCCGCTGGTGCTTCCACCGTTGATCCGCGGTGCTTCCACCGTTGAACCGCCGTGCTTCCGACGTCCCAGCGAGCATGTTTCCATAGTTCGTCACCCGCGGTTCCGACCCGCGGCCGTGCTTCCGATCCGACGCGCGGGCCCGCGAGGCCGTCTCCTTCCTCCAGCCGTTTCGGCCTTCTTCCTCCACTCCGTCCGAAACTTCGCCGCCGCCACCAGCCTCCTCGCCTTCCCCGCCGGCCGCCGCCCTCAACCTCACCGGCGCGCCGCCCCGCCGCCTTCCACAACCGCCACTGCCGACGGCTCCTCCTCCGCGCCGCCGCGCCGGCCGGGCACCGCCGCCGCGCCGGCCGGGCACCCCCGCCGGCCCACGCCTCTTCCCGCCGGCGCTCGCCACCTCTACGAGACCTCCAGCCCCGCCGCCGCTCGGGATCTTCGGGAGAAGCCCCGACCTCCAACGCCGCCCCGATCCGATCTGCCCAGATCGGGCCGAACCCTAGCGGGCCCTAATGGGCCGAAGCCTGATCCGCTCCACCGCGGGCCCGTTGGTCGGCCGATCCGCCAGCCCGTGTTGACCCCGGAGCCCGTTTTGACTTCTTTGACCCCGAGGTGGTTTTCTTTCACTATGTCCCTGAAATTTTGATGTCTGATGCTGTTTTGTTTTGATGATAACTTTTTGTGTGATGGTCCGATTTGAGCAAGTGATATGTCAAAATGCTCGTGGAGACATGTACTACGTTTTGTTCCATTGTGCCATGCATGTTTGAGGTCATCTAGATGTCTTAATCTTCATGAGAAGAGTGCTACTTGTTATAAACTGATGTTAGTAGTTGTTTTCATGCAATCTTTGCAATGTGGTATCTTGTTGCATGTTTATCCAAATGAAGCAAATGATATGTCCACGTGTTCATCATGATATGCTCTACATGTTGATTGCTTTAGCTTGCATGATAGAATTCATCTTGCCATGTTTATCTCCTTTGCAAAGTGCTATGTGGCTGTTATGTCGTTAAACTTGTTATGAGATGCCTCGTAGAGGAGCTCGTTGCTATTGATGTGGTTGTCCCCTTGATGCATGCTTAGATGTTTTGGGCTCCCCATCACGTGTACTTTGCTGTGGTGCTTACCACTTGCCATGTTTTGCTTTGAGGTGACTTAAACTTGCTCTCAAAGATGCCATGATGAAACTGCCATGTTTGCTTGTTGTTCTAGGCAAATCCATGATAGTTTTGGGGTGACTCTTGATGATTCCTTGTTGTATATATTGTTGGCTATCCGTTCATGCTTTCACATGCTTATTTGAGTGGCTGTAGCATATTTAACTTTTGCTCCCAAGTTGCAACAAAATACTGCTGTCAGGATTTTGTTGTCAAGTTCAATATGTCATAGCTTGTTGGTATTGATCCATGGCTCCATTGCGGATGCTCCAATGGATTTGTTTGCTTTAGGATATGTCTATTTTATGTCCATGCTCCTTGCCATGATGTTTGAGTGCTGTAGGCCATTTATCTCTTGCTCCGAAGTTGCTATGTGGCTGTTAATTTCACTTGTGCATGTTTATTGTTTCGGGTGTAACTTTTAGCCCGTTGCTCCGTTTTGAGCAAGTCCTATATGTAACTTGTGTGTTTTTGCATTTGATTCATATTATCCTATTGTTATCATGTTTTGAAGCATTTTGCTTGTTGCACATTGTCATGCTCCTTTGTGCTGTAACAACGTGCTTCCTATGTAGACTTTCTGTGCTTCAATAGTGCATCTGTTTTGCTTCCATAGTGCATCAGTCATGCTTCCAGTAATTTTTCTGCGCATTGCATCTTGTTTGATTTCGTGCCTTGTGTGTTTGTGTTGAGTAGAGCCGGAAGCTGACTACGTGTACGAGAACGAGGTTCCTACCGAGGTTGAGAACGAGGAGCTTGCTTACGATCCCATCGACAACTCTTCAGGCAAGATGACCGAACCCCGATAACATTACTATCTTTGCCTATTGCTAGAAGTCTCGTTCTATAGTTTTGTCTCGATGCCCATGTTTTTCCTGTCAGCCTCCTATTGTAACCATGATCCTGTTTAACCACCCTACCTATGCAAACCCTTGTTTGGCTAAGTACGCTTCGCTCAGCCCCTCTTATAGCATTGCTAGTTGCAGGAGAAGATTGAAGATTCTTGCTTCCTGTTGAAGCTTGTTGGGATATCACACTATATTAATTATTAAATGAAATCATCTATATATTGGTAATGGGTGGAAGGCTAAGCCTTTTGCTTGGTGATTTGTTCCACTCATGCCGCCCTAGGAACCATATAAACCGGTGTTATGTTCCTTGATTATGCGTTCCTCACACGGTTGGGGTTATGGGACCCCCTCGATAAACCGCTAAGTGCTAAGTCTTTTCCAGCAAGTCCCAACTTTGGTACTATTTGCCTAATAACTAAAAACTTGCATAGGGAGTAATTAACCCTCTTCTTAATCAACAACCCCGGGCCAGTGCTCCACATGAGTGCTGGTGCGAACTGGGCAACCTGCGGGGCCACCTCGAGGAAACTCAAGGTCTGGTAAAAACCCTTAGCTTGTCCCATCCGGTCGTGGCCTGAGACTAGATACGCGCGGCTACTGTCAGGGTGTCGGCACGCCGGGAGGATTTGCTGGGTTAGCCTTACCTTAGTCGGAGTATCTTGAGCACGGGATTCCGAGGATACTAGGGCCTTCCCACCTTGGAGTTGCAACTCCGTGGATCGTGGGCTTGTCATGGGCCAAGTTCGAACACCCCTGCAGGGTTATGAACTTTCGAAAGCCGTGCCCGCGGTTATGTGGTAGATGGGAATTTGTTAATATCCGGTTGTAGAAAACTTGACACCCTGTTCCAAATACACTACCAGCGTGAGTACCGTGACGGTCATTTTCCGAAAGGGATTCGGGAAGTGAACACGGTGGGGTTATGTTTGACTTGCTTTAGTTAGGATCACTTCGTGATCATCTCTCGACCGAGGCACTTCTCTTCTCGCTCTCTTTTACGTAAGCTAGGCTAGTGCTGCTGCAACCTCTTGTTCTTTCTTCAGCCTTGTTCCTCACCCAAGGCTTGGATAGTCGTGTTACCCGGGAAGGGGATTGCTGAGTCCTCTGTGGCTCACAGTTACTTCAACACACCAGATGCAGGTACGATGGTGAGCTACACAGGCGATGGCACTGAGCTAGACTGGGAGTACGACGAGGAGCGTAGCCGTTACTATGTGAACTATCCGGTTGATCATTAGAGCTTCTACTAGGATTCGATCCCAGACCTGTGGTTTAATGTTATGTTTGGTATCTTTCATTTGGATCTTACCCTTAGATGGGCTGTGATGTTTATTTGAATGATGTTTGGACATGTAATGATTTGTGTGACGTGGCAAGTGTAAGCCAACTATCTTTTCAGCTCTCATCCCTCTTTTTACATGAGATGTGCAAAGGTACCAAACTTGTGATCATTCCAGAATGGGCTTATATCTTTAAGTCGTGCCTCGACACGTAGGAGATATAGTCCCATCCTGGGCATTACAAGTTGGTATTCAGAGCCTTCTCCGACCTAGAAGCCCCCACTGTTTGATCCAATCGTTGACGGTTGAGTCTAGGCACACACTGAAAATGTTTTGAGTCCTATATTTATATCGGAGAGTAGGATTTCTTTGCTCCTCATCTCTTTTCACTCTGGTGAGGACTCCTGACGACTACTCTTGCCTCTTCTACTTTCAAAAATTGCACCAAATTTTTTTTAGGAATCTCGCGAGTATTGTTTGGATTGTTTCGATGTATTTGTGACGAGAATATTGTTCTCGATGCCTCCTGACATTAGGGGTTGTGGCAGTGTCCCGGGGAGTTGAGCTTTGGGGTATTGTCGTCACAAACATATCGCGGCAGTACTGGAATACTTAAGACGGCCGACATCCAAAACTCTCCTATATGGTTAGTGGCAAGATAACCCCGACATCACCCGGTACTGGGGAGGTAGTTCGGGAGTATTGCCATAGCTTGTATAGTAGATGCGTTTCGAAGGTCCTAGGTAGACGGTTTCCAAGAAAGACTGGTTATGTGTTGAAGGATGGATACAGCTAGATGTAGGATTAGAGTTGAGTGCGCGATGCTTCCCCTGTATCCCCAACACCTGATTGCAGAACTGGAAACTTTCGGAAATTCATAGGTGGGTTCATCCAGTAGATCGCAGGCATTCTTCCAACGAATGCAGGTTACGGAGTTCGGGGTTCTACATTGAGTGAAGTGGTATTATGGCCGATGTTCCGATCGGGAGTTGAATCTTAAAGGGTCCTTGGCTATGCTGATCCGGGGATTGCAAAACCCTTTCGTAACACGTTCCATAAGCTTTCAGCACAAAGATGTTGAACGAAGCTCCTATCTTGTGTTTGTTCCATCTGTACCTTGTGTTTTTCTTATTTACCTGTTGTCTCCCAGTGGCTTCTCGTGAAGATTGTTGTTATCATTAAACTGAGAATTTCATTCGTTCCTCTTGTTCGAATGATTCTTGTGAAGACTATGTTGCATTTCTATCCATTGTTTGAGCTTATGCCTTCTTTCAATCAAATTGTTGATTGGTGGTCATCTCTTTCAGGATGGCTCCGAAACGGGTTCCCAACGCTAACCCAGAGGGTGAAGAGGTTCCAGACCGACCTCCTTCCCCTCCTGCTCCGTTTGAGGTCTGGAGAGCGATTATGCAGACTACAAACCAGAACACCCAGATGTTGATGCAGATGATGCAGCAGATGCAAGCAAATCAAGCAAATCAGGGTGTTCCAGGGAACCAAGGCAATTTCTTCAACCAACAGCACCATGCTACGCTCAACCAGTTCTTGGCTAATCAACCAAAGGCTTTCAGTTACTTTGTCGACCCTCTCGATGCTGAGGATTGGATTACTGAGATCAAGAAGCATTTTGAGTGCAGCAACGTAAGGCCTGAGGACTATGTGAAGTTTGCAGCCTTCCAACTCAAGGACCAAGCAGCTGACTGGTGGAAGCAGTACAAAGACTCTAGAGAAGGGTGTGTGATCTCTTAGGATGATTTCTGCAAGGACTTTCGCTCTCACCACATTCCAACAAGTGTTCGAGGGTATGCGTGAGCAATTCTGCAACCTTAAGCAAGGCTCTATGACTGTCTACCAGTATAATGTCAAGTTCCAAAACCTTGCCCGCTATGCAAAGAAAGACATCGCAGATGCCAAGAGCAAGATCTATCAGTTCTGTGGTGGTCTCAAGGATGAACTTCAACTTGCTCTCACCTTGTTCGAGCCTGATGAGTTTGACAAATTCTATAACATGGCGCTCAAGCAAGAGGCAGCCCAGCTCAAGATGGAGGCTTCCAAAAAGAGGATCAGGGATGCCGTTCAATCCTCCTCATCTTCTCAAGTGGTCGCGAAGCAACAAAAAATTTGGCTTCCACCTCCTCCAGTGATCCGAGCTCCCTACAACAACAACAAGAACTCTGGTGGTCGTGGTTTCTCCCACCCACGCAACCCAAGCAACCAGTCAAAGTTTCAGTCTCAAGGTTCCAAGTCAAGTGCTACTCATTTCCGTCCTCTCTCAGAAGTGGTCTGCAACAAGTGCACTCAGAAAGGTCACTATGCTAACAAGTGCCCCAATCCAAGGCGCCTTCCGCCTCCTCCACCTGTAAGCACAGCTATTGTCAAGCATAATCCAAAGGAAGCAAGGGTGAATCTGATGAATGCAGCGCAAGCGGAGAATTCTTCTGATGTGATTTTGGGTAACCTTCCAGTTAACTCTTTTCCTGCTAAAGTTTTGTTTGATTCGGGTGCTTCATGTTCCTTCATGTCATATCCATTTGCATCCAAGAATAATGTTCACTCTGAAGCTTTACCAAGAACTTTGAGTGTTATATTACCTGGCAAAAGATTGAGTTCTAGTATGGTGGCTCCGAATGTATCTATTCGCATGGGTGATTATCGCTTTCTGGCTAATCCGGTTATTCTCGGCAATTCCGACATCGACCTCATCCTCGGGATGGATTGGCTTTCTCAGCATGATGCTCACATTGATTGTGCAAATAAGGAAGTCAAGATTACTCATCCTGATGAAGACGTGATTATCTTCGCCTCTCGGGATAACACAATCAGGCTATTCTCTCTCAATGACAAGGGCGAGATTAATGCCATCTCTCAAATTCCGGTGGTTAACGAATACGAAGACGTCTTTCCTGAAGAACTTCCAGGCATGCCTCCACACCGTCAAGTGGAATTCGTCATTGAACTCAAGCCTGGTACTAAGCCAGCATGCCGGCGTCCGTACAAGCTCTCTCCTAAAGAGTTGAAGGAGTTGAAGAAACAGCTTGATGAACAGGAGCGTATGGGTCTGATCAGGCCTAGTACGTCTCCTTGGGGCTGTGGTGTCTTATTTGTCAAGAAGAAGGATGGCACGGAGCGCGTTTGCGTCGATTACCGGCAATTGAACAAGAAGACAATAAAGAACAAGTATCCGCTCCCCAACATCAACGAATTGTTCGAGCAGCTCAAAGGAGCTAAAGTGTTCTCAAAGCTCGATCTCTGAATGGGCTATCACCAAATTCACATTCGTGAGGAAGATATCCCCAAGACTGCCTTCAGAAAGGGCTATGGCACATGTGAGTATACAGTCATGTCTTTTGGTCTCGCCAATGCTCCACCTACCTTCTCGAGAATGATGCACTACATTTTCAACCCCTACACCGGCGAGTTTGTGCTTGTGTATCTGGATGATATTTTGGTATTTTCCAAGAATGAAGAGGATCACGAAAAGCACCTCCGTCTGGTTCTCGACAGACTCCGTGAACATAAGTTCTATGCCAAGTTCTCCAAGTGCGAATTTTGGCTCGATAAGGTCTTGTATCTGGGCCATATCATCTCTGCTGACGGTATTGCGGTAAACCCCGAGAAAGTTGAAACAATTGTCAACTAGGAACCTCCTCAGAACGTCAATCAACTCCGAAGTTTTCTTGGCCTTGCCAGCTATTGCAGAAGGTTCATTGAGAACTTCTCCAAGATTGCCAAGCCTCTTTCCAACTTGCTGCAGAAGAATGTCAAGTACTACTGGTCTCCAGATTGTGAAGTGGCATTCAAAACTCTTAAAGAAAAGCTCGTCTCTGCTCCAGTTCTTACTCCTCCAGATGAGTCCAAGCCCTATGAAGTATTATGTGATGCTTCTCTTCAAGGACTTGGTGGTGTGCTTATGCAGGACAAGAGAATTGTGGCATACACTTCTCGTCAACTGAAGCCAAGTGAGAAGAACTACCCCACACATGATCTCGAACTAGCAGCTATGGTACACGCTTTGATTACGAGGAGACACCTTCTGTTGGGCAGAAAAGTCGACATCTTCACCGATCACAAGAGCTTGAAGTACATCTTCACACAGCCGAATCTGAACCTCCGCCAGACTCGTTGGGTCGAGATGATCCAAGAGTATGATCCCAGCATCGAATACACACCTGGCAAGGCGAATGTGATTGCAGATGCTTTGAGCAGAAAGGCATATTGCAACAGCCTCCTTATCAAGCCGTTCCAGCCTGAGCTTTGTGAAGCATTCAGGAAGCTCAATCTCCAAGTTGTTCCGCAAGGTTTTCTTGCAAATCTTCAAGTTGCTCCTACCTTGCAAGATCAGATCCGTGAAGCCCAACTCAGTGATGCTATGGTGCAGAAAGTGAAACATGGTATTGCAAAGGGTACTCCTAAATACAAGTAATGCCCAGGATGGGACTATATCTCCTACGTGTCGAGGCACGACTTAGAGACATAACCCCATGCTGGAATGATCGCAAGTTCGGTATCTTTGCACAACTCATGTAAAAGATGGGGACGGAAAACATAAAATAGTTGGCTTACACTCTCCACGTCACACAAATATATTACATGTCCAAATCATCATTCAATAAAACATCACAGCCCATCTAAGGGTAAAATCCAAATGACAAGATACCAAACATAATTTAAATCCACAGGTCGGATCGAATCCTAGTAGAAGAACCAGTACTAATCATCAGAATAACGAACATAGTAACGGCTACGCTCCTCGTCGTACTCCCAGTCTAGCTCAGTTCCATCGCCTGGGTAACTCACCATCGGACCTGCATCTGGTGTGGTGAAGTAACTATGAGCCACAGAGGACTCAGCAATCCCGTTCCCGGGTAACATGACTATTTAAGCCTTGGGAGTGGATAAGGCTGAAGAAAAGAACAAGTGTTTGCAGCAGCAACTAGCACTAGCTTACATAAAGAGAGCGAGAAGAGAAGGCGCCTCGGTCGAGAGATGATCACTAAGTGATCCTAACTAAAGCCAGTCAACCATAACCCCACCGTGTTCATCTCCCGAAACCCCTTTCGGAAAATGACAGTCACGGTACTCACGCTGGTAGTGTATTAGAACAATGTGTCAAGTTTTCTACAACCGGATATTAACAAGCTCCCATCTGCCACATAACCGCGGGCACGGCTTTCGAAAGTTCAAACCCTGCAGGGGTGTTCCAACTTGGCCCATGACAAGCCCACGATCCGCGGAGTCGCAACTCCAAAGGTGGGAAGACCCGAGTATTCTCGGAATCCCGTGCTCAAGATACTCCGAACTAAGGTAAGGCTAATCCAGCAAATCCACCCGGCGTGCCGACACCCTGATAGTAGTCGCGCGTATCTCGTCTCAGGCCACAACCGGATGGGCGATCCCACAGGTTTTTACCAGCCCTCGATTTTCCTTGAGGTGGCCCCGCGTAACCCCCAGTTTGGACCAACACTCATGTGGAGCACTGGCCCGGGTTGTTGATTAAGAAAGAGGGTTAATTACTCCCTATGCAAGTTTAATTAGTTATTAGGCAAATAGTACCAATGTTGGGACTTGCTGGAAAAGACTTAGCACTTAGCGGTTTATCGAGGGGGCCCCATAAACCCCAACCGTGTGAGGAACGCATAATCAAGGAACATAACACCGGTTTATACGGTTCCTAACGGCATGAGTGGAACAAAACACCAAGCAAAAGGCTTAGCCTTCCACCCATTGCCAATATATAGATGATTTCATTTTAAGAATTTGTATAGTGTGATATAACCCAACAAACTTCAACACGAAGCAAGCATCTTCAACTTCACCTGCAACTAGCAACGCTATAAGAGGGGCTGAGCGATGCCTACTTAGCCATTCAACGGTTTGCATAGGTAGGGTGGTTAGACATGATCATGGTTACAAGTAGGAGGCTGACATCAAAGACATGGGCATCGATGCAAAACTATAGATCGAGACTACTAGCAATAGGCAAAGATAGTAATGTTATCGGGGTTCGGTCATCTTGCCTGAAGAGTTGTCGTTCGGATCGTAAGAGGGGTCCTCGTGCTCAACCTCGGTAGTAACCTCGTGCTCGTACTCGTACTCGGTCTCAGCTTCCGGCTCTAATCAACACAAACACACAAGGCACCAAATCAACAAGATGCAATGCGCACTCAAAATATGCTGGATGCATGACTAATGCACTATGGGAGCACACGGAGCATGACAATATGCAATCAAGAAAAAAGCTTCAAAACATGAAAACAATAGGATATTATGAATCTACACGAAAAATCAATCAAGTTTCATATAGGACTTGCTGCAATCGGAGCTACGGGCTAAAAGTTACACACAAAACAATAAACATGCGAAAGCTGAAAATTACAGCAACATAGCAACTTCGGAGCACTAGATAAATAAGCTATAGCACTCAAACATCATGGCAAAGAGCATGAACATAAACTAGACATATCCTACAGCAAATAAGTCCATTGGTGCACCCCCAAAGGAGCCACGGATCAATAGCAACAAGCTTGGACATATTGAACTTGACAACAACATCCTGACAGCAGTAATTTATTGCAACTTTGGAGCAAAAGTTAAATATGCTACAGCCACTCAAATAAGCACGTGAGAGCATGAATGGATAGCCAACAATATATACTACAAGGAATCATAAAGATTCACCCCAAAACTATCATGGATTGGCCTAGAACAACAAGCAAACATGGCATCTGGAAATTACAGATTCCAGACTTTGTGAAATTTCACTAAGTGTTAAAACAGCAGTTTCATCATGGCATCTTTGAGAGCAAGTTTAAGTCACCTCAAAGCTAAACATGGCAAGTGGTAAGCACCACATCAAAGTACATATGATGGTGATTCCAAAACACCTAAGCATGCATCATGGAGACAATCACAATGATAGCAATGAGCTCCTCAAGTTGGCATTTCATAACAAGCTTTTAAACTTAACAGCCACATAGCACTTTGCACCGAAGATATACATGGCAAAATTAAATCTATCATGCAAGTCTAAGCATTTAGCATGTAGAGCATGGCAAGACGAACACGTGGACATATCATTTGCATCATTCGGATAAACGAGCACCAAGTTATCACTATGCAAAGATGGCATGAAAAACAACACTAACAGTAGTTTTTATCACGATGCACTCTTGCAACAGAATTTTAAGCACCTAGATGAGCTCAAACATGTATGGCATAATGGAATGAAATGTAGTACATGTCTCCACGAACATCTGGACATCTCATTCACTCAAATCAGAGCATCACACACAAAGTTGTCACTATTATAAAACTGCATCAGGAACTAAACAGACAGGGACTTAGAAGATTTGGGGCAACCTCAGGCAAACAGATCTGGAGTCAACGCGGGCTCCGGAGGCGGATCGGACCGGATCCGGCCCACCTGGCACGGATCGGGTGCGGCCCAGGAGCGGATCGGCCAACGGAGGCTGGATCGGCCGGCTCGAAGGCAGGGGCCGGTCGCTCCTGGCGGCTGGCGGCGATCCGGCTCGAAGCCACGGGCCCGAAGGTGGCCCAGGAGGCGCTGGAGGCCAAGGCCGAGGCGAGCGGGCCGGCTGCGTCCTCGGGCCTGGAGGCGGTCAGGAGGAGGCGGAGAAGGCCACGATCCGTTGGAGGAGGGGCGGCTGGGCCCCCTAGGGTTCGGCCCAGCGGAGGGAGTCCCAGGCGGCGCGGGGTGGATCCGATCGGGGGAGGCGTCTGGGCCCCGATGCAGGAGGTGATTGGAGGCGGTCGGGCCTGGCCGGGCGCTGGGGAAGCTGGCGAAGCCGGCCCAGGCTAAGGAAGGAGAGGCCAAGGCGGGGGCGTCGATCGAGGCCCGACCTGCGGCGCGTTGACTTGGGATCGATCGGGACTGGCTGCCCCGATCCGATCGGGACGGTGGTGGCGCGTGCCTCCGATGCAGCGGGCGGCGCGGCCCGGATCGATGCGGAGGGGCGGCTGCTGGCCTCGAAGGGAGATGGGGAGGCCGGGGCCGGTGGTTGGTGGCCCGGCCGGCGAGGTGGCGGCGCCGGCCGGCGGCGGTGAGGTGGCGGCGGTGAACTCCGGCGAGGGGAGCTCCGGCGGCGGCGGATTTCCGGCGAGAAATCCGGCGAGGTGGCTGGAGGAAGAAAGAGAAGAGGTAGGAGATGAGGGTGGACTAGGGTTTCCTTGATTTGGGGCAAAAATTGGGGAAGGTGGACAAATATATAGGCACAAGGAGCTAGGGTTGTCCAAATGGAGTGCGGTTTTCGGCCACGCGATTAGAATTGGATGGCCTAGATGAAGGGAGGGGTTTGGGCTGGTTTGCTGGGCTGTTGGAGGGGTGTCTTGGGCCTCAAAGTGGAGACACTTTGAGCCCACGAGAATAACTGTTGGGGTAGCAAACGAACTCCAAACGCGACGAGATTTGACGGGCGGGTTACACACATCAAAACAACAACACACGACAAGTCTCGCGCCAAACCGGTAACGTTACACGGACAAACACCAAATTAGGCCTACGGGACGCCACAGACATGTGAGGGAGCTCCGGAACGCGAAACGGACAACGGGAAGGAACGCGTCGAACCGGATGCAAACAACAACACAAATGCGATGCAATGCTCATGACTTCATGATATGAATGAATGCCACACACGCAATGCGACAAAACGGCGAAAACCCAAAAAGACAAAGAACCCGAAATGGAAGTGATGAAGCCGGAGATATATTATATGCCCAAAAGGGAAAGTATTACATCCGGGGCATTACAAACTCTCCTCCACTACAAAAAGATCTCGTCCTGAGATCTAGGACTGGAAAAAGGAAGGGTACTCGGAACGAAGATGATCTTCTCGTTCCCACATAGCTTCTCGGTCGGTATGGTGTGACCACTTGACTTTCAAGAATTTGATGGACTTGTTGCGGGTCTTGCGCTCGGTTTCTTCGAGAATAGCAACTGGGGGCTCTCGGTAGGACAAATCTTGTTGAAGATCAATCTCTTCAAACGGAATCATGCGTTCAGGTGCCTTGAAGCATTTGCGGAGTTGAGACACATGGAACACATCATGAACATTGGCGAAGTTTGAAGGTAGCTCAAGTCGATAGGCTAGGTCGCCTCTTTTGCCAAGGATCTTGAAAGGCCCAACGTATCTAGGAGCAAGCTTTCCTTTGATACCGAATCTTTGGGTGCCTTTCAATGGAGAAACACGGAGATAGACATGATCACCAATGTTGAAGGCCAAATCATGATGCTTGCCGTCATAGTAGCTCTTCTGACGCGACTGAGCGGCCTTGAGATTCTCACGTATGAATTTGCACATTTCTTCGGCTTCTGAGATCAAGTCATTGCCAAGAAGTTGACGTTCTCCTGTTTCGGACCAGTTGAGAGGGGTACGACACTTTCTGCCATAGAGGATTTCAAACGGAGCTTTTCCGGCACTTGCTTGAAAGCTGTTGTTGTAAGAGAACTCGGCAAATGGATGTGGGGACCCCGACTTAGAAGTCGAGATCACCGAATGCACGTGTACAGTGATCCCAGAGATCAATGCTCACTGAACACACAGAAGCTGAATAACAAGAGTCTTACATCCATACAAATAGTCTTACACGAATCAAGGCCATTATGGCCAAGTCTTACATAGATAGAGCCTCACGGGCTGAATAGCAAATAACTCAAATAGCGGAAGTCTTTGATAACGGGTAGAACCCATGCCATCTGCCTTAACCCTACAGGCATTCTGACTGGGATAGCGTCCTAGTTCGCATGTTCGTCTCCAAAGAACTCTTCCTCATATTCCTGTTCTTCCATGCCTGGCCAATTAAATAACCAGTGGCAAGCCAATGAGTACTTTGAATGTACTCGCAAGCAACCCATGATGTGGTTCAAAGTAACAATGCAATTGAACGATAATGAACAATCTAGCAAAGGGCTAGAATAAATATTCTACTATCAAGTTTATGCATCAATAACCTCGCGTAACCTCGAAGACAGGTTACCGATATCAACATGAATAAGATTTAACTCATCGAGTCAAGTCACCACCTTGACTCATCACACACACATACTATCACAGATGAAGTAAAATTCTGGACATAGTTTAAGTAGCACCACCCAACTGTCCATGACCGTGCACACGGCTATTCGAATAGTTTGACACTCTGCAGAGGTTGCGCACTTTACCCACAAGATCCGGGGAACTTCCATGTCATCCACGACCCGCGGTACCTCAAGTACCCGGGGTAAGCACCCGGTCATTACCTTTCCTTAGACGACACTAACATAGAGTCCACTCGTTGGTACACGGCCCTCGGGTACAACAATAGATCACGGGACTTGCCCTAATTTCAATGTCACACGTACCCGAAGGGACCAACGGTGTGTCCGGTGCCCTGTGAAAACAGTCATGGTCGTCTATCCAATCCCGACCCCGTCCCGGGAAAGACCTCAAGTCTTCCCGTCACTAGTAATGCGGGCACCATGCTAGTATCGACCTAAGTAATCAATAAAGCCCCGTCCCATAAGGGGTAGTGTGGTTGCACATGTTTGGTTGGGACGGTAGTCACACATAAATCTAATCCATCATTTCACCATGCACATGACTTTACCGGCACATCACTTCTTCCTCAAGTGATGACCTAACACATCATCACCCTCGGGCATTAGGGGCACCCGATGAGTTCATGCAAAGATTTCAACTACGAAGGTTAAAATCACACATGCATCATTTAAGCATCATGACCAACTATTTGCATGTCATCTAGCACTTAGCAAGATCAAGATCAAGGCATGCATCATGTGGTGGAATCAACTAGGTCACTATCGTAACCCTAACATCATGCATCGGAAACAAACGGGTTTCGAAGAACAAGTGTATCATGGTCAAAGGGATGCTTGCCTGGATTGGCTTGGTCTTCAAAGTCTTCAAATCCTTCTCCTTCTTCTTCCACGGCAACTTCGTCAAATACGGGATCTATACGTCGCATAATAACCACGGAAAAATAAGACCACAAATAAAACAGAAAAATCAAAGTGCTCAGAAAAATGTCAACTTATTTTTGTTAAATACTAGAGGAATTTCTAAGATGGGGAAATTCATGGTTGGAGTTTTGGAGTAACAGAATGGAGTCTATTGATTTTAGAACAAGAGTTTTACTGCTCAAATTTGAATTTAAATTTGAACAGAACAGAAAAGTTTCTTTGATGTGAGTGAAAGTGGTACCATTAAATAGGTTGGAATATTAAAAGATTTTAGGAGTTGGAATTATTTTATTTGGACCATTATTCTTTTATATAGAAATGTTTGAATTAATACAAAAAAGAAAAAGGAGAAAAAGACCTGTGCAACCGGGCCAGAGAGGCCACAGTGCACGGCCCAGGGCGGTCCAGCCCAGCCGCACGGGTGCCTGCGCGCGCACGTCAGGTTTTTAAACCTGACGGGCGGGGCCCGTGGGGCAGCGGCAGAGAGGAGGGGGAGAGAGGTGTGGGGATGACAGGCGGGGCCCGCCTGTCATCTCCAACATTGCGGCCATGGCGACGGCGAGCTCACCGGCGAGGTTTCCGGCCACGGCGACGGCAACGGAGGGCAGGACCGTGACCAGCGTCGTGTTGCGGATGTAGGGGTGGTGGTGCGGCACGCCGGGGAGGTCCGGTTCGCCAGCGGCGAGGTGGGACGGCGGAGGAGCTACGGGAGGTCGTCGCTCCGGCCGTTTCCAACTGCCACAGAGAGGGGAAACAGAGGGGAAATGGTCAGTGAGGTGAGGGGGTTCCGAATCGGGTGAAAGGAGGGGCAGGGGAGGCCCGTACTGCGAGATCACCGGCGGCCCGACGCGGCGGCGCTCCGGTCGATCTCGAGCACTGGGACCTCCTGGGGTCGAACTGATGGTGCTGGGGGGCTCAGTGAGGTGAGGTGAGGCTGTTGGTGCTGCTGGAGAGGCTCGGGAGGGGCTTATATAGCCGCGCCCATGGTCCAACCGTGGACTCGTGCGCCGGCGAGGTTGCAGGCGAGGCTAGGAGAGGTTCTGGTTCCTGTGATCAAGCCGGGGAGGATCGTGGACTTGTTCCACGTCCAGCTGAAGTGAGAGGACGAGCGGGGGAGCTTCTGGAGCGTGCGCGCGTGCGAGGCAGAAGAGTGGCCGTTGCGGGCGGCCGGTGCGCGTGTGCCGATGTTCACTGGAGGGCGCAGGACGAGGGGGGACAGCGCCAGGGCGGTCGCGGACGTCGAGGGGCCTCGACTGGCGCGAGGGAGTGGCCCGAGGCTGTCGGGGAAGGCTGATTGGCTGGAGCTACAGTGCGTGTCCGCACTGTTGCGTGCTCCAGAGCGCGCGTATGGCTGGCACCACCGTGCCCTCGCCGCTCCGGTCAAAACCAACGTGCCCAAGAGTGTCTAGAAGGTCAGGGGAGGAGTAAAGAAATGGCATGCGGCCTTGGATGCCCTGGAGATGCTGAGAGAGAGGGAGGATGCTGGTGACTTGGTGAAAACTTGCTGTCCAGCAAGGTAAACTTGGGTTCTTACCCCTCAATCGTGGAACTGGGGTGCTGGGGAAGTTACTGGGGGTAGCCAGTAACTGGATGATCATGTGGTAAAAAGTTGAGGCCATGGAGAAGAGTAAAAGTGATCAAGATGGAGGTTTTAGTAAATCTGCAGAAGGTGTTTGATCAGTGTTTGGTCAAGCAAATGACTTCCACTTGACATGGCACTTAACAGGATTAAAAGACATGAGAAAATAGGTTGCTTCACCAAATATGGGCTCATTTGAAGAAACTAGCCAATGTAACTTTGGTGAACCCTAGAAATCAACAGAAACAGTTTCATCTTGATTGAGTCAAGCTAATCATCTCCCCTTGATGAACCACTTGGTGTAGCATCATCATTTGGGGTATTGATCATGCCCACAAAGTTTGAAGCTCCAGATAAAAAGTTGGTAATGTAAAGTTGTTCAAATTTGCATTTGAGCAGAAAGGGTTTTGAGGTTATCTGATCAAGTTGCTCTATTCCAAATCTTGTGCCATTTGGTCTAGATGCCTTATTAGGACATTCTAGCATGTGCACCAAATTTGAGAGCAGTTGGACAAGTTTGGCAATGTAAAGTTGCTCAAACTTCAAATATGGACAGAATGGTTATGAAGGGGTTTGAGGATATTTTCTTGCTTCCCAAGGCATGGGACTTGGCAAGATCATCAAATATGTCATATATGACATGATAGAATTTCCCTGGAATTTTTGGAGAATATTTCCTTTGTAAATATTTCAAAAGCTTGAAATATCCAGAAAGGGTTTTAGAGGGTTTAGCCCATTATTTTGAACATGACCAAGTGTTGAAACTCTTATATATGGACAATATATGTCCTCTGAGTCTCTCTGAATTTTGGCAACTATTTTTGAAATAGTTAAATAATTTTTCCCTATTAAAGACCATTTCTGGCCTTACGAAAAAGCTTTTAAATAAAATAGGAAAATAACTATTAAAATTATACCTTTGTGGTTTCTGGAAGTCCTATGACTACTAGGTCTCAAATAAACCTTTTGAAATAGTTTTCTCACCCTAAATCAAGTACTTGCAGTGCAAATCTCAATTCAGGGGTTTTTGGAAAACTAAATTTATAAAATACTTTTTGGCCAAATTAATTTTGTAAGAAAATACTATACTGTTATGTAACACTTGGCATGATCATTGGGCAGAAGTTTTTGGGCATGCAGATGAATTCTACAAGAGGTCATAGTTGACTTTAATGAGCACATGAAAAAGCATATGAAGAAAACTCAATTTCAAATAAAAGCCAAATGATGCTAAAAAAATTTGCTGGTCCAAATTTTCATGCTTCAAAGATACAAATAACATGTTACAAAATGCAGGGTGTGACAATGGAAGGCAATCTTCCCATTTCATGCCAAAAGATATGACACAGGCTCTGAGCATGTCTTCTAGAATCTGATTCACTCGCTCGACTTGACCACTAGTCTGAGGGTGGAAAGCAGTGCTGAACCTGATCTTAGTGCCCATGGCGGACTGAAAGGAGTCCCAGAACTTTGAAGTGAACAAACTTCCACGGTCTGAGGAGATAACTTGAGGGATGCCATGTAGAGACACAATTCTGGAAGTGTACAACTCTGCCAATTGAGCTGCATTGATGGATTCTTTGACTGGAAGGAAGTGAGCGACTGTGGTAAGCTTGTCAATCACCACGAAGATAGAATCATTCCCTCTCTTGGATTTAGGAAAGCCAGTGACGAAATCCATTTCAATGTGGTCGAATTTCCACTCGGGGATAGGAAGAGGTTGGAGAAGACCGGCTGGACGTTGATGTTCTGCTTTCACTCTTCTGCAAACATCACATTCATTCACGAATTAGGCAATCTCCCTTTTCATGCGTGTCCACCAGTAAGATTGCTTGAGGTCTTGGTACATCTTGGAGCTGCCAGGATGAATGGAAATGAGAGAATCATGTGCTTCTTCCATTATGAGCTTCCTGAGATCACCTTTGGGAACAACGAGTCTGTCCTCGAAGAACAAGGTATCTCTCTCATCAACACGATAGCACTTGTATTTAGGAGTGCCCTTTGCAATACCATGTTTCACCTTCTGCACCATGGCATCACTGAGTTGGGCCTCACGGACCTGATCTTCCAAGGTAGGAGCAACTTGAACATTTGCAAGAAAACCCTGCGGAACAACTTGGAGGTTGAGATTCCTGAATGCTTCACAAAGCTCAGGCTGGAATGGCTTGATAAGAAGGCTGTTGCAATATGCCTTTCTGCTCAAAGCATCTGCAATCACATTCGCCTTGCCAGGAGTGTATTCAATGGGATCATACTCTTGGATCATTTCAACCCAACGAGTCTGGCGGAGGTTCAGATTCGGCTGTGTGACTTCAAGCTCTTGTGATCGGTGAAGATGTCGACTTTTCTGCCCAATAACAGATGTCTCCACGTAATCAAAGCATGTACCACAACTGCTAGTTCGAGATCATGTGTGGGGTAGTTCTTCTCACTTGGCTTCAGCTGACGAGAAGTGTATGCCACAATTCTCTTGTCTTGCATGAGCACACCACCAAGACCTTGAAGAGAAGCATCACATAATACTTCGTAGGGCTTGGACTCATCTGGAGGAGTAAGAACTGGAGCAGAGACGAGCTTTTCTTTGAGAGTTTTGAATGCCACTTCACACTCTGGAGACCAAAAGCATTTGACATTCTTCTGCAGCAAGTTGGAGAGAGGCTTGGCAATCTTGGAGAAGTTCTCAACGAACCTTCTGCAATAGCTGGCAAGACCAAGAAAACTTCGGAGTTGCTTGACGTTCTGAGGAGCTTCCCAGTTGACAATTGCTTCAACTTTCTCGGGGTTTACCGCAATACCATCTGCGGAGATGATATGGCCCAGATACAAGACCTTATCGAGCCAAAATTCGCACTTGGAGAACTTTGCATAGAACTTATGCTCACGGAGTCGGTCAAGAACCAGACGTAAGTGCTTTCCGTGATCTTCTTCATTCTTGGAAAATACCAAAATGTCATCCAGATACACAAGCACAAACTCGCCGGTGTAGGGGTTGAAGATGTAGTGCATCATTCTCGAGAAGGTAGGTGGAGCATTGGCGAGACCAAAGGACATGACGGTATACTCATATGAGCCGTAGCACAAACTCGCCGGTGTAGGGGTTCTGAAAGCAGTCTTGTGAATATCCTCCTCGCGAATGCGAATTTGGTGATAGCCCATTCGGAGATCGAGTTTAGAGAACACTTTAGCTCCTTTGAGCTGCTCGAACAGTTCATTGATGTTGGAGCGGATACTTGTTCTTTATTGTCTTCTTGTTCAATGGCCGGTAATCAACGCAGAGGCGCTCCGTGCCATCCTTCTTCTTGACAAATAAGACACCACAGCCCCAAGGAGACGTACTAGGCCTAATCAGACCCAAACGTTCTTGTTCATCAAGCTGCTTCTTCAATTCCTTCAATTCTCTAGGAGAGAGCTTGTACGGACGCCGGCATGCTAGCTCAGTACCCGGCTCGAGTTTAATGACGAATTCCACCTCACGGTGTGGAGGCATGCCTGGAAGTTCTTCAGGAAAGACGTCTTGGTATTCGTTTACCACCCGAATTTGAGAGATGGCATTAATCTCGCCCTTGTCATTGAGAGAGAAAAGCCTGATAGTGTTATCCCTGGAGGCGAAGATAATCACATCTTCATCAGGATGAGTCATCTTGACTTCCTTCTGTGCACAATCAATGTGAGCATCATGCTGAGAAAGCCAATCCATCCCGAGGATGAGGTCAATGTCGGAATTACCAAGAACCACCGGAGAGGCCAGAAATCGATAATCACCCATGCGAATAGAAACATCCGGAGCAAATATCTTTGAATGCATTAGTTTGCCTGGAGAAACAACTGACAATTCCCTTGGCAAACTTTTGGTGACAATGTTGTGCTTGGATGCAAATGGATATGACATGAAAGAACATGTAGCACCTGAATCAAACAACACTTTAGCAGGAAAAGAGTTAACTGGAAGGTTACCCAACATCACATCAGAAGAATTCTCCGCTTGCGCTGCATTCATCAGATTTACCCTTGCAGACTTTGGAATATGCTTGACAATAGCTGTGCTGACAGGTGGAGGAGGTGGAAGCCGCTTCGGGTTGGGGCACTTGTTAGCATAGTGACCTTTCCGAGTGCACTTGTTGCAGACCACCTCTGAGAGAGGACGGAAATGAGAACCACTTGACTTGGAACCTTGAGACTGAAACTGGTTCTTCGACTGGTTGCTCGGGTTGGGTGGGTGGGAGAAACCACGTCCACTAGAGTTCTTGTTGCTGTTGGAGTTGTTGGAGTTGTTGTAGGGAGCTTGAATCACTGGAGGAGGAGGAAGCCAAAATTTCTGTTGTTTCGAGACCATCTGAGACGATGAGGAGGAGTGAACGGCATCTCGAATCCTCCTTTTAGAAGCCTCCATCTTGAGCTGAGCTGCCTCTTGTTTCAAAGCCATGTTATAGAATTTGTCGAATTCATCGGGCTCGAACAAGGTGAGAGCAAGTTGAAGTTTATCTTTGAGACCTCCTCGGAATTGATAGATTTTGCTCTTGGCGTCCGGAATGTCTTGCTTAGGATAGCGGGCGAGGTTTTGGAACTTGACATTATACTGGTAGACAGTCATAGAGCCCTGCTTCAGGTTGCGGAATTGCTCACGCATACCCTCGATGACACTTGTTGGAATGTGGTGAGAGCGAAAGTCCTTGCAGAAATCCTCCCAAGAGATCACACGACCAGGCCTGGAGTCTTTGTACTCCTGCCACCAGTCTGCTGCTTGGTATTTGAGTTGGAAGGCTGCAAACTTCACATAATCCTCTTCCCTTACGTTAGTGCACTCAAAATGTTTCTTGATATCGGTTAACAAATCTTCAGCATCAAGATGGTCGACACAGTAACTGAAAGCTTTTGGATTATTGGCCAAGAACTGGTTGAGAGTAGCATGGTGCTGCTGGTTGAAGAAGTTGCCTTGATTCCCTGGAACACCCTGATTATTTTGATTAGCTTGCATCTGCTGCATCATCTGCATCAACATCTGGGTGTTCTGATTTGTAGTCTGCATAATCGCTCTCCATGCCTCAGGCGGAGGAGGAGGGGAAGGAGGACGATCTGGGACCTCTTCACCCTCTGGGTTAGCTTTGGGAACTTTTTTCGGAGCCATCCTGAAAGAGATGACCAAGAATCAGCAATTTGATTGAAAGAAGGTATAAGCTGAAACAATGGATTGAAATGCAACATAGTCTTCACAATAATTATTCGAACAAGAGGAACGAATGAAATTCTCAGTTTAATGATAACAACAATCTTCACGAGAAGCCACATAGGGGACAAAAGAAAAATAAGAAAAACAACAAGGTACGGATGGAACAAACACAAGATAGGAGCTTCGTTCTAACATCTTTGTGCTGAAGCTTATGAACGCGTTACGAAAGGGTTTTGCAATCCCCGGATCAGCATAGCCAAGGACCCTTTAAGATGCAACTCCCGATCGGAACATCGGTCATAAAACCACTTCACTCAATGTAGAACCCCGAACTCGCTAACCTGCATTCGTTGGAAGAATGCCTACGATCTACTGGATAAACCCACCTATGAATTTCCGAAAGATTCCAGTTATGCAATCAGGTGTTGGGGATACAGGGGAAGCACCACGCAATCAACTCTAAACCTACATCCAGCTGTATCCATCCTTCAACACATAACCAGTCTTTCTCGGAAACTGTCTACCTCGGACCTTCGAAAAGCATCCACTATACCAAGCTATGGCAATACTCCCGAACTACCTCCCCAGTACTGGGTGATGTCGGGGTTATCTTGCCACTAACCGTATAGGAGAGATTTTCGATGTCGGCCATCTTAAGTATTTAGTACTGCCGCGATATGCTTGTGACGACAATACCCCGAAGCTCAACTCCCAGGGACACTGCCACAACCCCTAATGTCAGGAGGCATCGAGAACAATATTCTCGTCACAAGAACATTGAAACAATCCCACAATACTCGCGATATTCCTAAAAAAAATTTGGTGCAATTTTTTAAAGTAGAAGAGGCAAGAGTAGTCGTCAGGAGTCCTCACCAGAGAGAAAGGGGATGAGAAGCAAAGACATCCTACTCTCCGATATAAATATAGGACTCAAAATGTTTTCAGTGTGTGCCTAGACTCGACCGTCAACGATTCGATCAATCAGTGGGGGCTCCTAGGTCGGAGAAGGCTCTGAATACCAACTTGTAATGCCCAGGACGGGACTATATCTCCTACGTGTCGAGGCACGACTTAGAGACATAACCCCATGCTGGAATGATCGCATGTTTGGTATCTTTGCACAACTCATGTAAAAGATGGGGATGGAAAACATAAAATAGTTGGCTTACACTCGCCACGTCACACAAATACATTACATGTCCAAATCATCATTCAATAAAACATCACAGCCCATCTAAGGGTAAAATCCAAATGACAAGATACCAAACATAATTTAAATCCACAGGTCGGATCGAATCCTAGTAGAAGAACCACTACTGATCATCAGGATAACGAACATAGTAACGGCTACGCTCCTCGTCGTACTCCTAGTCTAGCTCAGTGCCATCGCCTGGGTAACTCACCATCGGACCTGCATCTGGTGTGGTGAAGTAACTGTGAGCCACAGAGGACTCAGCAATCCCGTTCCCGGGTAACATGACTATTTAAGCCTTGGGAGTGGATAAGGCTGATGAAAAGAACAAGTGTTTGCAGCAGCAACTAGCACTAGCTTACGTAAAGAGAGCGAGAAGAGAAGGCGCCTCGGTCGATAGATGATCACTAAGTGATCCTAACTAAAGCCAGTCAAACATAACCCCACCGTGTTCATCTCCCGAAACCCCTTTCGGAAAATGACAGTCATGGTACTCACGCTGGTAGTGTATTAGAACAATGTGTCAAGTTTTCTACAACCGGATATTAACAAGCTCCCATCTGCCACATAACCACGGGCACGGCTTTCGAAAGTTCAAACCCTGCAGGGGTGTTCCAACTTGGCCCATGACAAGCCCACGATCCGCGGAGTCGCAACTCCAAAGGTGGGAAGACCCGAGTATTCTCGGAATCCCGTGCTCAAGATACTCCGAACTAAGGTAAGGCTAATCCAGCAAATCCTCCCGGCGTGCCGACACCCTGATAGTAGCCGCGCTTATCTCGTCTCAGGCCACGACCGGATGGGCGATCCCACAGGTTTTTACCAGCCCTCGAGTTTCCTTGAGGTGGCCCCGCGTAACCCCCAGTTTGGACCAACACTCATGTGGAGCACTGGCCCGGGTTGTTGATTAAGAAAGAGGGTTAATTACTCCCTATGCAAGTTTAATTAGTTATTAGGAAAATAGTACCAATGTTGGGACTTGCTGGAAAAGACTTAGCACTTAGCGGTTTATCGAGGGGGCCCCATAAACCCCAACCGTGTGAGGAACGCATAATCAAGGAACATAACACCGGTTTATACGGTTCCTAACAGCATGAGTGGAACAAAACACCAAGCAAAAGGCTTAGCCTTCCACCCATTGCCAATATATAGATGATTTCATTTTAAGCATTTAAATAGTGTGATATAACCCAACAAACTTCAACACGAAGCAAGCATCTTCAACTTCACCTGCAACTAGCAACGCTATAAGAGGGGCTGAGCGAAGCCTACTTAGCCATTCAACGGTTTGCATAGGTAGGGTGGTTAGACATGATCATGGTTACAAGTAGGAGGCTGACATGAAAGACATGGGCATCGAGGCAAAACTATAGATCGAGACTACTAGCAATAGGCAAAGATAGTAATGTTATCGGGGTTCGGTCATCTTGCCGGAAGAGTTGTCGTTCGGATCGTAAGAGGGGTCCTCGTGCTCAACCTCGGTAGTAACCTCGTGCTCGTACTCGTACTCGGTCTCAGCTTCCGGCTCTAATCAACACAAACACACAAGGCACCAAATCAACAAGATGCAATGCGCACTCAAAATATGCTGGATGCATGACTAATGCACTATGGGAGCACACGGAGCATGACAATATGCAATCAAGCAAAAATCTTCAACACATGAAAATAATAGGATATTATGAATCTACACGAAAAATCAATCAAGTTTCATATAGGACTTGCTGCAATCGGAGCTACGGGCTAAAAGTTACACACAAAACAATAAACATGCGAAAGCTGAAAATTATAGCAACATAGCAACTTCGGAGCACTAGATAAGTAAGCTACAGCACTCATACATCATGGCAAAGAGCATGAACATAAACTAGACATATCCTACAGCAAATAAGTCCATTGGTGCACCCCCAAAGGAGCCACGGATCAATAGCAATAATCTTGGACATATTGAACTTGACAACAAAATCCTGACAGCAGTAATTTATTGCAACTTTGGAGCAAAAGTTAAATATGCTACAGCCACTCAAATAAGCATGTGAGAGCATGAATGGATAGCCACAAAATATATACTATAAGGAATCATCAAGAGTGACCACAAAACTATCATGGATTGGCCTAGAACAACAAGCAAACATGGCATATGGAAATTACAGATTCCAGACTTAGTGAAATTTCACTAAGTGTTAAAACAGCAGTTTCATCATGGCATCTTTGAGAGGAACTTTAAGTCACCTCAAAGCTAAACATGGCAAGTGGTAAGCATCACATCAAAGTACATATGATGGTGATTCCAAAACACCTAAGCATGCATCATGGAGACAATCACAATGATAGCAATGAGCTCCTCAAGTTGGCATTTCATAACAAGCTTAATAACTTAACAGCCACATAGCACATTGCAACGAAGATATACATGGCAAGATTAAATCTATAATGCAAGTCTAAGCATTTAACATGTAGAGCATGGCAAGACGAACACGTGGACATATCATTTGCATCATTCGGATAAACGAGCACCAAGTGATCACTATGCAAAGATGGCATGAAAAACAACACTAACAGTAGTTTTTATCACGATGCACTCTTGCAACAGAATTTTAAGCACCTAGATGAGCTCAAACATGTAAGGCATATTGGAATGAAATGTAGTACATGTCTCCACGAACATCTGGACATCTCATTCACTCAAATCGGAGCATCACACACAAAGTTATCACTATTATAAAAATGCATCAGGAACTAAACAGACAGGGACTTAGAGGATTTGGGGAAACCTCAGGCAAACAGATCTGGAGTCAACGCGGGCTCCGGAGGAGGATCGGACCGGATCCAGCCCACCTGGCGCGGATCGGGTGCGGCCCAGGAGCGGATCGGCCAACGGAGGCTGGATCGGCCGGCTCGAAGGCAGGGGCCGGTCGCTCCTGGCGGATGGCAGCGATCTGGCTCGAAGCCACGGGCCCGAAGGTGGCCCAGGAGGCGCTAGAGGCCAAGGCCGAGGCGAGCGGGCCGGCTGCGGCCTCGGGCCTGGAGGCGATCGGGAGGAGGCGGAGAAGGCCATGATCCGTTGGAGGAGGGGCGGCTGGGCCCCCCAGGGCTCGGCCCAGCGGAGGGAGTCCCAGGCGGCGCGGGGTGGATCCGATCGGGGGAGGCGTCTGGGCCCCAATGCGGGAGGCGATTGGAGGCGGTCGGGCCTGGCCGGGCGCTGGGGAAGCTGGCGAAGCCGGCCCAGGCGAAGGAAGGAGAGGCCCAGG